>JAQQAC010020895.1:5587019-5609248 GCA_029783875.1 Phataginus tricuspis | reverse complement strand
CCCCTGCCCTTTCTGTTGCCTGCATGCCTCCAAACGCCCCGTATGGTGTGCCCATACCTTACCATATCTCCTCCTGCCTTTGCCCTCAGGAAAATACCATCCACTGGCAAGTTGGTGCTGACCCTCACAACCGATGCCTGTGAGGGGAAGGAAAATTTTGTTCGCTACCTCGAGCATGTCCAAGCCGTCATCACGGTCAACGCAACCAGGAGAGGAGACCTGAACATTAACATGACTTCCCCTATGGGCACCAAGTCCATTCTGCTGAGCCGGCGTCCGAGGGATGACGACTCCAAGGTGGGCTTTGACAAGTGGCCTTTCATGACCACCCACACGTGGGGGGAAGACGCCCGAGGAACCTGGACTCTGGAGCTGGGGTTTGCTGGGAGCGCACCCCAGAAGGGGGTGCTGAAGGAGTGGGCCCTGATGCTGCACGGCACCCAGAGTGCCCCTTACATCGACCAGGTTGTGAGGGATTACCAGTCCAAGCTGGCCATGTCCAAGAAGGAGGAGCTGGAGGAAGAGCTGGACGAGGCTGTGGAGAGAAGCCTGAAGAGCCTCCTGCACAAGGACTAGCGCCGTCCCCGCCTCCACCGCCTTCCCCACCTCTGCCTCCTGTCCTGGCTCCACCCTCTGGCAGGAACCCAGCAATTACTGTCACCCCCACACAAGCAGTTCCAACTTCTCCATCTGAAGCTCCGCTCACTGTCAGTGATTATTTTCATTACAATGGAAGCAATCTTTTTTATCCTGTGCCCCAAATACAGTGTTCCCACCAACACCTACGTCCTATTTGTGACTCTAAGTTCTTTGTTTCTGTCATTCGAATAGGTGATATCCTGCAAACAAAACTGGGACAGCTTTCCCCTCACTATTTTTTCATAACTGGCAAGAGAAGAGAATGCATTTAACAAGCCACACAGTGATTCTACGAACATTTATTTGTGGTCTCAAATGCAGACCTGTTACATAAAAGAAACTCAAAGAATATGACAGAGGATGAGCTCTGAACAGAGCACAGGAAACGCTGTAAGTCCTTTGGGGAAAAATGTTCGCAACTTAGCAAGGTTTTTCAGGGATGTAAGGAAGGCAGCATGCTTTGAAAGATGTCATCCTTGAGAGCCCTAATTCCTGGATGGGGAAGAAAGTCAAACTTCATGACCATTCAAAGTCTCACCAGTATCAAGATCGTAATTTGTCCTACTCAGTCAGTGTGATAAACATAAAACCTAAGTAGCGAGGCTGCCATTCCACCAGCTGCTGCTCTGAGTCATAGTAAAATCTGCTAGAGAAACCTAATTACTCCCAGTCTGTACAGGGTTCATTCCTGCCCCAATTTTCTGGGGTTCCTCACATAGCTATCAAAGGAGAAAAAGGCAAGGCAGGTCTGGCACCATATCTGAAGAAGAAAGCCTAGCTTGGTGGTTTTTAACACAGGGACTTTCCTTTTCCAAGTCACTTTGGGGCTGCTTAATCTGACGGGAGAGGCTGGGTATTTTTGACACAGGTATACTTGGCTTTGATTTGCAAAACATGATTGGAGGGAAACAGCTTATGCCTTCATGCTGTGGTTTCCCTGCTGGGGTGAGGAAATGGCCTCTGTTCTGGGAGCAGTGAGCGGGGAGAAGGGGCATGTTTGAAGATGTGAGTGGCTGTCTTCACACAGACCTGCATTGGTTTGCAGCCTCTTCTGCCGCAGGGGACAAATGCCAAGTCATTCCTCTGTAACTTGAGGCCTGAAGGAAGCAAGAAGACCTCAGTGGGGAAAGCACAGTAATTGTCTCAGCAACTAAGCAATCCACTGGGATGTTTAACCTGCAACCCAAAGGCAGGACATGCCTCCCCCCATAAGCCCCAGAAGACACCACACTATTTCATTACCAAATAGAAATGCTTTCTGACCTGCTGTCACTTTGCTTTCCTACCCAAAGACTGGCTCCACACCCCCAATCCCAATGCCCACCCATTCCCAAGAAATGGTCTGTTTGCTTGAGTTGATGCCCAAGAACTGATCAGCCATGCCTGTCCGCCTTTATCCCTTCCCATGGGAGCATGTAGCTAAGCCTGGAGTTCCTTCCCTTAAAGTCAGCAACACAAAGCCAGTAGGTTCTACTCCCTGAAGGTGACTCACCATTCTGGTGATGATGTCTGGAAAGCCCATTTTCTTTCTTTCTTCCCCTACATTGGCATGAATTTCTGTCTTCTCTAACACCATATGACCTTCTCTATATAATGCTTTAAAAGTGTAATAATATTTATGATTTTTAAAAGAAATTTATTACTTGTTGTGAAGGTCTTTTTAAACCAGTTTAGATTTAAAGAAAAAAAATTAATGGAAATCATCAAAAATTCATTTCACATTAACAGTATGAAAATAAACCAAAGGACATTATGTGTGTATAAGTGCACACAGATATATATATACATATGTAGACTATATACATATGTATATATGTGTGTGTATATATATATATATACACACTTGTATAAATGTATCTACACACATATACCTAAAATGTGTGTATGTGTATTTATTAAAGAAACAGACACCATATTCATGTCTAAAAGAATATTCAGAGAATATGAAGATGATTCTGGCTGAAGAAAAAGGCCAGTGGAAATTCAGGTGAAAATGTTTATTGATTCCCATTATATCACATCTGTCATTTTGCAGCTCTCTGTGTAAACATTATGTGTCTTATAAAGCAGCAAAAATATAAAATAGGTGTCCATATTTCACAGTTGTGGTATAATTTATGAAATTAGAGAGTAACTTAACAGCTTCTTAATGGAAATGGTGAGTTTTGATATGAATAAACAGTATATAAAAATATATATAGTGCTCTATAAAAATATTTGGTCTCTTTTCATTTTTGCACTAGTATTAACACTAAAATATGTCTAGCTAGTGAGGTTTCTATGATATCCCTGATCCTAATGCAAGAGACAGTTATTTAGAGTCATTTATTTTTAAAAAATGAAAATTAGTGAATAATTACTGATCAGTTACCATTGTTACTCCCTGTGACAAAATTTTATAAGTAAATTTAAAAAGACATGTTGTAAATTAGGAGATTCAACAATAAAACATTACCTCCCAGAAATTATGTGGGATGTGATATGTATTACATAAAAACACTTCCATCCATTTTAGGAGCAAATAATAAAAAGTTGCTGAAGAGAGATCTCAAAAGCCTACTTTCATAAATTTGCACGAAAGATTTATAATAAGGAAATAAATCATATGCAAATTATGATCTATAGCAGCATTTTTCAAACTCAGGTCACATCCCACTAGTGGGTTATAAAATAAATTTAGGGATTCAAGACCAGTTTTGGAATGGAATGGAATGAATTATGCAAATTAATAATAAGTATTGTTTCCTGAAATATTTGTTTCAGGAATGTGTGTGTGTGTGTGTGTGTGTGTGTGTGTGTGTCTGAATAAGCTCACAATGTAAGATACATTTCTTATTGTGGGTCATGATCAAAAATCTCTTAGAAACACAATTCTAGAATATATTTGTCAGGCTAGACTAAGTTATACTGTAGTAACAAACAGCCCCCAAGTCCCAGTAGTTTAACACAACAAAGACTTATCATTCACACAAATTCCTGTGAGGGTTCAGGTGACTCCCCAAGGCCACAGAACTCCATGCAATAACTCGGGGATTCAGGCTGCTTTGATCTTCAATCTATGGTTTGTAATCATAACATGAGGTTGCCACGATCACCACACAAGAGTAGGACACTCATCCACTGTGTTCAGACTGAAGGGGACACACCCACTATGCATTGGCCAGTACAGTCAATGACCCTGTCTATATGAAAAATAACTTGGAAATGCAGGACAAATAATGGAATACTTGATGAGGCGTCTCTACCATGGAGAGAGCTTAACATTCCCTTAAAACACATTCTTAAGTACTGATTCATGCTGCAACCTCTCTTCCTGGATGGCACCATAAACAATTTTACAAACTAGCTGTGCCCCATGTGACCACATGCCATTATAGCAAATTTCAATAGTTATTAGTAAACTATAAGTTACTAACAAAATATTTTTATCATGGCTCATTGCAAAACCAGCTTTCAATTTCATCTATGATACAATATTCATCAAACCCAATTAGTAAAATCTTAAGAGAACCTATGACTAAAAACAGGCATTGAAAAGTGTGAGTTCCAAAGTCAACATGATCTTGTGACAAACTGAGACACTGCTTTTCAATACTTAAGTTCAAAGATTGATTTCCAAAAGATTAAGTTAAGAAACTGATCATTCTTATAGAGTTGCTAATATGTCATTGTATTATCACTTATAAATTAATATGAGTGGTGTGCATGTGACCAATGCCATCACTGGGTGGAGTATTCACGAGAGCCGCACACTACAAAACCTTTAGGAAACGGAAACAGGTATTTTATTTTAAAAGAGAGAAATGCTGAATTATGGGAATCCATACCCTTATAGCCAGAGTAAATTCTTGGATGCAAAGAATCTAAACTGACAGAAATTTCTAAAAATCAAAATGCCAAGATTAGAGGTAGTGGTTCTGGGAGGAAATAAGGGGTTCAAAAAACTCTGGGACTTTGAAATAACATCAGCACAGAATGTGTGCTGGGCCAACAACAATTTGGCTGTATAGGCAGCTGGATGATTGTCTTTCTCCCAAGAAAGAATGAGTGAACAGAAAGGACTGGGATGGGGGCTGGCACTCAGCACATGGGAACTGAGGAGAATGGGAAATCAGGGGGATGAAAAGTTGCAGACAGTATCTGGTGGTGGTCAACACAGGGAAACACAGAGGCTGGTATCAAGGGAATTCCAGTCTCTGAAGAGCACTGGGGAAGCCATCCCCAGACAGGTGCCTTGAAAACACCAAGAGTCTGATTCCATGCCCACTCACAGCAGGTTATTACCACCAGCGGAGGGGATAACCAGCATAAGGATACCAGGACTTTCTAGGAAAGAAGACCCCCACTTCTTGCATTGCAAATTAACCAACTAGTACTCGAGTTCTCCCACTAGTCTCTTGTGCATTTAGTTACCAAGAGTCCCTTTTCTTGGGTTAAAAAAACTCTGCTTGAATTTGGTTTTGGATTTATAAGGGGCCAGGAATCATACTCTGACCTGAGACAAACTCTCCAAGCCAAACTGCCAGCCTTGTTTCTCTCTTAGTATTTAGAATAGGCTCACTATTCGTGAACCTGGGGACAGAATGAACTGACCATGAGAAATGCAACTGGCCCAAAAGATGAATACTCTGTGTTGATAAATTCCTAGTGTTCAGCCCTACATGGTGTGGGGCAGAGGTGGGGCATTAGAAATCTCAGCCCACAGAGTTTTAGATGCTAGAGCAGCCAGATAAGTCTGGGGATCCTTAGGTCTAATGTTTATTGTCACCAGGCTTCAGACCACCCCACCCTCACCATCCCACCTCATGGTGACCTCAGAGATGTCCTTCAGCACCCAAGATGACACCTCATGGGTGACTCCAAGCTACACAGAGGGCAAAGGCTGCCACCTGTCTTTTTCTGCTTTTGCCCCATGTCCTGGAGCCATGACTGGCCACAGGTGAAAGACAAGCCACATGGTGAGCTCCGGGCCACAAGGACAAAGGCACACAGGTGAAGAGGCAGGTGTGACTGGCAAGGCACCAGCAGGGTGGAGTTACTGACCAGGGATGCTCTCCTGATAGAACATACACCTCAATTCAGAAACCCTGTTTCTTTGAATGTAGTGTAAGTCATGGTGCCTTTCTTGTGGCACTTATTTGCACAAGAAATTGGATTCAAGTGTTTGTACTAATCGAGGGACCTGAATGATGTATGAGTTTTTATATGATTTCATTCAGCAGCAATACCCCTATTGCAAACCTAAGATACAAAAACTTTAGCATACACCTGATTATAATGATTGCTTGAAGATGCTTTCTCATAATATAAGCTTATGGAGATCAAGGAGATACCTGGAAGAAATTTTCCAACATGAAGGGAGAAAGCAGAAACAAGTAGAGATGCTAGGTTAGCAGTGTCTTCGGATATGTAAATTGAGTTTTCTATTAGATCCTGTTGGTGTGTGTGCTCTACATCAGCAGTCAGCAAACTATGGCCCAGGGACCTAGTCCAGCCTGCTGCCTGCTTCTGTAATACAGTCCTATTGAAACCAATCATGCCCATTTCATTGTGTACTGTCTGTGGCTATTTTCAGGCTAAAACAGCAGAGTTTAATAGTTACGACCAAGGCTATACAGCCTACAATCTGGTCCTTCATAAAAAATATTTGCCAACCTCTGCCCTATATCTATCTCCTTGGCCCACCCCAGAGGTCACCTGTAGATGGTTTCCACACATGCCAAGGATACTCTCTCCGCCAGCCGTGCCAGGGAATCAATGCCCCCGGGCCACCCAGGCCTGAGGAAGGATGGGAGCTGGTGCACAGATAGCCCAGTTCCTCTTGGGACAATCTGGAGATGCTCTACTTGATCTCTTTGGGGGCCCCCAGTGGGATGGAGCCCCAGTTGCCCACAGTGCCTTCTCCATCCCTCACCCGTCAGGAGGCACAAATCCCGCCACTGATGTTAGGGAAAATTGAATATCAAGTGCTATAAACTGAGTATAAGGAAGTATTGCCTACTTACTTTGAAAGGCAAAAGAGAACATACAGCATCACGCAGACCAAGCAGTCTAACGGGCACGAGTTGTTGGCTCCGTGGAGGTAAAGGTGACTCGCTCGGACTATGGTGGGCTCTGTGGAGGGGACACCACCCGCCTGACAAGCCCATCATGCCCAGAGGTGGAGTGTGAGCACACATGGCAGACCCAGACCCCTGAGGAGCGGCAGCAACCAGCCGGTGCAGGCATCTCAGGAGATCGTAATGGGGCTGGTTCTGCAAATGCTGGAAAGGCTGGAAACTGCAGTATGCTGTTCCTACGGAAGGTGCTGCCACTACTGGAGGAGAAAGCTGGGCAGTGGGGACAAAGAGAAGGAAGAGGTTCCTTCTCCCCTCCAATCTTTTGCTCTTCCCCTACCATGCAGACACTAGCAAAGCAGGAACAAGGTCAGAGGTTCCAGCCCAGCACCAAAGTGCAAAACGGCAGGCTTGGAGCTGAGAGACAGGTGCTTACCGATGGCACGGTGAGTTCAGGGGATCAGTGCTGTAATAAACCACCTGCAACCCAAGACCTTGTTCAGGGTCTACTTTGGGGGCAACCCAATTTAATTTAAACCTCCGTAACTTCCTCCCTCATACCAAAGCTCATTCATTAGCACTTATCTTTGGGATCTCTTGGGTTGTAAGCAACATGAACTCTAATGAATACACATAAGCAATATGTCCAAAAGCAAGTGGAGTAGCTCTCGGAACTGAAGGAAAACCTGAAAAGCCAGCCTAGAAAAGGGCCAGGAACAGGAGCAAGCCTAGGGATGGCACACACAGAGGGGAGCAGGCGTGAGTGTGTCAAAACTGCCCTGCTGAAGAACTCCCGGGAGGATGGCGGCGTGAGCAGGGCAGTGGATATCTCCTCCCCAAACCATATGTATTTATGAAAACACAACAAATACAACTATTCCTAAAAAAGAAACCAGAAGATACAGGACAGCACACAGCCTGCATCTACACCTGAGAGAACTCGGCACCCCGTGAGGCAGGTAAGATACGGAGCCGCGACCCATCAGGACCCGAGCACTCCCCCACCCCAGCGCACCGGTGGGAGGAGAGGATTCAGAGCCAGGAGGGAGTGGAGGTGCGGCCCGCGAAATAACCAGACCTGGTAATCTGCGCCAGGAGCGCTGGCACACATCGCGCAGTGTATCAGAGATTGGAGAGACAGAGGGTGCAGGATCTGAGCCGGGAAACCACCCGGGTCCTTGCAGCCGGCTCTCCGGGACAAAGAAAAGCACGTGCTTTTTTTACCAGTCTTAAAGAGACAAGGGCCCAGGATCGTCCCAGCACATTCAGCCCAGGAGGCCTGGGGATTTTCAGACCCCGTGGCTGGCAACTGGGAAAAAGTAGCCGTACTCAGACTTCCCACAGAGATCAAAAGCCTCCCATTCGTTCCCAACCTGGCCAGAGCTACAAAGGACCCTGCGGAGCAGTGCTGCTGCGGCTGTGGAATATTGGGGCAACAGCGCCACCTACAGCATCCCCACAGAATCTACTCCCAGTGGGCGTTTTTTTTCTTTCTTTCTTTCTTTTTTTTTCTTTTCGTTCTTTTCCTTCTTTCTTTTTTCTCTTTCCTTTTTTCTCTTTTTTTTCTTTTTTCTTTTTTTCTTTCTTTTTAAAAGTCTTAGAGCCCAGCTGACATAAGTGGCACCTACCAGCGACCACTTCTATTGCCATGAATAGACAGAGGAATATGGTACAAACAAAACTCACCCAGACCCAGACAACACCAGAGATGGAACCTGAAGGGATGGAAATGCACAACCTTCCTGAAAAAGAATTCAGAATAAAAGTCATAACCATACTGATGGATCTACAGAGAAATATGCAAGAGCTGAGGGAGGAAGTGAGGAAAGTGAGGAAAGACAATGCAGAACTGAGACAAGCGATCGATGGGCTTAGCAGCAGACTGGATGAGATGCAAGAGACTGTTAATGGAATAGAAATGAAAGAACAGGAATACAGAGAAGCTGAGGCAAAGAGAGATAAAAGGATCCCTAGGAATGAAAGAATATTAAGAGAAATATGTGACCAATCCAAACGGAACAATATTTGCATTATAGAAGTACCAGAGGAAGAAGAGAGAGAATAAGGGATAGAAAGTGTCTTTGAAGAAATAATTGCAAAAAACATCCTCATGTTGGGGAAGGAAATAGTCTCGCAGTCCACGGAAGCCCACAGATCTCCCAACACAAGGGACCCAAGGAAGACAACACCAAGACACATAACAATTAAAATGGCAAAGACAAAAGATAAAGACAGAGTATTAAAGGCAGCTAGAGAGAGAAAAAAGATCACCTACAAAGGAAAACCCATCAGACTATCATCAGACTTCTCAACAGAACACTTACAGGCCAGAAGAGAATGGCATGATATATTTAACGTAATGAAACAGAAGGGCCTCGAACTAAGAATATTGTATCCAGCACGATTATCATTTAAATATGACGGAGGGATTAAACAATTTCCAGACAAGCAAAAGTTGAGAGTTTGCCTCTCATAAACCACCTCTACAAGTTGTCTTACACAGACTGCTCTAGAGGGAAGCACTCCTAAGACTAAAAAGATGTCACCAGAGAAAATAAAATCATAGCAAAGTAAGCAGACCATCCAAATACTAACTAAAGGCAAAGAATAAAACACCTAGTATATAAAGAATGGAGGAGGAAGAATAAGAAGGGAGAGAAATAAAGAAACATCAGACTCTGTTTACAATAACTTAACAAGAAAGTTGTTAGATTGTTAGATAGTAGGGAAGCAACCCTTGAACCTTTGGTAACCATGAACCTAAGCCAGCAATGGCAATAAGTACATATCTATCAATAATCTCCCTAAATGTAAGTAGTCTGAACGCACAAATCAAAAGACACAGAGTAACAGAGTGGATAAAAAAGCAAGACCATCTATGTGCTGCTTGCAAGAGACTCACCTCAAACCCAAAGATATACACAGACTAAAAGTGAAGGGATGGAAAAAGATATTTCATGCAAACAACAAGGAGAAAAAGCAGGTGTTGCAGTACTTGTATCAGACAAAATAGACTTCAAAACGAAGAAAGTAGCAAGAGATAAAGAAGGACATTACATAATGATAAAGGTGTCAGTCGAACAAGAAGATAGAACTATTATAAACATATATGCACCCAACACAGGAGCGCCAGCATATGTGAAACAAATACTAACAGAACTAAAGAAGGAAATAGGAAGCAATGCATTCATTTAAGGAGACTTCAACACGCCACTCACTCCAAAGGACAGATCAATCAGACAGAAAATAACTAAAGACACAGAGGCACTGAACAACACACTAGAACAGATGAACCTAACAGACATCTACAGAACTCTACACCCAAAAGCAACAGGATACACATTCTTCTCAAGTACACATGGAACATTTTCCAGAATAGACTACATACTAGGCCACAAAAAGAACCTCCACATATTCAAAAATATTGAAATTCTACCAACCAACTTCTCAGATCATAAAGGTATTAAACTAGAAATAAATTTTAGAAAAAAATCAAAAAGGCTCACAAATACATGGGACTTAACAACATTCTCCTAATTAATCAATGGGTTAGCGACCAAATCAAAACAGAAATCAAAGAATATATGGAGACTAATGACAACAACAACACAAAGCCAGAACTTCTGTGGAATGCAGCAAAGGCAGTTCTAAGAGGAAACTATATTGCATTCCAGGCCTATTTAAAGAAGGAAGAACAATTCCAAACGAATAGTCTAAAGACACAATTACTGAAATTGGAAAAAGAAGAACAAATGAGGCCCAAAGTCACCAGAAGGAGGGACATAATAAACATCAGAGAAGAAATAAATAAAATTGAGAAGAATAAAACAATAGAAAAAAATCAGTGAAACCGAGAGCTGGTTCTTTGAAAAAATAAACAAAATAGATAAACCCCTAGCCAGACTCATTAAAAGAAAAAGAGAATCTACACATATAAACAGAATCAGAAATAAGAAAGGAAAAATAACGATGGACCCCACAGAAATACAAAGAATTATAAGATAATATTATGAGAATCTATATGCTAACAAGCTGGAAAATCTAGAAGAACTGAACAACTTCTTAGAAAAATACAACCTTCCAAGACTGACCAAGCAAGAAACAGAAAAACTGAACAGACCAATCACCAGCAATGAAATTCTATCGGTAATCAAAAAACTACCCAAGAACAAAACCCCTGGGCCAGAAGGATTCACCTCTGAATTCTACCAGACATATAGAGAAGAAACACCCATTCTCCTTAAAGTTTTCCAAAAAATAGAAGAGGAGGGAATACTTCCAAACTCATTCTATGAAGCCAGCATCACTCTAATACCAAAACCGGGCAAAGACCTCACCAAAAAGGAAAATTACAGACCAATATCCCTGATGAACGTAGATGCAAAAATACTCAACAAAATATTAGCAAACCGAATTCAAAAATACATCAAGAGGATCATACACCATGATCAAGTGGGATTCATCCCAGGGATGCAAGGATGGTACAACATTCGAAAATCCATCATCATCATCCACCACATCAACAAAAAGAAGAACAAAAACCACATGATCATCTCCATAGGTGCTGAAAAAGCATTTGACAAAATTCAGCATCCATTCATGATTAAAACTCTCAACAGAATGGGTATAGATGGCATGTACCTCAACATCATAAAGGCTATATATGACAAACCCACAGCTAACATCATACTTAATAGCGAGAAGCTGAAAGCTTTTCATCTAAGATCGGGAACAAGACAGGGGTGCCCACTCTCTCCACTGTTATTCAACATAGTACTGGAGGTCCTAGCCACGGCAATCAGACAAAACAAAGACATACAAGGCATCCAGATTGGTAAAGAAGAAGTCAAATTGTCACTATTTGCAGATGACATGATAGTGTATATAAAAAACCCTAAAGACTCCACTCCAAAACTACTAGAACTAATATCTGAATTCAGCAAAGTTGCAGGATATAAAATTAACACACAGAAATCTGTTGCTTTCCTATACACTAATGATGAACTAACAGAAAGAGAAATTAGAAAAACAATTCCATTCACAATTGCATCTAAAAGAATAAAATACCTAGGAATAAACCTAACGAAGGAAGTGAAAGACCTGTACTCTGAAAACTACAAGACACTCCTAGGAGAAATTAAAGAGGACACTAACAAATGGAAATGCATCCCATGCTCTTGGCTAGGAAGAATAAATATTGTCAAAATGGCTATACTACCTAAAGCAATCTACAGATTCAAGGCAATCCCTATCAAACTACCAACAGCTTTCTTCAATGAACTGAAACAAATAATTCTAAAATTCATATGGAACCAGAAAAGACCCCGAATAGCCAAAGCAATCCTGAGAAGGAGGAATCAAACAGGGGGAATTACGCTCCCTGACTTCAAGCTCTACTACAAAGCCACAGTAATCAAGACAATTTGGTACTGGCACAAAAACAGACCCACAGACCAGTGGAACAGAATAGAAAAGTCAAACATTAACCCAAACACCTACAGTCAATTAGTATTTGATAAAGGAGCCTTGGATATACAATGGGGAGATGACAGCCTCTTCAGCAGCTGGTGTTGGAAAAACTGGACAGCTACATGTAAGAGAATGAAACTGGACTACTGTCTAGCCCCATACACAAAGGTAAACTCAAGGTGGATCAAAGACCTGAATGTAAGTCATGAAACCATAAAACTCTTAGAAAAAAACATAGGCAAAAATCTCTTGGACATAAACATAAGCGACTTCTTCATGAACATATCTCCCCAGGCAAGGGAAACAAAAGCAAAAATGAACAAGTGGGACTATATCAAGTTGAAAAGCTTCTGTACAGCAAAGGACACCATCAGTAGAACAAAAAGACATCCTACACTATGGGAGAATATATTCATAAATGATGTATCTGATAAGGGGTTGACATCCCAAATATATAAAGAACTCACACACCTTAAGAAACAAAAAGCAAATAATCCAATTAAGAAATGGGAAGAGGACATGAATAGACACTTCTCCAAAGAAGAAATTCAGATGGCCAACAGGCACATGAAAAAATGCTCCACATCGCTAATCATCAGAGAAATGCAGACTAAAACCACAATGAGATATCATCTCACACCAGTGAGGATGGCCAACATCCAAAACACAAACAACAACAAATGTTGGTGAAGATGTGGAGAAAAGGGAACCCTCCTACACTGCTGGTGGGAATGCAAATTAGTTCAACCATTGTGGAAAGCAGTATGGAAGTTCCTCAAAAAACTCAAAATAGAAATACCATTTGACCCAGAAATTCCACTCCTAGGAATTTACCCTAAGAATGCAGCAACCCAGTTTCAAAAAGACATATGCACCCCTATTTTTATTGCAGCACTATTTACAATAGCCAAGAAATGGAAGCAACCTAAGTGTCCATCAGTAGATGAATGGATAAAGAAGATGTGGCATATATACACAATGGAATATTATTCAGCCATAAGAAGAAAACAAATCCTACCATTTGCAACAACATGGATGGAGCTAGAGGGTATTATGCTCAGTGAAATAAACCAAGCCGAAAAAGACAAGTATCAAATGATTTCACTCACTATAAGAAGAAAGAAAAATACTAAAGGAACAAAACAGCAGCAGACTCACAGAACCCAAGAACAGACTAATAGTTACGAAAGGGAAAGGAACTGGGGAAGAAGGGTGGGAAGGGAGGGATAAGGGGGAAAAGGGGGCATTACGATTAGCAGATGTAATGTTGGGGGGGCACGGGGAGAGCTGCACAACTCAGAGAAGACAAGTAGTGATTCTATAGCATCTCACTACGCTGATGGACAGTGACTGTAATGGGGTTGGTGGGGGGGACCTGATGAAGGGGGTAGTTTAATAACCATAATATTGCACATTTAATTGTAGATTAATGATACCAAAATAAATTATTTAAAAAAAAAAAAAGAACTTCCCTGCCAGGGGCCAGCTCCTGCACTTTCCATCTTGGTTTCCCTGGACTCAGACTTCCAGTTTCAGCAATGGGTCTAGTGTGGGACACTTGCCCACCCCACAACCATGGGGGCAGGATGCCCTGCAGTCTGATCAGGGGCTGTATCCAGTGTGGGAGGAGCAGCTCCTCAATACATAGCTGCCCCCTGAGGAATGGGAGTTGTTGCTGGGCAGATGCCAACCAGCATCTTAGGCTGGGCCCCCAGAGGCTGACTCTGAAACAGCAGCCCTTAACCAGGAGTCCAGGTCAAGTCATTTATTTGAAAAGAAGCATCTCTATACAGGGGAGCAGGAAAGTGAGACAGGGAAGGAAGGAGGTCACTTCAGGGCTCATGGAGGAGTGGGTTTCTTTCTGGGCATCTGGGGAATGTGTCAAACATGCCTCAGAGTTATCCCAACAGAGTGGGCAGAGAGTGGGGTATTTGTGCACCAGGTCCTGTCCATCCTGGTTGAGGGCTGCTCCCAGGACCATGAATGCCCAGCACTCCCAACCTGCTCCACGCATGGACTTAGCAGCTATGGCCATGGGAGCCCCTCAGGCACAGAGTCACATGTGCTTGGTGTGAGAGGCCTGGGCGTGTAGGCATGGACCAGGACAGCAATGTCAGGGGCTCTGGGGACCAGCACCCAGGCGGCTGATATGACAGCAGTTACTGGTCACCCACTGAAATGCTAGGAAAATGGGGGTGTGCAGAGCTGGGAAACAGCTTCTTTGCCGGGGAGGCAGCTTCAGGAGAGTCCCAGTCCTGGGGTTGAGGCTGAGCCGGGAAAGAGGAGGCCAGGAGCCCCTGGGGTAACACCACCAGCTGCTGTAGCTCTCACATATTAGGCATCTCAGGGCTTGTCAGAGCTCCCCATTCTCTTGACATCGGTGCTACTGGGAGGCCTACTCTGAGCCCCCATGTTTACTAACAAAAAAGACTTCTTATAAAACTGAAGTGCTTGTTTTCAGAGACCTCAGGGAGACAAAAAGCCAGAAATGAACCCATTCTTCAGCTCTCCTGTAGTAAACAAAAACAAGCAGGGAAACCAGAGAGTAGCAGTGAAGAAAATGAGCAAGTGAGGCTCGGGGGGGGGGGGGGGGCAAAGAACCCAACTGGACCCCGCAGTGCCCGCGGCAGGGAGCCCACATGCTGTGAGCCTGCCTTTCAAGCTGAGATGACCCTGCCAGGAGACGGTGCCCACCTGGCCCCTGCCTGCTTCTTGGCCTCTCCTTCCATTGTCCCCTCCAGTCCCCTTTACTTCTCCTGAGGCAGACGAAGTCCCTTCCTGCCCCAGAGCCTTTGCACTTGCAGTTCCCTCTGCCTGAAATGCTCTTCCCTCAGATCTGCACATGGCTGACCCAACTTGTCATTCGGGTCACAAGTCACTTCATCCATGGCATCTTTGCTCAACCATCCAATCAGTAGACCCCCAGTCCCTCTTACACTTCACCATGTTGATTTCCTTCGTAGTACTGCCTCTATCTCATTTTATTTAGGTATCCACCCACTTGTGCACTGCCTTCCTTCCACATCAAAATGTCATGTCTGGGAGAGCAGAATCACATCAGATTGTTTTCTGCTGTCTCCCCCATGACCAAAACCAAATGGCCCAGAAAAGGCTCCCGATCCAATTTTGATGATTGAATATAGTATAAAAATGACCCTTTTCTCCAAAAAGATATCTCTGCCTTTTAAAATAATACTAACTGAACACATAATCCATAAAGTAAAAAGACTTAATGGGGAAAAGAAAAAGTTTGCAGTGACTGTTATGTTAAATATGATACACGCTCTAGTCCAGAGTCCTAGGATTTTCTGAGCTCCAGCTAGTGGTTGTCATCATTCTCTCATAAGCTTTTAAATTATCAGTATCTCAAAACTGCAGTGCAGTGGGCTCTCCATTCATCTTTTACAAAGAACAAAAGCATATTTCTTTCTTGAAATTAAAATCTCAACTGAATTCAGAGCAAGATTTTCTTAAACAGAAAGGAACTGTGACTCCATTTAGTATCCTATTATCCATAACAAATAATAGAATGCAATTTGTAATTCCATCAATTTTCTAATAATATGTAGTTGTCCTGCTAGATAGTTGTGTTCAGGCAGATGCAATAACCCATTTAAGCACATTTATTCAGCGACCTTATGAGCAGCTACACAGGGAAGGAATAATTTCTTAATTGATAGAAGTAAAATATTACTTTGGGACTGTTGGTAGAAAAATAGATGACTAAAGGCAAAATAAAAATTTTTGTAAAGACTCTGGTTCTTTGAATTAATTTCTATCTCCTAGGATGTGACACAGGAAGCACCATGTGCCTGTGTGTGTGCACACACAAGAGGTCATGCACACACATGTATATTATGGTATACCATGTCATGGTAATTGGGATCATTAATAAACCTGAAAAATCTCCCCTTGCAGCATAGCACACTGTTTGGCACAGAGTATATGCTCAACAGATGCTTGTTGGACCAATCAGTTAACTGACTCCTAAACCAGCATCTGTGTAGTGACATTTGGTTTTGCTTTTTGAAACCTGACCTAGGATTGCCATCTCTGAGAACATTTTAAGTAACTGATATAATGAGTTATAAGAAATATATATTTGGTCATTCAGATGACCAAATATATATTTCCAAGGTATATTTGGTCTTCAGCCACAGTTCCTGAAAACCCTTCAGAGCCTTAAAGCTGAAATGGGTGTCTTGTCATGTAGAAAGACTTCTGGACCCCACCCAAGGGCAGAGGCTGGAGGTTGAAATCAGCCAGTGGCCAATGATTTAGCCAATCATGACTATGCAATGAAGCCCGCACAAAACCCCATGAGAAGAGCATCTCTCTCTCCTTCTGCATCCTGCTTCTGTCAGAGAGCTTACATGCTTGGGGAACCAGAACACCTCCATGTGCCACCGAGCCAGGCCCCAAGCTCCACAAGGATAGAAGCTCCTTTATTTGGGACCTTGCCCTTTGTCTCTCTTCATCTGGCTGTTAACTTGTATCCTTCATGGTATCCTTTATTAAACTGGTAAACATAAGTGTTTTCCTGAGTTCTGTGAGCCACTCCAGCAAATTAATTCGAACCTAAGAGTGAGGTCACTGGAACCTCCAGCCTATAGCTGGTCGGTCAGAAGCACAAGTGACAGCGGTGGGCTTGGGACTGGCATTTGGAGTGAGGGGTGAAGGGAAGTCTTGTAGGATGGAGCCTTTAACCTCTGGAACCTGGAGCTGTCTCCAGGCAGATAGCGTCAGGATTGAGCTGAGTTCTCGGACACCCTGCTCGTGTTCCAGAATTGCTGGGTGTCACGTGTGGGAAGACCCCCTCCCACACACACACAAGTTGGAATTGGGTCCAGGAACCTGAAGGAGTTGGTATGAAACACAGTAACTCAGACAAAAGGGCATTCAGTACCCATGCTGTATCAGATCCCCATGACCTTTACCATTTCCACAGCCTGACGTCCAATCACCTGCACCTGTACGTCTTTGCCTGCGGGCTCTCTCAGCCTCCACAGAGAATGTCCTAGGGCCAGCCCTGACCCTCCCCCTGCCCTGCCTCCTGGCCTCCAGGGCTTGGTAAATGCACACCCCAGCTCCCTCGCCCTTAGGCAGGTAACTCAGAAACCCGTGTTCTACTCCCTCTCCCGTCCCTGACTCACTCCAGTTGACCTCAATGCTAACTGCTCTGGTAACACACCCCTTCCTGGGGGCCTTGCCGTCCCTGTCGCCCTCTGCATGCCCTGAGATCACACCCCCCAAGAAACTACATTCAAATCCTTACCTCACCATCAGCTTTGGAGGAAACCCAAACTGAGACAGATCCTTTTCACCATTTTACCTCTAACAAAACGCTCCTTCATGCGAGCGTGTGCTTGTACTGGGAATGCAATGAAAATGAGCCAGTGCCGTCAACGAGCATGATTCTGTGTGTGACCCAGACACTCTCTGAGCCTCTAATGAGTCCCTCAGTGAGCAGCGATGGAGGGCCTGCCTCTTTCCTAAACGGCACGGTTTGATGGCGGTTTAACAAAGCGGCCCTGTCCTGAGCGAGGCTGACCCACGGACATCCCCAAGGCCCTGTTAATCAGACAAACCATGTGCAAGCAAGGAAAACTTTTTAATGAAGGCTTCATCGGCAATGCCAGATGGGCCAGCTATGGGCTGATCCAAACAGGGGCCCTCACTCTTTCATCACTCATTCTGAAATATCAAAGCACTTCCCCTACATGGCCCCAAAGACGCTTTCTCCCGTGGCGCCTAGGCGCTTTGAGAGCCGTCTTCCAGTTCCCTGTCTGCCTTGGCCCTACCCACCACGGTCTCGACAATCACAGCAGTTTCTTCATACATCTGAACGCTCTCAGCTGAAAACTTCTCAACAGATTCCATCACTTCCACCGTCTCATATGCCAAAGTCCTGGGAGGGCTTCTCACCAGCCAGCTGCTGCTCCCGGCGCCGTGCCCATCAGATCCACTGTGAGTGACCCCTGGCCTTTGAGACTGGGGTGCAGACGGCCCCTCTGGGCCAGGTGTAGCCACGGGACAGGGCCCCCAGGGCCCCTCGTCCTCCTCTGGGGCATCAGGCTTCTCCCTGGGGCCTTTCAGTTCTTCCGTGTCCTTCTCGTTCTCCTTGTCTACACTAGGCTGGTCAGGTGGGTGTCCATCTTCCCTCCCCTGGGGATCCCCCTCTCCATTCTCCAGAGGGGGCTCGGGCTGCTCAGGAGAGGGCTCTACGGGGCTGTCACGATGCAGAGAGTCATCTTCAATGGACACGACCACCCCTCCTTTGGCTGGGATGGAGGAGGACCAGAACCCAGGGTCCACATGACTGGCATCCCCGGAGACCAGCACGTGCTGCCCTTTGGCACAGAGGTCAGCCGGGGGCTCGGGTTCTTTGGGGCCTATCATCTTCTCCTTGACCTTCTTGCGCAATTTCCCAAAGGCTTTGCTTATCTGCCCTCCATCAGGTACATCCTCTGGGGCCTCTTCTGGGGCTGAGGGGCTTGTTTCTTCATCTCCTGATTCAAGTTTAGATTCTTCTTCTTTAAGTATGACCTGCACCCGTTTTATGTCTTCTGGACCTTTCTGTGGCATATCTTCCAGACTTTCATCTGCTTTGTCTGTAGCTATAATCTCCTTTTTTCTTAGAACATTCTTGGGGAGGCCTTTTTGTCTTGGCTTTGCTGTTGTTATATCCTGCAGAGCCCTGGCAAGATCTAAAAAAAAATCAAAGAAAGGGGAAGAAAATGTATCTGTTGAAAACTATGGTGTCTCAGAGACCAACACCTAACACTGGGGTAGGGTTTATTATATATGAGCAAAAGTAACAGAAAAAGAGGCCTGGATCTGTAGCAACCATGGCCTATATTAAGTCCTAGCTCTGCCAACCAGCTGTGCAACTTTGGACAAGTCACTTGACCCCTCTGGGCTTTCATTGGGAGGAAAGGCCCTGCCTGTTCTGTGGCTCACAGCTCCCCGCGCACTGGGACATGTGACTGTACTGCAGTAGCACTCAGTGGGGACAGGGGGTCCTGCGCCACCCCAGCCCCTGCTGAGCTCAGGATGAACACTTGAACCCAGACTAGACCATGGAAACCAGTTCTACGAAGTCATTCTCACCCTGGACTTCCCCAAGAACAATGGCAGAGCAGCCTGGGCCTCTGGTGTGTTTGCACTGGCTGCAGGCCGTAAGTCCAGCTGATCTACGGCGCGGCTTCCTTGCTCCTTGTGCACCCCGAGCTAAATAAACATGACCATCCCTTCCTTGATCAGCAGCCACTTCTGAGGAAGTGGTGCTTTTAAACTCAGAAATAACAGGAATTCCCTGCTCCCAAGGCCATGTGCCTTTCTTCAGACCACTAAAAGGAAAAACTAAGTATAAAAAAAACACAAAATTTCACCTTGCCTCATCCAGGAGGCTTTTCAAATTCACTCACATAGTCATTTTTAAACTTCTTCATCTCAAAAGTCTTCTCCACTGCCTCCCTCCGTGAACCAGAGGACTAAGATGGACAAAGCAAGGCCATCCAGTGTGGGTTGCCTTGCGACAAGGAAGCTAGGCGAGTGGTAGTGGGCCATGCAGCAATGGGCCAGGAAGCCAGAAGGGCAGAGAAGCTGCAGAGAGGGCCATACCACAGGAAGCTGCAGGAGTGGGGTGTCCACAGGAACTGCTACAGAACCACAGGGCCCAGGGCAAGAGGAAAAGGCAGAGCCCCCTGCTCAAAATTACTAGGAATCTCAAGACACTGACAGCAGAGCATTAAGCCAAGCATGGGGCCCCTGGTGAGCGCCGGCCCTGTGCACAGCGGCACACTCCTGGAGCCAGTCCTGGTGTCTTGCAGCAGGACTGCCAGCTTTCTGAGATACATGGATTTGAGAGTGCTATAATTATGGGCAATCAACACAACCATCTTCCGTTGTCCCAAAACACCACGTGTGTTCAGGACTAGGGAGATTTGGCTGGGGGGGAACGTCTCACAGGTGCATGAAACCATCCCCGAGGGACCATATGGAGCCAGAAGCATGTGTGTCAACCAAGCTACTTCCGCTCAGGTTTGAACAGAAGAGAAAACAAACAATAACTGAGCATCTACTCTGCTCCAGACACTGGATTAAGCACCTTTCTATGGACTAGTTCACTTCATTTGGGGAGAAAATACAATCCAATAGTCACTTCTTGATATGGGTGTACACGTAGACGAGGTAGGTTAGACATAGTGATACAGGTATTTCTTGCTGAAGAATATTGTCATATTTTCCCCTAGCTACATGCTCCACATTCGAGGCCAGCATTCTCAGGGTGGTCTGTCCCCCTAGCTGGATGTGTCTCCTTGCAAACTTTCTGGCTCTTTCCCTCAGCACCTGTGGGAATACATCAGTGAGGGAGAGAAGGACACCTCACATAAAAGCCTTTAATTTCTGCACGGACCGGGAGGGAATGTGAATGTTAAGTTCAGGAAGAAAGCCACTCAGTTATTTTCCTTTGCTTCCAGGACAGAAAATAGTAGAAGCCAGGGTTGGAACATTACCTTTCCCACCAGGTCGAGGGCTGAGAGAGGCTCCATGACCCAAGGTGAACAGAGTAAGAGGGGTTTCAGTGAAGGCAGAGTTCAGCCTGGCAGGGGGAACGAGAAAGAGGGTGATTGCCATCTTTAAGCCATCAGGTCAAACAGATAGTTGGGGCAGGTAAGAGTGACTTCTCCCATGTGAACAAAAATGAAAAACCTTTCTCTACATCAACATATACATTTACCCATTGAGGATGTAAAGGAAAAAATCATGCTTTGAGCTCAAGTCATAAATTGCATCATAAACTGGGAGACACACTTAAGGAAAAATTGTAAAGTATGGATTGCTTATCACCTAAAAATGCCACTTCTCTGAGGGGGTAGTTTAATCACCATAATATTGCACATGTAATTGTAGGTTAATGATACCAAAATAAATTGTAAATAAAAAAAAATGCCACTTCTCTGATGAACAGAGTTTTTTGTTTATTTGTTTGTTTGCTTTAATAAAAGGCCAGCCCAAGCTGAACTGTTTAAAGCAACCGGGGTATGGTATCTCCAACTTTTTTTTAAATGATATGCATTACATTTGACTAGAGAAAAAGAGATAAAGCACTTGAGACAAAATGTAAACAACTAGTGAGTCTGAGTATTTAGGAGGTCCTAGTTCTATGCTTGCTACATTTCTGTCAATTTGAAATTATATCATAATTAGAAGTTATACACAAATCAACAAAAGGGGTGTCTAGTTACCTTTTTGTAAACTGACTGTAAAACAAAAATTTTCAAGGACATTTAAGTGACAATTCAAGATTTATTTTCATAAAAGTGTGCATAAAGCATCCACTGTGACATAAATATAATTTGAGATTATGCACAAAAACACTGTAAACAGAGGATGAAAAAGAAAATATTCAATAATACCTTAATAAAATAAATTTAAAATATATATATATATATATATATATATTGCTTTTCCTGGTAAACATTTGTGTACTTGCAGCCAAGACAGAGCCCCCAGAAGGAAGGGAAAAACTATTCCTTGTGGAAAGCTTCTGGGTGCTTCTCTTTTAATTCAATCTAACCCCCAAAAATCAGTGAAATTTAATCAAAGAATCACAACTTAGTAGACAATCAGCATCCTAACATGAGGTGGCTGTCCCCAGTCTGTTCTCTGGGTGATAACTATAGATACAGTTGTGGACATTGATATAGACATGAATGATGTAGATATAAATAGTGTAGATGCCACAGATGTACACAGACATGACATGATGTAGGTGATGTAGGCATAGATGTACATATATGCAAAGATGATGTAAGTAAAGTTTAGGCGAAGATGTAAATATAGATGTGAATGTAGATAATGTACATGTAAGTGGAGGTGTATGTGTACATGTAAATGATGCAGATGTGGATGAGAAGTGGGTATAGATAATGCAGATGGAGGTGGAGGTGGAGATGACAAGCTGTGGATGTAAGTATAGGTTAAGTGCAGCTGTAGGTGATGCAGGTGTAGCTGGAGATGGAGATGAGGACGTACATAATGCGGATGTGAGTGTAGGGC
>JAQQAC010020895.1:5545496-5584833 GCA_029783875.1 Phataginus tricuspis | reverse complement strand
TGTGTGTGTGTGTGTGTGTGTGTGTGTGTGTGTGTGTGTGCAAACACTTGTGTACACATAAAAAAACTTCAGGGAAACACTATTTACATTTCAGTGCAGGACAAGTCAAAATTAAGGTAGGAAAATAGAAAAAGGCAGCCTTACATCCACTTTAAGAGCTTCTGCCAATGTAGAGGGAGCCTTGAAAGTGTTCTTATAAGCCTGGTATTTGTGGTCATGACTCTTTTACAATCTCATTTTCCCAAGCTGAAAACGGTCCAGTATGCAGTACAACCATCCACAAAGACAAAATGAAACAAGCAAACCTTAAACCGCTTCTACCGACACCAGCACTTCTCAGACCCCAGTGAGCATCCGAACCACCTGCGAATACTGTTCAGCTGATTCCTAATCAGCAGGTCTCGGGTGGAGCCAGGAATTCTGCATTTCTAACCACTCCCCACAGGATGCTGATGGAGCTGGGCTCCAGGCCACACTTTGAGTCACGAGGGGATAGACAGGTATCGGGCTTCAGCTCCATGTGTGCCGCTACAAGGCATTTCATACATGCAGCTAGATGTACACACACTGGGCAACCTACGGGTTAACATTCCTATGACAACCTGATCCTGCACTTCATACACAGATGTGGCCTTGCAGTAGTGAAGCACCCTAAGTGATGACATTTGAGAAGTTAGCTTACAAAGGTTCCCAGGAATATATCTGTTGCATCAAGAAGGAAGGAAGGAAGAAGGGAGCTGGGGGAGGGAAAGGAGAAGGGCACATATACTCAACACTTGGGGAAGACCCTGCCAGCCCCCCATCACCCCCTTGTCTGATCTCTCAAGAGTGACACCCTCTCACTCACAGAGGGGTCCCGGCCATGGTGGGACCCCACTCTCCTGAGCAGAGCTACAAAACCAGGGCTGGGCCTGGATAAGGCTGGCCTACCACATGCTTCCTCCCCGGGAAATCTGGAAAAGGATTTCAGAACAGCAATTGGCAGCCGGTCTGAGGCAGCCACTTCAGTGACAATCTTTCTAATGTGCATGGAGAAGCTGAGAAAGGCCATGGCTCAGAGAGGCAGAGAAATAAAGCCAAAGAGCAAAGACAAACAGATGGGAGAGACTGTAGGGAAAGAGGGACACAGAGAAAGAGCAAGCGGCTGCCTTGGGCCCAGGCTCCTGGTTCCCGCCTCACACCCTGCACTCAAATTTCATAACTACCACCCCACAGAAATACAAAGAATTATAAGAGAATATTACGAGCATCTATATGCCAACAAGCTGCAAAACCTAGAAGAAATGGACAACTTCTTAGAAAAATACAGCCTTCCAAGACTCACCAAGCAGGAAACAGAAAAACTAAACAGACCAATCACCAGCAACGAAATTGAATCGGTAATCAAAAAACTACCCAAGAACAAAAGCCCTGGACCTGATGGATTCACCTCTGAATTCTACCAGACATATAGAGAACAAATAACACCCATTCTCCTTAAAGTTTTTCAAAAAATAGAAGAGGAGGGAATACTTCCAAACTCTTTCTATGAAGCCAGCATCACTCTAATACCAAAACCGGGCAAAGACCTCACTAAAAAAGAAAATTACAGACCAATATCCCTGATGAACGTAGATGCAAAAATACTCAACAAAATATTAGCAAACCGAATTCAAAAATACATCAAGAGGATCATACACCATGATCAAGTGGGATTCATCCCAGGGATGCAAGGATGGTACAACATTCGAAAATCCATCAACATCATCCATCACATCAATAAAAACAAGAACAAAAACCACATGATCATCTCCATAGATGCTGAAAAAGCATTTGACAAAATTCAGCATCCATTCATGATTAAAACTCTCAACAGAATGGGTATAGATGGCATGTACCTCAACATCATAAAGGCTATATATGACAAAACTACAGCTAACATCATACTTAATAGCGAGAAGCTGAAAGCTTTTCATCTAAGATCGGGAACAAGACAGGGATGCCCACTCTCTCCACTGTTATTCAACATAGTACTGGAGGTCCTAGCCACGGCAATCAGACAAAACAAAGACATACAAGGCATCCAGATTGGTAAAGAAGAAGTCAAATTGTCACTATTTGCAGATGATATGATACTGTGTATAAAAAACCCTAAAGACTCCACTCCAAAACTACTAGAACTAATATCTGAATTCAGCAAAGTTGCAGGATATAAAATTAACACACAGAAATCTGTTGCTTTCCTATACACTAATGATGAACTAACAGAAAGAGAAATCAGAAAAACAATTCCATTCACAATTGCACCTAAAAGAATAAAATACCTAGGAATAAACCTAATGAAAGAAGTGAAAGACCTGTACTCTGAAAACTACAAGACACTCCTAGGAGAAATTAAGGAAGACACTAACAAATGGAAATGCATCCCATGCTCTTGGCTAGGAAGAATAAATATTGTCAAAATGGCAATACTACCTAAAGCAATCTACAGATTCAAGGCAATCCCTATCAAACTACCAACAGCTTTCTTCAATGAACTGGAACAAATAATTCTAAAATTCATATGGAACCAGAAAAGACCCCGAATAGCCAAAACAATCCTGAGAAGGAGGAATCAAACAGGGGGAATTACGCTCCCTGACTTCAAGCTCTACTACAAAGCCACAGTAATCAAGACAATTTGGTACTGGCACAAAAACAGACCCACAGACCAGTGGAACAGAATAGAAAATCCAAACATTAACCCAAACACCTACAGTCAATTAATATTTGATAAAGGAGACCTGGATATACAATGGGGAGATGACAGCCTCTTCAGCAGCTGGTGTTGGAAAAACTGGACAGCTACATGTAAGAGAATGAAACTGGACTACTGTCTAACCCCATACACAAAGGTAAACTCAAGGTGGATCAAAGACCTGAATGTAAATCATGAAACCATAAAACTCTTAGAAAAAAACATAGGCAAAAATCTCTTGGACATAAACATGAATGACTTCTTCATGAACATATCCCCCCGGGCCAGGGAAACAAAAGCAAAAATGAACAAATGGGACTATATCAAGTTGAAAAGCTTCTGTACAGCAAAGGACACCATCAGTAGAACAAAAAGACATCCTACAATATGGGAAAATATATTCATAAATGATGTATCTGATAAGGGGTTGACATCCAAAATATACAAAGAACTCATGCACCTTAACAAACAAAAAGCAAATAATCCAATTAAGAAATGGGCAGAGGACATGAATAGACACTTTTCTAAAGAAGAAATTCAGATGGCCAACAGGCACATGAAAAAATGCTCCACATCGCTGATCATCAGAGAAATGCAGATTAAAACCACAATGAGATATCACCTCACACCAGTCAGGATGGCCAACATCCAAAACACAAACAACAACAAATGTTGGTGAGGATGTGGAGAGAGGGGAACTCTCCTACATTGCTGGTGGGAATGCAAATTAGTTCAGCCATTGTGGAAAGCAGTATGGAGGTTCCTCAAAAAACTCAAAATAGAAATACCATATGACCCAGGAATCCCACTCCTAGGAATTTACCCCAAGAATGCAGCAGCCCAGTTTGAGAAAGACAGATGCACCCCTATGTTTATTGCAGCACTATTTACAATAGCCAAGAAATGGAAGCAACCTAAGTGCCTATCAGTAGATGAATGGATAAAGAAGGTGTGGTACATATACACAATGGAATATTACGCAGCCATAAGAAGAAAACAAATCCTACCATTTGCAACAACATGGATGGAGCTGGAGGGTATTATGCTCAGTGAAATAACCAGGCCGAAAAAGACAAGTACCAAATGATCTCACTCATCTGTGGAGTATAAGAACAAAGAAAAAAAAAAATGAAGGAACAAAACAGCAGCAGACTCACAGAACCCAAGAATGGACTAACAGTTACCAAAGGGAAAGGGACTGGGGAGATGGGTGGGAAGGGAGGAATAAGAGGGTAAAAGGGGCATTACGATTAGCAGACATAGGGTGGGGGGGCACGGGGGGGACTGTACAGCTCAGAGAAGACAAGTAGTGATTCTAATCTCACTACACTGATGGACAGTGACTGACTGTAACAGGGTTGGTGGGGGGGACCTGATGAAGGGGGTAGTTTAATCATCACGGTGTTGCTCATGTAATTGTAGGTTAATGATACTAAAATAAAATAAATTGTAAAAAAAAAAATTTCATAACTACCTTCTGTATTCTGCTCCCTTAGGGAAAAAAATACTATCTTTACAGTGGAGAAACCTGGAAGATGCCACCTTAACCAAGTGGCCTAGTTACACCAGCAGGAAGGAGACCTGCCCACATGGTGCTCTCCTGGCCAGATTCACCGGGGACACATCACCCACACAGGGTTCCTGCCACAGACCTGTCCTCCCCGATCCCGAGAAAACATCAGGGAAGCCCCAAACAGAGGGACATTTCACAAAACAACTGGTCTTCAGAGTCAAAGACAGGGACTCTCCGAGATTGGAGGAGACAAAGAAGACATATCTAAGCACAAGTGGGATCCGGAACCAGAAAAAGCGTTAGTGGGGTAACTGATGAAATTTTAGTCAGTATTACTTGGGTGACATCACCGTTCATTCCTGGTTTCAATAATTGTACTGTGGTTATTAAGAGGTTAACAGAAGCTGGGTGAAGAGCATGTAATAAACCTCTAGAAGTCTAAAATTATTTCCAAATAAAACCAGAGCGCCCTTTCTGCTAAAGCTATTTTGATGAGGTTTCTGTTTCCTCAATTTAAAAAAAATCTCAACTCAGTCACCTGTAATGTGAAATACCAAGGTGCCCCCATTAATTTCTGGTGCACATATTCTTACCCACAACAGTGTTCACACACTCTGGGGGATGCTTCGAAGAAATAAGGAATTTAAAAGATTCCTTTGAGGCTCGAATCTCAGGGACAAGAAGCCATCCAGGAACGGATGCATCTCCCCTTTTCTGTGAAGCAGAACTAAGCCTGGGGGATGCTGGCACGGCCAGGGCCTAGCACAGAGCCTAGGGGCCCCAGTGTCACCCAGGTGGCAGGGAGGATGGGAAAGGCAAACACAACTGCCTTTTATCAAAACTGAGCTTTCTCCCACGTGAACAGGCAAGAGCTCATGCCCTCAGCACCCAGGTTTTAAAAGCATGTATATGCCACAAACAAATTTCAAGAGGAAGAAAAAGGGAGATAGAAGAGAATCTAAAGGTTAAAGAGACTTAAGAGACATATAATCCAATGAGAGTGTGTGGACCTTCTTTGGATCCCAATTCAGGTAAACTTGAAAGAAAGAAATTATAGGAAAGTCTGCACACTGGCCAACTCCCTTTATAGGACAATCTGGAAAAGATAAAACCAGAGGGACAGCAACCAGATCAGTGGTTGTCAGGGCCTGGGAGCAGGTGGGAAGGAGTCACCCACAAAGGGCAGCTTGGGGGAATTTTGGGGATGAGGTGATGATCCTGTATCTTGAATGTGGGGTGCTACAACACTGCATGCATTGAACAAACAGATGTACTATGCATTGAAAAGGGTAACATTTCCTGTATGTAAATATCACCTTAGTTAAAAAGAATTGTGAGATAATTGGAAATGTGATTCCCAACTGGACATTTGGTGATCCTGAAAAGAATTATTGTTAATTTTTAAAGGTGGGCTAATGGTCTTGCATTGTATAAAAAGACCCCCATCCTTTAGAGATATACGCTGAAATACTGCTGGATAGGATGATACGGTGTTGGGATTGCTTTGGAATCACACGGTGGGCGGGCTAGTGTTACGTGGGTGAGGTAAGAGGGACCGTGTGCTAGAGGACAGGGACATGGGGGCTCGTGAGCCTAGTCTCGCACTTTTGTCTGTTTGAAGTGTTCCAAAACAAAGACTGAAGGCAAAGACTATGTATGAAGAGAACCTCGTGTGCCCTGCCGGTGTGGGTTCCTCAGCCTGGAGTGAGAGTAATGGCTCGTCAGCCACACAGCAACCTTATGGGAAGGACTGCTTGTATCCCCACTTTACAGATGAAGAAACTGAGGCACACAAGCACAGTGACCTACCCAAAAATACCGAAGCAGGTTTCAGACCCAGCTGCACAGGGTCTGAGGCACCTCCTGAAACTATGAACCCTCTGCCTCAGCCTCCTCCCCGTGCTGGTGAGCAGTGCACACACACACACACACACACACACACACACACACACACACACACACTGTCCAAGCCCCTGGAAAACTGCCCATACCCATGTGTCAACAGGCAAGCACCACGGCCCGTTCTCACTGAAGACCTCATGGACTCAGTGTGACCCCACACAGACCCCTCGCTGAGCATGTCACTGGGCAAACTTTTAAACCATAAAGGGGTCATCACAAATTGGGAAAGCAGAAACAAGGAAAATATCATCTATAACCTTTCGACCCTACAGGGCAAGTGTGATCTCTTTTACAGCTCCTACGTTGGCCGTCTGGTGGCAGTGGCGGCTGGGGGCTGTCCTCTGACGGCATTTGTGGGAGAGACACCTGCCTGGGCAGGGCTCCCTGGGTGCCTTTGAGGTGCCTTCCAACCCTCAGGTGGCCCTGGTGCTGCGTGCAACTCTGCCTGAGTCAACCACAGTGTCCAGTGAAATGATGGCCAGGTTTACAACACCGGACTTGGGTCTGATCAGTGTGATTTTTATAGCTCAACAATTTAAACTATTCATCAGAAGGGGGTGTTCAAGAAAAATAGGAGAAGCCCCACTTTCATCAGCTCAAAGGAGGCAAACGCCATGTCTGGTGTGGGCAACCTCAGCTCAGACTCCATCCAGCACCAGCTTTGCTGTGAGAGACTAAGACACAGATCAGCTCGGTCACAGAGGCGGAGAGCACACGGAGAGGCCCAGGGCTGGAGCGGCAGAGAAGGCTTCTAGGAGGCGGTAGGGCCAGCCCTGGGCATTGAAGAAGGAAAGGGGCTTCCAGAAAGAGGACTGATGAGCAAAAGGGCAGGTGCCAGAAACTGCAGGAGGAGTCAGGGGAGGAAGAGGAGAGGGAACAAAGCACAAACAGCTCTCGGTTTCCTGGAAGGGAGCAGCTACGTGGATCCTGGACCGAAGGGGTGAGCTCTGCCGCGGCTGAACTTCATCCTGAGCAAGGGTGCTGTTATCTTCTGCTTGGACCGTTCAGATCACCTGGTTTATGTCCATCTCCCCACTGGGCTGTGGGCAGCTGAAGGCAGGAGCACAGCACACTTTGCTCAGGATTCCCCAAACCTCCCAGGATGTTTGGCAGTAAAGGTTAAGGAGTAAGTGCCCAAGCACAGCTGCCAGGCTCACCTTTGCACAGCCTGGGTCGGCAGAGACCCAGGACGGTGCTTTACACTGAGCCCCTTCTGGAGGGGTGGCCTCCTGCCTCAGCCCCCAGACTCTTTGGAGTCCAAGGTCTTTTTTTTTAAAGGAAATGTAAGAAATCAAGTACCCTTCATGAATTACACAGTCTTACCAAAATCTACCACTAGATGGTGCTAAGTGAATGTAATGAGAAATGATACCTGGGAGGGTCACACTTTCCAAGTGATAGAGGACATTTTCCCCTTTGCTGTCACAGAAGCGCTCGGTCAGTACAATTGGGGGAGCCAGAAGTGCCTGTCCTTTCCCTTCCATCTACAATTAGTGCCATTCCAAGGGGTCTCATGCATGGTCTATGTTCAGCTTCTGAGGGGGGCTGCCAGCTCCAATCATGGGTGCTGGTCCCACCATCCTGTGCACTTGTGTTCTCAAACCCGCACAGCAAAACCACCCGCAGGGCTTGTTAGAACAAGAAGGCTGCCCCCCACCCACCCACCACCAGAGCTCTGGATTTGGTAGGTCTGAGATGGGCCCATGAATGTGCATTTCTGACAAGTTCCCAGGCGATGATTATGCTACTGGTTCACCCTGAGGACCCAGAGATGGGGAGGGTTCTGAAAGCATCAGATGCGTCAACCACAGGCAGAACCAACTGCCACAGTCCTGCCAGGCCAGACGCTCAGGCTGTAGGATCTCCCCCTCGGGCCCCTGATCATGTCCCCAGCACTGGGGCGGCTGAGGGGCTCTGCTGCCAGATTTCCCTTGGAGCTTCCGGCTTAGCTACTCCGTTGGGAAGCCACTAACACCTTTTAAAATCAGCCAAACACCAGCCATGCACACCTCTTGAATAAGGCTGTGGAAGGCCCAAGGCAGGGACTCAGGTGGACCAGATGTAGAACATTCTGACCCAGGGCTCTCTAAGTATGGTTCCTGGGCCAGCAGCAGCGTCTGGAAATTGAGAAACGCAAACTCTTGGGTCACAGCCCAGACCTACTGAATCAGAAACTCTTGGGTGAGCCCAGCCATAATTAAGCTACATAGGAAGATATTTGGTCCCTATGACCTTTGCCCCACAGTTTTATTCCCCTAAGTATGTTGTTACACAGCAAAACTTTGCAGATGTAATTAGGTTCTTAGTTGACCTTAAAAAATCAGGAGATTATTTAGATGATTCCTAATCACAAGGCCCCTTAAAAAGCAGAAGTTGGAGGGATTAGATGCTCTATAAAGATTCAATCCACTGTTGCTGGCTTTGAGGATGGAAAGGGCGATACACTGAGGAATGTGGGCGGCCTTGTGAATAACTACTAGCCAACAGCCGGCAAAGATGTGGGTGCTCTGTCCTACCTGCACACAGAGCTGAATTCTGCCAATAACTTGAATGGGACTGGAAGAGGATTCTTCCCCCAGAGCCTCCAGCTAAGGGAAGCCAGGCCAGCAGACACCTTTCCTTCAGCCTTGTGAGAGCCAAAGCAGAGAAACCAGCCGACCTGCCCAGACTCCTCACCTACAGAACTGTGGGTAAAGCAGGGCTGTTCTAAGGCCCTGCGTTTATAGCTACTCATTACCACAGCGAGAGGAAACTAATATAACTTGTGCTTTATTTGACCCACTGTTATACTTTAATATAAACTTACATTATAGAGGAAATAACTTGGTAATATTTTGTAACTACTTTAATACAATTGGTTTCCTTTCAATTATATGTATTTTATTTTTATTATATGCCTGTACATTTTTCTGAAAAGGGGTCCATGGATTTCACCAGACTGTCAAGGAGGTGGGGGCCATTGGTACAGAAGTGACAACCCCAACTTAGAGAGAGAGTGACATCAGAGTAAGACTGGTTAGTCCTTCTGCAGCAACTATGGGGGGATGGGTGGCCAAGCAGAGTTTTATTTCATATTCTCAGAAACTACATTACTCCTTTATCAAAAGTCTTATTTTTATATTCAACAAATGCATATATGCACATAGAGAAATGTTCTTTTTGCCCTGGAATTGGAATTTACCACATCAGGCTGGTATCCTTCATCTTTCTCAGAATCCAGGGCAGGACTTTTCAATTCCACAGGAAAAGTCACATTATACATCGTAAACCACACACACCATACAATGTGCATGTGCATGTGAATAGAGAGCACATTTAAACACATGCACATTTATATTTAACACAGAGGTTCACAAAACAAATCCTACCTTTGCTCGCCATGCCCTCTGTTATTTCTTATTCTATCTTAGTCTAGTGGTGTCAATTTCTTCTTTTTGACGACAGTCGATTCTGCTGCATTCGTCTTATGACCCAGTAATGAGTAACTGATGGTTTGGAAAACACCCATCTCTAGGACCATGACTAGGCCTGCACCCACTTTCCCAGCTCCTCGTTCTCACACACACATGCTTATGTACACACACGCACACACATACACATGTATATATACACACGTACTTATGCACATACACCTATATACATGCACACACGTATACACACATGTATAGATGTGTGCTCAGGAAGATATATACACCTATAAATGCACATATGTAGACACATCTACATGTCCACACTTATACACGCACATGCATACATTCACATATGTACACACACACACACACGCACACACACACTCTCCCTCTCTCTATCCTTTCAGGACCTCACAAGAGACGACACACAACCAAGTCATCAAAACGCGCATCTGGTCCCTGATTTTGGTTTGTCACAAGAGAAGGACAAGTTTTACGGACACTATGCGATGTCTTGATCTTTACCTCAGGGTAAATCACCAGCCCCAGACTGCTTTCCGTGGCCCCAAGAACCGCTGTAGAGTGAGGTCTGCGTGACGCGTGGCAGGACAGGAAGTTGGACTTCTGAGCTTGAAAGTCCCTAAATGGGATCCTGGGCAGATCTGGAAAGCACTGAATACCCGCGAAGAGCCCCATGTCTCACTGTGGCTTTAACAGTTTCTGATTTTGTAGGCATTGGTGGGACAGAAACTGTGCAACATTTCACATATAGATGTTCTAGGCCTTCTAGAGAGTCTGATTTTGTCAATGTCTTATTCACGTGCCCCTTTTGTGTACTTGTCAAACCTAATATCTGTTTTGGGGTTTGGGGTTTGGAAATCCAGCCACACGAAGGTACAGCATTTTAACCAGACGTCCCCCATGAGAAAGACCAGGGGCATCGTAACAGGAGAAAGAAAGCTGCAAGGAGCAAAACTGAGAAGGGAACTGCAAGGGGGCAAACCACGCAACTCACTGACCGAGAAGGCAGGCCGGGGAAGGAGGACCGAGCTTTGCTGTTGAGTTTTCAAATTAAGCTTTGCCAAAAAAAATGGAATGGGGTGCAAATGAGAGCTTTAAGCTAACAAAATTCTAAGCAGAGGCAAATCCTGCCATGACCACTCTTTCCCAAGAATTTGTAATCAAATTCCAAAGGAGAGATTTTAGGTCATCAGATGAGAAAAGGGAAGCACAGATTTGAGCAAGTGTAGGATAAGGGTCCCCATTTGTGTCCAATTCTCCTTATTTTTTAAGAACAAGGTTAAACTGGGCAAATGGATTGATCACGAGGACGTCAGGATAGCCTTAGCCTTGAGGCGGGAGGGGAGGTGGCTCAAAGGGGCCAGTGGTGAACCTCTGGGGTGCCAGGAATTACCGTGACCTGCTGTCCCCATTTGCCCTGGACATTCTCATCTGGGTATGAAAGTCCTACACCCTGGGAAACCCTCAGTAGAAGCAGGACAGCTGGTCACCCTGGTCAGACTGTCCCATCTCTGGCTGAATGCGGGCCCACATGTGTGTTGAGTTTGTGAGAATTCACCAGGTTGGATACTTGTGCATTTTTCTGCATGCATGTGTCACCTGAATAAAATGTGTAAAACCTGATTCACGTGTGCTGTGGGAACGTCCAAAGCAAGCGGTGGACACAAGGGTGTGGAGTGTACCTGGGTCTGCAGCTCGGCTTTCTGTGCCTGCAGCTGGGACAGCGCCTCCTGGCCCTCCTCCAGCTGACTCTGCAGGGCGGCGGCTTCCCGTTCCCTCAGGAGCTTCTCCTGCACAAAGAAAGCCAGACTCAGCACTTACATGCCGTTGCTGTGGGAAGAAACCCATAGGGAAAAGAGGCAAAGAAAGTGTGGGGCCCTGTTATGTTTGCATGTTTGTGTCCCCCACACCCCACAAATTCATATGCTGATGCCCGAGCCCCAATGGGAAGTCCTGGCGGCTGGCGCTCTTGGGAGGTGAGTAGGCCCCGATGAGATCATGGGGGGCAGCAGGGGGGGCCCTCATGGTGGGATTAACGTCCTCGAAAGAAGAGGAAGAGAGACCAGAGTTCACTTGCTTGGTCTCTCCAAGTGTGCACCAAGGAAAGGCCACGTGAGGACACAGCAAGGGGCAGCTGGCTACAGGCAGGACGCAGGTGCTCCCGGAGAGCTGGACCTGCCAGCAGCCTCGTCTTGGACTTTAAGCCTCCCGAACTGTGAGAAATAAATTTCTGTTGTTTGAGCGGCCCTGTGTGTGGCACTTGGGACAGCAGCCGGAGCGGACATGGACGGGCCCACTGTGGCCACTCTTCCAGCCTTTTTGCCTCACAGGCTAAACCATTAATGCCCTAAGTGTAGAGTGTGGAGACAGTGTCAGGAGAGCCACATTTTAGACCTGGTTGTGCCACAAACTGGCTTACGGTCTCTGGACAAGGCACTTTCCCCTTTGTAAAAAGGAAAAGTCAGAATGCAGACTTGTCAGGCTCTATTCTCTGTCTCTGCAGATGGCACAGTCAGTCTGAGCCCCGAGCTATGAGCTGTGCTGAGACGTCACAGCTGCGGCACAACACAGGAGCCTTGGCCTCCAAAGGACCGGAGGCAGATGGGGACCCTGATGAGGCGGCTGCACCGTCCAATCAACTCTGTGGAACAACACAGAACGAGCCCCCTTAGTGGCTCCACATTCTGCAGAGCTGGTGTCCTTTCCCATCCGGCCTCTCCACTGTTCAAAACCTTCCAGACCACTTCACCAAACCCGACTGCTCAAGAGCAGCGCCTTCTGACACAAGCCCCTGCCTCGCCACCAGGCCACTCAAACAGTGAGTGTGTGCTCAGTGTGCCCATGTTCAAGGCCACATTTTTAAGGCGGCCTCTGCTTTCCAACACTTTGCAAAGTGGCTGGAGCCCAGACACAGAGAACGCCAGAGCAAGACAGATGTGTGTACAGGGAGGAAGAGTGGGTCAGGGTCTACGGCCCAACCCTGTGGAGAAAGCAGGACCCTAGACATACCTGCGGAAGGACCTGTTAGCTGCGTGCATGTGGTCCTGTGCCTGCTTACTGCTGGGTTTCTGGGTGTCTGAAGGCATGTTTCTTCTCAGCTTCTGTCTGTCTCCCTGTGTCTCTGTCTATTTCTCCCTCTGTCTCTGCCTGGCTTCTGTGTCCCAGGTCCTGCCTTCTGCCTCGAAGGTACAGACAAGGGGGTGGCCAGAGGCAGAAGGACTCATGTCCCTGGGTACCAGCATATGGAAGATGTGCATACATGTCACACTTTGCACATTCTAGACCTGCAGCGTTGGGATGGAGCACTCACACGCAAACACATCCCGCCACCCCCCACCAGTGCCCGGCCCACACGCCTGGCCTTCTCCATCCTTCTCACCCAGACCAACTCCTCTTGCATCCTCCTCACAGCCAACCTCCAGGAACTTCTGGCATGCCTCGTGCACAGCAGACCGCCAGACACTTACTGAAGAGGAAGGAAGGCAGCGTGGCCGCTGCCAGCTGGTGGCCAGCACTAACCACCAGGCCATGATGCTCCCTACCTACGAACTTACAAATAATGCCACTCCCAGCGTGTGAGGATGTCACTCTGGGACCATAGGGGAACGAGAGAGACACAGACTGTTCTGTAATCATGTCTGAACAGAGACCACGAGGCCACTGCGCAACCACAAAAATGAGCAAATGTCCCCTCTCCCCACTAACACATGCGATGCCGCTTAATTACCAAGTACAGCTTCAGCTGTACTCTCGCCCCTCTACCTTTTCTGCACAAATCATCAGAATGCTCAGTTGTAGGACCAGTCCCTCATGAGAGCACCCAGCCCAGAGCAGGGCTCTGCAGACTTGGCCCCTTCCCCCAGGTCACCCAGCCCAGGCCCAGCCCCCATCTCACGCCCTCCCTGCATGGCCCCTGGAGTACACCCTCCCTGCTGCAGTGAATAAGCCCAGCTCTACTTGACCATAGATATGGTCCCAGGGGCCCCTGGCTAGAGGGCACTGACACAGTGCTTTACGGACACATTGTAGAGTGGCCCTATGCTCCTAGGGGACACCACTAAGTATATTTGTGCAAAGGCAACGTACACTTTTTCTACGACAGTAACAGGAGCCAATGAAGCAAACCTGAAAGTGACCATCTACCTCAAGTGTACAATTTTTAAGCTGAGATTAGTAAAGAACATGATCCTTTCTAAATCTATGCTTCTCCATCTTTAACATTCACATGAGTCCCGGGAGTCCCGTTCAAGTGCGTATTCTGACTTAGTGGGTCTGTGGTCCATCTGGAGGCTCCCCATTTCTCATCAGCTCCCCATGAGGCTGAGGACCGCTGACACTCACTAGTGCTCTCAAAGTCAGTCCTCTATACTCTCATAATTCTATACTCTCATAACTCAGAAGAATTTTGTTAAAAAGGAACAGATGATATGATTTAAAAAGTGTACTGTGGTATAAAGCACCTTTGAATTACAGGGGGAAAATGAGTTTGCAAAATAAAATTAAGTATCTAGAAAGAAATCTCTGACAAAGAAAAATGAAGGATTTAGAAACAGCTTTTTTAGGACTTTGCAGAAACATCTGTTCCATGAATTAAGAAGTGCGAGCACCTGAAATAGTCATTGGTGGGCAATTTGGACAAGGATATCCCCATGAAGGCCAAAGAAGGTAACTTTCCTACCTCTTAGATGTTACTTGGCAAGGTTTAAAAATGTCTTCTGAAGCAAGATTGGGGGTTTCTTTAGCCTTGATATAAAAAAGTAAAAACGACTCCAGCAGCTCGCTGCCCTAGGCCACTGGTTCTGCAGCTCGTCGGCACACTGGCCCAGCAGCTTGACAATGACTGAGTCAGGGCTCCCTCCACCTTCCAGGTGGCCGAACAATGGATTTAGGGCTGGTTTGGGCAGACTCTAAGGCAATTCCAGTGACATCACATTGAGAACCACTGTCTTCTGTCATCCTTGCAGAACACCCAGAATCTTATCAGTTGACCAGTCCACCCAACCTGCACCAGCCTTCCACAGCCTCTGGAGTAGAGACACAGTGACACTTTTGTTTTACTCTGCATCCTCTCCAGTTTATCCCTCTACTTGTCATATCTACGCATCACAAAATCCCATTAACGACATTAGGAAAAAATTATGCCGATATCCTGTTGGGCAGTTGGAGCGTTAAGTAAAAAGGAACGTGGAACATTACATCAGAAATAATGTTTTACATCCAAATTTTCCCTTTTAAAAAACCAGCTTCAATAATCTCTATCTCTTCCCAATTGTTTTCATGCTACAAACTTGTGTAATTGTTAGCAGAGCCCAACCTTGAAAATACAGTCACTAATTGTGTGAAGCTCTTAGTATTCAAAATGTATGGTCAAACTAGTAAGGGAATAAGAAAACAACCCAATTTTTAAAATGGACAAAAGATCTAAGCAGATAGTCCAATGAAGAAGATTTATAGATGGCAAATAAGCACATGAAAAGATGCTATCACTAGTCATTATAGGATGCAGTTAAAACCACGTCTATTAAAAGAGCAAGAAGCAAAAACAAAATAAAAAGCTGATGTGTCCAGCACCGGCAGGGACACAAAGCAACAGAAACTCTACTACACTGCTGGTAAGGATGCAACAGGGCTACTGGCTTTGGGAAACAGTCTGGCAATTTCTTATAAACTATGCATGAAGAATAGCCTGGAAAGCTCAAGAGGAAATACCTAAGAAATTGTCAGGGACACCGGTTATGTCCTCAGATGACTAAATACCAGCATTCAAAGTCTGAGTAAAAGAAGTATACACTTCTAATGTGAATGCCAAGTGGGCACAGAGGCGGGTAAACCCACCTCACCACCACCCCCTTCCCCGCCCAGTCTGATCTGCCACCCTCTCCTGGTCTCTGTTAACCAGGCCTGTGGGGGTGTAGGAAAAATCCCCAGATATGCTTTTGCTACAGCCTGGGATGCAATTCTTACCTCCCTCATCCCACCTGTAACAGCTTGAGGGGTGGTCTGAACAATCTGCTGCAGGATATTGATGTAGGTCTGAATTTCCAGAAGATTCTGTTAGAGGAAGAAAAGCATTTTTATTAAAACTTAAGCTGCTTGAGATTTTGCCTCTAGTCATAGGTGACCCACAGGGATGGATGCCTTCATGTGTTCCACTGTCAAAAACAGGACAGCCCCTGCTCTATGCAGGGGGCACTTTACATCTCCTTTAATCTTCCCCAAAACAGCAGGGCAAATGAGCAAACAGGCTTGGTTTACTTTGACATTTCCCTTCAGTTACATGGATGTTTTACTGCTATTGTCATAGAGCCCTGTATGGCAGAGATATGAGAGAAAAGCAGAGATGGGAGACACACTGACCCCGGGGTACAAAGGCCCCTTCCTGACCCCAGAGCAGGGTGGGTTTTGCTCAGTTCAAAGGATGGGCTTTTGTCGGTTGGTCCCGTATTAAGTCACTTGCTACCTGTGTGCGGCCTTGGGCAAGTAATTAAAACCTCCTAAAATTCAGGTTCTTCTATAAAACAACTGTAACTCATAGACACTGAGAAGAGACTGGTGGTTACCATGGGGGAGGGTGTGGGGTGGGTGGGGAGGGAGCAGGAGGGGGAGGGGATAAAAGGGGCACAAAAATTCTCACTCATAGTATAAGTTGGCCACAGGGATGGTAGTGCAGCGTGGAGAATGTAGCCAGTGACTCTGTAGCATCTTCCTATGTTAACAGATAGTAACTGCACTAGCAAGGGTGAGGATTTAATAATACGGTTAACTGTTGAACCACAGTGCTGTATTCTTGAAACCAACATAAGATTGTATATTAACTATACTTCAATTTTTTTAAAAATGCAGGTTCTTCTATAATAGAGGATTAACAATCTGCAGGGCATGCCTGAGTCCCTTACCAGCAGAGTCCGTGTGCCCAGCCCTGTGTGGGAGCTGATGATGTAGCACAGCTGCCCCTCTCCAGAGACCCGTCCTTGGCCAGGAAGCTATGCAACCCCCCGAATCCTGCCTCATCCCCAACCTGAACCAATGACTCCCAGGCCCTTGAGCACAAAAGACCAACCCTGCTATCTCAAGATGGGACCAGGTCAAGGTGGGGTGATTCACATTCCAGAACTCCCCACCCTGGCCCCCACAGGATCAGGCTAAGGCTAGAGCAGCTAAGCCCACACCCTTGCCCAGCCCCTATCCCCTCTCTGGCGTGCCCTCCACTAATACAGGAGTCACACAAAGGTCACCCCTTTGGGCCCTGATGATAGGGACCCTGACCCAAGACACTATCTCATGGGGCTGTTGCTGGAATCCAAGGAGATAAGCACAAACCTTCCTGGTGTGAGCTCACACTATCATCCTTAGTGTCCTAAATGGCTCTGAAGAATGCTCTGAGCTGTTAGAAACTGCCCCCCAGGCACTGCCCCCAGGACTCCTGCAAAATACAGCAGAGGCAAGAAGGCAGGTGAGGAGGAGGAAAGAGGCCAAGCCTGATGGAGAGTTGGAGGAATGCCGAAGGGAGGGAACTCCCTTCAGTGCAGATAAAAGGGTCTGCCTTGTGCTGAAGTGGGTGCACACCCAGCAGGAAGAGATCCTGATGTTTGCTGAGTGCTCGCCATGCTCCAGGCTGAACCAAGTTTCACCTACATTGTCACACTGCCTCAGTTTAGGTTCCCCCAGAAGCCAGCTGTTGCAGGTCGAATGTTGTGTGCCTCCAAAATTCACACATTGAACCCAAAACCCACAAGTGGGTGGCATCTGGAGGTTGGCCTTTGGGAAATAATTAAGTTTAGATGTGGTCATGAGGGTGGGGCCCTCACCATGGGATCAGTGCCCCTTTAAGAAGAGACACCAAAGAGTTTGCTCCCTCCCTGCACACAGCTCCGGAGAGGCCCTCCTCTGCCTGGACAATGTCCTGCAGCAGAGCTATGGGTACGGTACTGGCAGTTGGATGGACGCCAGAGCCCACTGGACAGGCCAGCCCCAGGACCATGGCCAGGCTCACAGGCCTGCCACACACAAAGCTGTGCAGAAGGTGAGTCTGGTATTTGCATTTTGAAGATGAAGATGCTCTGAGAGGTTAGGCCACTCGCCCATTGTCACACAGTCCCAGGATGTGATCTTTCAGGGCACCAACGCCCCCCAAAGTCAGGCCTGTGAGAAGCTGGAGGGGGCAGGGGCAGGCCAGAGCACCACAGGAGGGGAGAATCTTGAATGCCATGCATCCTTTCAATTAACTAGCTCAGAGGTAGAGCTAAAATATTTGTATTTTTTGCATTTTCTGAGCTGCAACAATTGACAGGCTGTAGCTTAATCAAGACAGACCTACATAAAATTCCTTTGTGAATTGTAACGAATACACAGATATTAGTTTGCAACCCCAGCCCTGGCACACACACTACTGCCTCCTCCTCACCCGCACCCAGCTCCCTGAGTGCTTTCCCACAACCAGCCCATTGTCCACTAGGTTCAGGGGCACTGCACACAAAGTAACCCCTTTAGCTGACTCATTTTTCAGCCACAAGTCCTCAAGACTTGTCTGTCCAAACTCAAACTAGGTTTCCAGGGAAGGGCTTCAGGTGTGTTCATGGTTACCTTTTTGTACCTGTCCTTTGCCGCACTGACGTCATCCTGCAGAAACTGGGCTTCAATCTGAAGGTGCAGGTTACGCAGTAAGGCTTCATCAGCTTCCTGCAATGAGAAAGAGTCAGGCACACATCTGACTGAGGGGCTGCACAACGAGGCAAGGTGCATGGGTTTGAAGCTGGCCAGGCATATATATATGCATGCAGACCCCTAGGGTCTTATTAAAATGCAGATTCTTGCTCAGTAGGTCTGGGAGGACATCTTGAGATTCTGCATGTCTAGCAAGGCATGAGGTTGGCCCATTGGACGTGGTCTAGAACAGTTCTCAATAGAGAGTGATTTTTGCTCCCCTGGCAATATCTGGAGACATTTTTAATTATCACCACTGGGCCATGGGGTGGGGGGGGTTGCTGCTGGCATCTAGTGGGTAGAGGCCAGGGATGCTGCTAAATATCCCACAACACACAGGACAGCCTCACACCACAAAGAATTCCCCAGTCCAAAATGTCAGTGAGCCAGAGTTATAAAATCTCCATCTAGAAAGATCAGGAGAAAGGGTATATTTACATGCCAATAACCTTTAAATTTTAAGTTACATCTATGTTTATTCTGTATCTTATCATCTGTGAGTTGAGTTTCTAAGATTAAGAAATAGTTTTCCCTTAACACTGAAACCTTCATTTTAATAGTTTTCTCTCAAGGACTGTTGACGCTTACCCTGAGACTATGTACAAAAGTAAAGATATGTATCTTACTTTCTATGTATCTTGCAAAATGCGATGGTCTCCCTGAACATTTTTATAATTCACTGACTTTTATCTCATTGATCTTGTTTGCACAAACCAAGTATGTTGAAGAACTATTTGTGCTCTTCATAAGACAGGGCCCATGATGACTGGAGTTGATTTAAATGTTTTAGTGCAATACTATAGGTGAGCACTACTTGGGCCCCTCAAGTTGGCCACTCTCCCCAGACACCTCTGCCACGCACACCTGCCAATACCCGAGACTTTGCTAAGTGAATTTTTATTGACATATCAAGGAGCTGTTTAAAAAGCATGATGGATGTTAGCAAAAGGCTCTCATTTGTACAGGCAGATATGTGATTTGGCTAAAATATTTAAGACACTCTCCACCCTTGCATGAGTAAAGACAGGTATGTGGAGCAGCCAAGAATTTTGAGACATTCCCCACCCTTGCACTAATAGGGTTTAGAGGGAGGTGTTCGGTCTGCACTCTTAGGAAAGGCACTTGGATCCTTTATCATTCCTATAAAAGACCCCTGGTGTAGAAAGATACAGGATTGTCTAATGCTGACAATAATGATGTCCAAATTCTGACTCATTGTCTCACCTGCCATGAATGAGCTTTTCATGCAAAATGCTGCCTTAACACCTAGAACATCAGAGACCTGAGACTTCATGGAGCCTAGAGAAGAGGGTGTATGAACTTTGGGGGAGCCTGCATTAGAATAAATGCTTATCTAAGAAATATACACCTGTGTGAATTTGGTCTGAAACATCAAGATTTGTCGGGGAGTGGTTAATCCTTAACCATACAAACTTCTGAAGCTAGTTTACCTACCAAAAAGAGCTTGGAGTCTATCTTAAAGAACTTCAGAGTTATACAAAATCAAATTGATCAATCGGCAATAGTTACAATGTTTCTGACAGCATTCCCTTTTGTAAGGTTTATGCAAATGAAAAATAAATAAGTTATTCAAAATACATCATTGTCCAAGCCTCAGGCCTAATTTTAAATTTTCTAGTAGCCACATTAAATAAAATAAGAAGAAATGGGTGAAATTAATTTTAATAACATTTTATTTCACCCAATGTGCCAAAATGGTTTGAGACATTTTTTTAAATCAGAAATAAAAGAATGAATCAAATTACAAAAAGGGATACATGTTTCCACATACAGGGCTCTGAACTTCAGAACTAAATTAATGTGAAATCTAACTACGGGTATCCAGGTTCCAGCTCATTCTTTTGATGACTTAACAACTCAGTTGCTGACTTTTGCTCTGCCTCCAGGGGCTGAAGGATGGGTCCTCAAATCCTGTGTCACAGGGACAGTTCTGCAGAGTTCAGTGAAAACTCTACAGTATTGTTCCTTTCAGGAGACACACACTGCCCGCTCCTGCGAGATCGGAAGCTTACTGCTGCACTTGTGCAAATAAGGCATTAATTCCCTAGAGACAGCGGGCAGGCCCCTTGAAGGTCCTGGTGTCTGGCTCTCTGAATTATCCAGAATTATCACAAAAGCCTTTGAAGTCCCAATGGTGTTGGAAAGAAAGCATGGGTGTCTTTGCAGCAATGGCTGAGGAAGCAGAAAGATCCTGGGTAATTTACAAACTCCAAAGGAGAAACAGCCAGGCCTCTAGAAGGACAGAAAGCAGGGCAGTCCAGGAATTAAGCAGCAGGAGTTAATAGCACCACCCTCAGGATGACTGGCTCCAGCTGCACTCATCTCTGCCTCACAATGGCCACACATCTGGGGAGAGCTGTGATGGCCAGTGTGGGTCACATGACCGTCATCTTGCCTGACAATCCTACCAGGACTGCAACGTTGGGAAGGAAAATCCAAGTGTGTGGGGTGCCATCCTACTCCCTCGAGGAGCCGTGGCTTGCTGCGGAAGTGCTCCTCAATCCCACCCTCTAGACAGGCAGGGCTGAATCTGGGGCAGAGGTGAAGGAGTGTTGGGTGAAGACCTTGAGCCAGTCCTCTGGATGCTCTCCTACCCGCCCTTGCCCTCACCACCCTCCATGGTCCTCTTCAGACTTCTGAGGATGAGGTGGGGCAGAGAATATGAAAACGTCTTAGTTTTTGCCAAAAACTAATCCACGATGGATTCATAGCTACTGGAGGTGAAGAACTGGAAACAGGGCTTCAAGGACCAGTTATATTACTAGTTATAAATAAATCGAACACTCTCAATATTTTAAACAGAAGGAACCCTAGAGGTCACTGGTCCTCAAAGTTTTTAAGTCACATGTATCATCCTTCAAACAAAATATCTCAGGGAAGCCAATGCGTAGAAGCAAAGCAGAGATGTGCCTCCTGAAGGACATGACTGGGGTGGGGAAGCAGGCCCCCCATCGACCCCACAACCCTCTTCCCCCAGAGGCCCTTCAAGCAGCTCCCTGGAGCCTGAGAGCTCTGCCAAAAGCAGCTCAGAAACTGAGTCCCCCTACCCGGGGAGGCAGAAGCCAGTGTGAGCCAGAGGGCCATGCGGCTAGTTACAGAAGTAAACAGGAGACAACAGGACTGGAGTCTGTCTTGGGCTTCTCTCTACTAATCTTGAGTTGAAGGCTGAGTCCTGATCCCATCCTGCAGGGTGCCTGCCATTCTTCCTCTTAGGATCAAGCCGAAACAACCACCCTTGGGTCTCATCAGCCAAGCCTTTGAAACTGCTTCATGGTGTTAATAAAAGGCCAGCCAATATTTGTCCTTAAAGTAGGGATTAAACAGATGCAAGCACACCTTCTTTCTCTGAAGACCATCATCTGATAAACTGTCCTGAAAACTCCCGAAAGATGAGTACAAATCACTGGCATGTGCAGTTGCTGAAATGCCGAGGAGAATTCACTGCGAAGTGTTTTCTTTTGTTTGCACCAGAACTCAGAAATGTGTGGACGCTTGTGTTTTCATTATGCTTTGGATGCTGTCAGCTGCATTTTCTAAAGCTCCACCAGCAGAAGCATCTAGATCTTTTGAATTAGGACTCTGGGTCAGTGGTCTACTTTTAGGAAACATTCCAACCCTAGTATTGTATATGTTTGAAATCCAGGCCAGTGGTTCTTCAAGCATGGTAAATGACGGATGACTGGAGAGGATTAGAAATGTCACATGATTGGAGGCATGGAATATCTGGGAGACCCGAGACCTGCTGGGTCAGAATTTCTGGGGTCAGGGCCAGGAATCTGTGTTTTAACACATGTTCCAGGTGATGTGATGCACACTGAAGTTTCAGAATCGCTAGTCTAGACCATTTTTAAGAAAAGGACTGGAGAAATAAATAGAGTCCAATGTCCCCTTAAAAGCAGGTTTGCCAATACATTTGCAGAGATGCTAGACATTCCATTAAAAACCTGTCGGGATCCATACCCAGCCTTAAATCCAGCCTCTGAGTGGCCCAACTAAAAAAAAAAAAAAAGCTTAAGAATGGGTAATAAGTTCATCAAGGTTTTTAGTTAATTAGGATTTAATTAAAAACACTTATTTTCATCCTGGACCTTAAAACCCTTTCCAAAAATTTTAGGGTTGCTTTCCTGCCAGGTCCTAAGGCAGGCAGGCCTGGAGGAAGGTGTTGGGCGTGTCTTACAATCCTCCACCCTCTCTCCCCAGGACTCATTCTCTCTCCCTCTGCCATCTTCATTTCCAGCCTCAGAAGAATTCTTGGCTGTGGAAAGGCTGTTGCCCTGAAGGCGAAAGCTTCGTGCCCCACCCCTTCAGCCCCTGCATGCCCTGGCCTCTTGCTCTTATCCAGATGTATTTAGGATACACAAGTTACAGGGAAAAGCATATATGGCCACTTAGGTATTTCTTAAAATTGTTGTTAAGTGAAACATTTGACTAGACCCTATATCATTTCTAAATTCTGGGGATTTTAAAAGAAAAAGAAAGGAACCTTAAAGCCTGCTCCATATACACACACACACACACACACACACACACACACACACACACACACACAGTTGACCCTTGATCATCTTGGGGGTTAGGATACCCACCCCCCCATGCAGTCAAAAATCCATGTATAACTTTTGACTCCTGAAAACTTAACTGCTAATAGTCTGCTATTGACCAGAAGCCTTACTGACAACACGAACAGTTAATAAACACATATTTGTATGTTACATGATTATATGCCGTACTCTTACAATAAAGTACGCCAGAGAAAAGAAATTGTTTTTTCAAATTGTTGCAAATCTCCAAAACATTTTCTAACATATTTATTGAAAAAAATCCGCATATAAGTGGACCTGGCAGGTTAGCAGTTCAACTCCACTGTCTAAGAGTCAACTATATGTATATTCATATATATATGAATATATATATGTAAACAATGTAGACAATGAGTCCTAGAGGTTAGCCAAACCCAAATATTTAAGTTATTTAAAAGTCAACAGGAATTCTTACTACATCAAAAGTCTTAAAATCTTAGGGTAAATTCCTAGGAGTGGGATTCCTGGGTCAAATGGTATTTCTATTTTGAGTTTTTTGAGGAACCTCCATACTGCTTTCCACAATGGTTGAACTAATTTGCATTCCCACCAGCAGTGTAGGAGGGTTCCCTTTTCTCCACATCCTCACCAATATTTGTTGTTGTTTGTGTTTTGGATGTTGGCCATCCTCACTGGTGTGAGATGATATCTCATTGTGGTTTTAATCTGCATTTCTCTGATGATTAGTGATGTGGAGCATCTTTTCATGTGCCTGTTGGCCATCTGAATTTCTTCTTTGGAGAAGTGACTATTCATGTCCTCTGCCCATTTCTTAATTTACCCTAAGAATGCAGCAGCCCAATTTGAAAAAGACATGTGCACCCCTAAGTTTATCGCAGCACTATTTACAATAGCCAAAAATGAAAGCAACCTAAGTGTCCATTAGTAGATGAATGGATAAAGAAGATGTGGTACATATACACAATGGAATATTATTCAGCCATAAGAAGAAAACAAATCTTACCATTTGCAACAACATGGATGGAGCTAGAGGGTGTTATGCTCAGTGAAATAAGCCAAGCCGAAAAAGACAAGTATCAAATGATTTCACTCATATGTGGAGTATAAGAACAAAGAAAAAAACTGAAGGAACAAAACAGCAGCAGACTCACAGAACCCAAGAACGGACTAGTAGTTACCAAAGGGAAAGGGACTGGGGAAGATGGGTGGGAAGGGAGAGATAAGGAGGAAAAAGGGGCATTACGATTAGCAGATATAATGTTGGGGGGCACAGGGAGGGCTGTACAACTCAGAGAAGACAAGTAGTGATTCTATAGCATCTCACTACGCTGATGGACAGTGACTGTAATGGGGTTGGTGGGGGGGACCTGATGAAGGGGGTAGTTTAATCACCATAATATTGCACATTTAATTGTAGATTAATGATACCAAAATAAATTTTTTAAAAAGTCTTAAAATCTGAGTAACTTTGGCCATAGTAGTGAGTTGTATGTTGAGGAATTTATTGCATTTCAAATACAAAGCAAAGAGTGGCTGACTTTAGCTTATTTAGCTTCTAAAAGTAAGGGAGCTCTGTTCTGGAGATTTAATTACATAGGCAGTATTGGTAGATGACAGTTTTGTGAAAGCAGTGAGCAATCAGTCCTGTCAATATACACTGTGGTATTTTCCAAGTAAGATACAAAGACTGGGTCAATGATGCAATGGCAACCCCACCTGGCATCCTGGGATTGCCAACAAAAGCAAGAATGGGAATAAGCTACAAGTGTCAGGTGGGTGATGCCAGAGGCTAATAAGGCCCAAATCCCAGCTCAGATTTCCAACAGGCCTGGGGCCATCACAACCCAACAATACAGGCCAATCACTGAGCCTCTGTGCTTCGGGCTCCCCCTCACCGCCACCTGGGTGTTTGTGACCAGGGTGCTCATATATTCTGGCTGGCCTGAGACAGTCCAGTTTCTATCAACCTTTCTAATTATTAACAGGGCCTCCTTTCACACAGTGGCCTGGTTTGCTCACACAGAGAAGGGCACAGAAGTATTCACACAGTAGGTAACATGGACAAAGCAAAATCCAGTTTCCCTAGATCATGGTTCTGACATCCACCAATTCGCAAAATAATTGTAGACAACAAAGTCTGGGACAAAGCCTGGGAATGGCAAACATCCAGAGCTGACCCTGTCTGTCTGAAGTGGTTACAGACAGTGGAGAAGAATCTGAGGCCACATTTGGGCACACCTGGGAAGGGTGCTGTGTTTTATCAGCAATTCTGATGAGGTTATGGGCATGGAAGCAGGGGAAAGGGGAAAGCAGCCATGTGCGCAATATGAGCAACCCTTCAAGGAGATGGTGTCACTGGGTCCTTCTGCTCAAATATTTGAGGTCTGAAATGATCAGAAAAGCATTATGCTTGCAGCTATTAGCCATCCCTCGTTTTGTCCAGCCACTGTGGTCCAGGATTATTCGGTTATTTGGCAGTTTTCTCCGGCTGCAGCAGAAAATCCAATCAATAGGACAATGATGGAGAACCTGAAGGAAACTGCCTGCAAAGAGCAACTCCAGTCACCTCTGCAGGAGGGTCTCCAGATGAAGCTAAGAATCCCGGGTGCCCCCACGTGGCTATTTTTCATGCTTCAAGATGGGAGAGTTTGAGGGGAAATGGAAATTTCTTCCTCTGTTCTCTTGAGTGCTTTCCGGTAGAGCAACCTCAAGACTCTTAACCAACAAAGCAGAGATAGTACATCCAAATAACCACTGGCCGAAGCAAGTTCCCTCCTAGGTTTGGTGTTTGGGGCCAGAACATCCAAATGGCAAAACCCCAGCTGGTCAGTGGAATGCTGGCACATTTTGACAGCCTCTCATAACTGAGAAGCTGAATGGCCTGTAGGCTTCTCTCATGAGACCCAGTGTGCTGGGAGAGAGGAGTGCATGTCTGGGAGAGCGAGTTCACACAAGATTTCGCTGACACTGCGAACTCAAGAGAGTGACAGCAAAAGAAATGGGTGAACCCTAAAATAACACAGAGGAGGAGTGTGAAACGGTCCTGTCTGCCACGTGGCTCAGCCCTGGCGCGGATCCACTCAAGCCCAAGGCCGTGCTCAGCTCACCTTGTTCAGCCGGTCGAGCATTTCTTTGAGCAGCAGCTGACATTTACATTCGTTTTCATACCTGCAAATTAGACACAGAGTGAGAGTTGGGCAGCTTCCGTCACGCTCTAATGAGTGATGCTCACATAGCGTTAATTTTAATCTGAGTACGATGCCCTCTCTTTTAGGAGAGGTTCTTAATTTTGAAGCAGTGGGAATGATGCATTCCTGAGCCCACTGCTTCCCAAACCTTTCACAACAGGGGTGCCGTACTGACGGTACATCGGTCAATAGAAAAGGAGTCTCCCAGCCTGGAGGCGCCCCCAGCACCTCCACCTCAACCTGAGGATGAGGGAATCCTACCTCAGCATACCTATAACCAAGTACAGCAGCGGCCCAGAGACCAGGGCTGCCCCACAGATCTACAGCACCCCTAACCTGACCTTGTGTGGGTTTCTTATACTGCTTTATTTATCCACGTGTCAGTTTTTCTTTTTTTAATCCTTACAAAACCCTAGAAGAGAGCAGTTATTGTTGCCCCATGTGAAAGACGAGGAAACTGAGGCTGAGAAACTGGCCCAGGACCTCAGGCAGGTGCTCCAGGCCCCCTAAGCTCTGCAGAAGCACCCCTGCCACCAAAGGCCTCCTCCAGGCCGGGGGCAGGGCAGCCTGTCGGGCCACAGTCAGTGCCCTTGGGGGCAGGCCTCACCCTCTGCTGGAAGACGGATGGGTGCATACTAAACCCCAGCTCCCTCGCCCTGGGCTAGAATAACTGAGTGTGTCCTCCACCCCGGAGGGGCTCCAGCTGCCCCCGTGGCAACTAGTGGGATGAGGTACTCAGTGTTGGCTGCCTTCCCTTCCAGCCTCCCTTTCTCACTCCCCAACAGGTGCTCCCTGAGGCCACCTCCCAAATAAGCTACCTGCTCTCAAATTCCTACCTCAGGCTCAGCTTCTGGAAGACTCCAGAGTAAGAGAGGAGGGGAATCAGAACTCACCAAAAACCGTGCTCTGGGTAGAGGAAGGAAGCTCCCAAACATAAGCATACACAAGATTAATTAAACAATGGATACTAGGTCAGGTGTATTTTTTCTCCTCATCAACTTCTTCCCTGGACTTCTGGAAAATAATATGGATCAAGGAAGCAGAAAGATCCTAGAAATCATTCTGGTTAGAACAAGTTTCCCTCTAGAGGCAATTTTGCCCCCTTGAGAAATAATTAAGGCCCTTTCCCAGTGACTCCCTCTTTGTTCCCTGTAAGAGGCCCCCAATATCCTTTCTGGCCTTAGTCCAGGAGTTAGAACCATTGATGTGGGGCAGGCACGCAGCTGCCTACATGGGAGACTACATTTCCCAGCCTTCCTTGCAGCGAGGTGTGGCCATGCGACTAAGTTCTGACCAATGGGAAGCTGGCTTCCAGATATCTTTGGTAAGATGGTGTAGGTGCCCTTCTGTACCCCCTCCCCCATCGCGGCCCTGACACATGGATGCTGCCTTCTGGAAGACCATGCAAATATCTGGACCCCAAATTTTGTAGAGCGCCGTGCTACACTACTCGTCCAGAACTTACCCAAGAAAAAAACAAACTTCCATCCTGGATAGGTCAATGTCACTTTGGAGTTTATCTCATTTGTGGCTGAAACTAATCCAAATTATTACTCTGCCCAACCCACGAAGCATAGCTTTCTGTGCCCTTGCACACCCATGCCGTGGGCTCAAGTACTCTTGACACCATGCTGTTGTGTCCTCAGAATTAAAAAGAGCCCTGACCTGAAGTAAAAACAATTGGAATATGGCCTCTGTGTCCACATTCCCAGTTCCAAAACCATCTAAGCTCAGCTTTAACCAGTAAGCCAAATAAACTGGCACTAGTTCTACATTTCACACCAGGATGTCACATTTAGCAGTTTCTTTCCTGTGTGGCTGTCATGAAGCCAGAAATTAATTTTTGAATCGCTAATTAGCTTTGAGAATAAAACTGTTAACAAAATCCAATTTTCTCATTGCTCTTCCTGCTAGAAACATCGAATTTCTGTGGCTTAGAAACATGTTTGATAAATAACACATTAACATGGTATCATGGGAAATGTTCGGGTTGTAAAGACAAGTATAGATATTATCTTAAATACAAGTGATTTCATCATTAAAATTTCATGACAAGAATTCATGATACATTCATATATACACATGAAAGTGAATATACAAGTGAAAAAAAACTTTGACTTCAACTATCTGTTTTACATAATTATTTTTGGTTTTCAGCAATTTGGATAATGCAACATATTTTGATAGTTTTCCTTTTATTTCATTCTTGTTCTAGTTTGTCTTTGTTTAATGTGCTGAAGACTTGATCTTGATATTATTCAACTATCTAGGTAGAGAATATGCCTAACAAGGCCACATATACGCTCCCATCTCTGCATTAATTTCACTTGGCTTTGTCTAGCTATCAAACCTACCTCTGGAATGTAAAACCAAACTAGGTATATGTGTGCTCATACATGTAGATACATGGGAATGGGTATGATTTTCATAGTAATTTTCAAATCCTAGTACTCAAGCTAGACTATCAAAACCTCCAAGGGGGCAAAGGGAGGGAGAGACTAAATTAATGAGAATTATTAAATAAATCACAGAGCCTGAAGGGACTGCTCCATGACAGACAGAACTCAGAACCAAGTGAGATCAGGAAAACTCAGCATGGCCATTCCTCAGTGAGGGCTCAGAGGAGTCATGGTTGCCAGCCAAATCGCAGTAGACTCTGGCCTAATGGTCTTGTGACCTAATCTAGGGTGTTCTGCTGACCCCTGGAGCTGCCCTGGGTACACTCCCCTTTGCTTTAGAGAACATGAGTTTCATTTGAATAAGATCCTATCTGTGGGCCTTGCTCCACAGGAATCCAAGATTGGCTTCTCTCCAAAACACAGTGTTGTAGAAAAAGTATGGGCCCACGGTGAGAAAACCTGAGTTCCAAGTCCTGCCACCCACAGGCCTTTCCAAGCCTCAATTTTCCCCTAAAGGGCTGTAACAGGTGGATTTCCCTTCTTCCAACTCCAAATCTGTTTCTGTGGAACAAAAGCAGAAATTGAAGGCCTGATAGTAATGGATTCAATTGTTTTGATCTGATAAATATGCTCAGTACACAATGTTGAATACTTACCCAAGCTTCAGATTGAGAGTATGGAACTCAAACATGGAGCACATATGGAGAAAACCCTCTGACTATCCTAGATCAGGGCTCCCACACCTGGCTGTTAACCGGCATTTACCAGTGGGGCACCTAAAAATTAAAATGCCACCCGAGGACAGGCCTGGACATCTTTATTTTTTAAATTAATTTACACCATTTTTAATTGATCAATCTCTTACATGGCTAGACAATATTTTTTTAATTACATAAAAAGATGTTCAGCTGAAAGTCTCCCTCCTGCCTCTGTCTCCCCATTGGCCAGTTCCTACTCCCTATCCCCCACATAACCAGTGTCACTAGGTTTGTGTGTGCTTGTGTCCTCTTTTTCCTTATGCAAAGCAAAAGAAATCTACTCTCCCCGCTTTCTTTCTTTCTTTTTTTTTTATTATTATTATCTTTTTACAATTTATTTTGGTATCTTTAACCTACAATTACATGTGCAATATTATGGTGATTAAACTACCCCCTTCACCAGGTCCCCCCCACCAACCCTATTACAGTCACTGTCCATCAGTGTAGTGAGATGAGAATCACTACTTGTCTTCTCTGAGTTGTACAGCCCTCCCCATGCCCCCCCTACCTTACGTCTGCTAATCCCCGCTTTCTTTCTTAAATAAATAATAATAATACACAATTTTTTTCCAATTGCATAGTATTCCACTGTGTGAATGGAGTGGAATTTTAGAACCTGTCTCCTATTAACAGGCATTTAGGTTTGTTCCAGGCCTCTGCTATTACAAGTCATGCTGTGGTGACTATTCCTGTGGGCACGCCCTTTGACATTTGCCAGAGTGGCCCTGCTGAGTCAAAGCGCACCAGCATTTATAACTTGGAAAAATGTTGACAACTTGCTGAGCATCTTTTTTCTTTTTATTTAGCTCTTCAGGTGATTTTACCCCCTTATTCAGTCTGTCAAAAGGGGACCATGATGCAGAGCAAGGCTTCTGAAACTTCAGTGTTTAACTTCTGAAACTATGGATCACCTAGGGCTCTTGTTCAAATGCAGACTGATTCAGGAGCTCTGGAGTGGGCCCAGGAGTCTCCATTTCTAACCAGCTCCTGGCTGATAGAAATGCTGCTGGTCCATGGCATTGCACTTTGAATAGCAAGACCGGGGAGGACACACACTGAAATAGTTTTCAGGTGTGGACTGTGGCGCACTGAAGATTAGATTTAGCATGCCCAAGACTTGAATCTCAATCAACGTAGAATTTCATTAACTGAGCGACCTTACCCCACATTCCTACAGTTTCTGAGCTTCAGTCTCCTCTGTAAAACAGGCGCAGTACCAACTATTACAGGATAAGGCTGTGGGGATTAAATAACATGGATACATCTTAAAACCACTGTGATGAGCACAGGGAGCTAGGCATACCAAGTACATCTGCAAGATTCCATTTTTGTGAAATTCTAGATCAGGCAAAATTAATCAGTGGAGATGGAAATCAGTAGGGTGGGTGCCTCTGGGCTTTTTGGGGGAGAGGGGAAGAGAGACTGGGAAAGGGCAGGAGAAAACCTTCCCGGGCAATGGAAATACCTTGTTTGTTTTGGTAGTTACATGGGTATATACGTTGTCAAAACTCATTCGACTATGCACTTAAAATCTGTGCGTGCTACTGTATGTAACCTATACCCAAATTTTAACATTAAAAGGGATAGCATTTAATGTAATGTAGTGCCATCAAAATGGAAGCTAGTTAGTCTTAAGGAAACGCACCACGTGCGAGCGCTCTGCAGGGATGAAGTCATCGGTCGCCAGGAGACGAAGGCCGGCCGCGCTCCTGGACCTGAGCCGCGGGGGCCGCCCACACCCTGCCTCAGTTTCTCCGCCACCACCACCACCACCACCACCCCACCTCGCGCCGCCGCTCACTTGCTCCGGAACTCGTCGAGCGCACGCTGCGCCTCTGTGCCTTGGCGCTCCAGCCGGGTGCGCTCGGTCGCTAGATCCCGGACGCGCTGGCGGTTGCCCTCGACGTGGCGGACGAGGGTGTCCTCGGCGCCGGCCAGCTCGCCCAGGCGCTGGAAGGCGTCCAGCTGCCGCCGGAGGACTGCGTGGCGCTGCTCGAGCGCGCGGGCCCGCTGGATGTGAGCGGCCACGCGCTCGCCGAGGCCCTGCAGCGCCGCTAGGTTCGGCGCGGTCTCCAGGCCTTCCAGCAGACTGCCTGGCTGGGCGATGTGCGGCAGCGCCTCCTCGGCGCGTTCGTACTGCTCCTTGCGGCTCTGGAAGACATAGCTGCGCCGGTACATGGCTCAGCGGACTGGCTGGCGCGAAGAGCCGGTTCCCGGAGGCCTCGGCCGGGCCAGCAGCGCGCTAAATAAACTTCGGCGGCCGCTGGCAGGCTGCTGGAACTTTCCAGAGCTCATCAGCTGTCGAGCTCAACACTGCCCAGCCTCGGGAAGAATAAAAGAGCAGCAGGCCCGCTTTTGTGCTCTGGATTAGCGCACCATACAGCTCTGGGGGTTGGAAGGTTAAATTGGGCAGTGAGGTTTTTGTTGGCATTGTTAAAGCCGGTTGCTTTCTGATTGAGTGGAGGGTCAGGAGAACAAGAGAGGTATGACTGCTTCCCCTGGGAATTGTGAAGGAAGCCCAAGGAGCTTGTTAAACTTGGACTACCTCAAGAACCCAAGGACCCCTCGCTTTGCCCTCCAGTCCTTCAGACCCCTTCTCTCTCCTTGAGTTAAGCTCTCAATGCTGGAACTTGTTAATACCATTTTTTTCTGATTACTTAAGCAATTCTTTTTCCTAACTTCAACATGACATTCAGGAGCCCTCCTTATGTTAAGGATTCTTAACCATGGATGAAAATTAAGTGGCACATCTCTATAAATTGTGAGGTGTGTTCCAAGTAAGTTCTTACTAATACTTGAACACTTGTGAAGAATCTGATTTTTGTACAATAACTTAGGAAACAGATGCACAGTTATCCTTATTATGTTACCCTTGCTCTTATGGATTGTGACATCTTTTCTGGAGTAGGAGAAACATGTAGAGCTCCATCAAGGCATTAGCATAATAGATTCTTTGAATTAAAGTCCTACAAGTTAAAGATTTAATAAATTGGCCAACTCTTAATTAGAGAATAAAGATAATTTTTTGCCATTATGTTTCATTTTAATTTGTATCATGGAAATAAAGTTAGATTCAGACAAATATAAAAGTAAATTGTGGGTGTTGAAAGAAATAGCATTTGATGAGAATGTTCCTAAAGATAAACATTTTTTCATATCCCCAATTTTAAAAATCATTTTCAAAAGGCTGTTTTCATAAAAATAAGGATTAGCAGAACCATGTAATTAACAGCTATATGGATTGCACATACTTATTTTACAAATTAAAGTTACAGTTATCAAAGATCAAGAAAATTACACAGATCTTGGTTGGGTTAATTATGGCTTATTATTTTTCCAAAAAGACTGTAAGATAATGGATCCTGTGTGGAATGGATTCAGTGCTGGTGGTGTTTCTTTTCTTAAACCATTTTTTAAATTAGATTTTATGATCAAATGAGGAGAGCCACATGGGTATATTTTGTAGGTATACATATACCATGCTGATGGCATGGTAAATATGTTTCAGTCAAGCAAATCAAGCACACAGCCATAGCAGAAACCAAGAGTTGGGAAGATGCCTGGCCCACCCCACGTCCATGGTAAGGGTGTGGGTGTGTCACTTTATCACACCTGAGTGAAGAACTGGGACCAGCAACCCAGTCTACCACACGTAATCCCTTTTGAGAAAACTACATCCCAGAAACATAACAAAGGAAAAATATTATTTCAGTTTAATCCAGTGGAACAAATACTTAGAAAACATCTACTCACAAAGCATAGTCTCAGGGAGTTAAATATTGAACAATGTCAAGTCCCTACCCTCAAGGTGTAGGAGGCAAATTCCTACTTGACTAATAAAGACATGAGGAAATCTGGGATCAGTCCTAAAGCAGAGATCATAGGAAAATGCTGGTTGTTTCAAAGAAGGGAATCAGCAGCGAGTAGTGGATAGGCAGGTAGCAAAGTTAGCATTCCAGACAGAACAGCGTAAATAAGGTGTGAGAGCAACTGGTGTGAAGAGAACCAGAGTGACCCATAAGCTCCCTGAACAGGGGGAGGCTGATTGATGGGGAGGCTGATTTGAGGAGAGCTTGGCAAGAAAGGTCCCTAAGAAGGAAAGTTTGAAGGGAGGGCTGGGCCTCCCATTAGTTGTAGTAGACTGAATATGGGCGTTATCTCTGCTCCTTCCCCCGCAAAAAGGCAGCAAATATTTCTTTTAGATTAAAACTCCACAAAAATAAGGATGAAAGGATCACAGTGGACAAGGTATGTCAACAGATTTCCAGAAGGCTGAGCAGAGATAGATTAGTGGCAACTGACCTAGCAGAGTGGAGAAAGCTGAAACTTGAATGCCTCAGAGGGGAATGGAAGGAAAACAAGCTGGCTCATGCGAGAGAAACTCAGAAAAGCTTGTGAATCAGATGGACCAGATATGGCAGAAGGCGGGGGTGTTAAAAGCTAAACCAAAGAGGCGGCTGAGAGTCTGCACAGGAGCAGTTAGAATTTCAAGTCTTCTTCCACATTCCTGCACAGCTAGGCCACTACGCAACCTCCATCATGACAGAAGACCTCAAGCTATTCTCTGAACAAATTCTCTGAAACTGAACAAGCGTGTTCTTGAGTTCAAGGCCACCAGGCACAGCCAAAGACAGGATGAGGCTATAGTGAAACAAGGGGGTTAAGAGAGCAGATTCATAGTAAAGGATGGGCTGAACACTATCCCATCGCCATTTACCACTTCACTCCCAGGATACTCCTTGCCTGGCATTTTTTTCCCCAATAAATAAATACATTATCATTTATTAATACATTCTGAGTTTGCTTTGGCCCTTTTACCGACACGAAGGGTATTGGAGAGAATTCCATAGATACTGGTCTCTGCTGTCTACTAGGTTTGTGACCTTGAACAGTTTACTGGTTTTCTGAAATGATGAATTTCAGCTAAAGAATCTCCTCCTTCCCACTTGTGATGGGTGGTACTGTGTCCTCTAAAATTTGTATATTGAAGTCCTAGCCCCCAGTTCCTCAGAATGGGACTGTATCTGGAGATAGGGCCTTTAAGAATTAAGACAGAGTGAGGCCATTAGGGTGGGTCCTAATGCAGTATGACTGGTGTCCTCATAAAAAGAGATCAGGGAGTTACAGAGAGATCGCGTGAAGACACAGGGAGAAGATGGCAGGCCATTCCCAAACCAAGGAGAGGGGCCGCAGAAGAAACCACCCCTGCAGACACCTCGATCTCAGGCATCTAGCCTCCAGAATTGTGAGAAAATACATTTCTGCTGCCATTTTGGTAGTACTCTGTTACGGCAGCCTGAGCAAACCACCTAACTGCCCCAACATTCTGATTCTGCATTTCTCCTGTGCAGTCCATCCTTCCACGGGACGTACAGATGTCTGCCACAAGAGGGCCATGCTACCCTAGGAGTGGACACGCCGCCTACTGACACGTCCCCCACCCGCCCACCCCTCAGGGCAGCATAGATGCATAGCTTGAAGCCGTTCCACCAAACTGGATCAATTTACACACAAATCATCCTAGAAAGGCTTATTTTGTATAAGATGGCCAGAACCCCAGAGTGGAAGGAAGCCCCCTGGCTCCCCAACCCGTTCCCTGCTTCCTTCTCCATCAGGCCCCAGGCTCTAAGACCAGCTGTGAGACGCTTGTCCGCCCTGTGAGGAGTCAGCCCGAAGAGTGACCACAGATGGAGAAAAACACTCCGAAGCAAGGCTCTCTCTCCCAGTCACCCACACCGGTGACTCTGAAGACTTTCTGAAAGTAAAGCCATAGATGCAAACACAGTCAAGGCAGGAAGGCTCCAAGTACCCAACCTGCTTTTCTCAGGGTCTAATACAGAAACTGAAGCAAGCATCAACTAACCCAGAATTGTCTGATGGCACTTGTGTTCCCTGTGGTTTTAGACTGATGGGCACCAGTTAGCGGCTTGACACAAATGAAGTGCATGATCCTGAGTAGGATTCTAGACCAAAAAAAAAAGAACATCATTGTGATGACTGATGAAATTTAAATATAGAATATGGATTAGATAATAATATTGTGACTGTTAAAATGCCTGGTTTTGATAATTGTACTATGGCATGTAAGAAAATGACCTTGTTCTTAGGAAATACACACTGGTTTAAGGGATAATGAGGTACAATGTCTAACTTCCTCTCAATGATTCAGAAAGCAAATAATATATATACATATATAATATACAAACATATAAATACATAGAGTAATAAAGCAAATAGAGCAAAATGTAAATTGTTGGGGGATTTGGGTAAAGGTTATATGAGAGTACCCTATATTCTTCCGGCAACTTTTCTATAAGTTTGAAATCACAACAAATGAAAAAAACCTACTCCCCCAAATCCCAAATACCTCTGGGAAAACTGTGCTGAGAATAGATGTTTCTTAATGATAACAAGAAAATGCAAAAAAGTTTATTTGATTCACCAGATGGTATTACAGCCTCAGCAACCAGGATTTCATTGATAACTATGATAGAAGTTTAACACCATTAATAATGAAGGGATTTTGACACACATCTTACTTATCTTCCCTGAACACCAGTGGGACACAGTCTCAGTTGAATGTTATTGAGACACTGTCACACCTACTCATTCATCATCACTCTAGTTATGCATGAAAAGTGGCCATACACTCATGACCTCAGGGATGCAGAAATGAGTCATTGTCTCAATTGGCGCCATCCTCAAGACTGAGTTTGGAGAAGTGTCTTTCAAAGTTATAATTTCTTGTGGATCTAATTCTAACCACGCTATTCATATTCCTGCTCTGTACGTCTCTTTAAGGTATCATTAAACAGACCTACCCCCACTCTCAAGTTGTGTCAGCCTACATCTGAACCACAGCCCCTTTTCTTCTGGAGTAGATTGCAAAGTGGTTCAATGTATCATCTAGCCACAGTTGGCCAACTGGCATGCCTGCTTGCCTGCTTTGTTCCAGACCTTGTTTCATACCATTTAGGAAATGGATCCCAAGGAATTAGGAATTACACATGAAGGCATTTGTAATAGAAATACACAAATTTCAACATACATCCAGTATATCTATTGTTTTTATAGGTCCATACCTACTTTCCTGTTGATAACAAGAGGAATTGATCACACTATTTCTTAAGATATTCTGTCTTCCAAAGTTTACCAACTTCTCAGCTTTGATCTGAAATTGGGGAGCAGTGTTATCTCAGGCTGTTTTGTTCTCTAGTTTCAGATTTTGCACACAGTTTAAAAGTACGGTAAGGGATATTAAGACTGTATATTTTAAGCCATAACCAATGCTCAGACCTAAACTCCATGAGAAATTTCCTAATGAAATCTGTAATGATAGCTGGTTTGTAGGAGATTGCCTTTTTGGCAAGCACATGAGCCAGGCCAAAATTCAAAGAAATACCTATTCTAATCATCTGATTTGGTAGTTCATTTGGAAAAGGGCTGTAAGTGATGTGAACATTATCCTGCTATTCCATCCTTTACCACATGCTCATGGTTGATGCTTTCTGATTCCCCCCCTTCATTTATTAAAAATTTTTCTCATTTGGCTTTTCTCACCCAGCAGATACCACCCATTTCTTTATTTGCCTGTGTCCCTTGGTTTAGATACCAGTATCTTCCCTACTCCTTTGCACCTTCCACCCATCAGCTTATGCATATTAACTTGTGAAAATAAGTATCGAGAGGAGTCTTCAGTTCCACACACGCAGGATAATCTTCTAGCTAAGGCTCCACCATTCTATCACCCTGGCAGACCTGCCTTATGGTTATTTGAACTAGACCACAGCTCTTTGAGGGTGGGGCTGATATCAATGCTGTTCATTCCCCAATGCTATTCATTCCACCAGAGGGTTACCCCAGAGAGCCAGTTTCCCTCATTCTCCAGTCTGCTCTAAACCCTAGAAGGCTGCCTCTAGCCCCAGATTGCATCACCAGCCTCCTAGGTCCTCCGGCTTCCTGTGGGGTTTGGCAAATGGCAGATCATAGAGACTCCCTTTCTGCTTCCCTCTCTGTCTACACATAATCATCCCTTCATGGCACCTCTTGCTCCCTGAGGCCTGGAGTAGTAAGAACTTCCTGCCATCGCCAGTTCCTAGACCCTTCACCATGCTCTGCTCATCCCCTTAACCCTGCTCACACTCTGGAAAGTGTCTCTTCATTGAATTCTCTTCAGCCAAACCCTTTGTTTATGCCATTTATTTCCTGCTAGATACAGAAGACCCCTGATGGTTACAACATCTTATTCCTCAACTAGGAAAGCTTTGGATGCAAAGTAGGTGTCTGATAAAATGAATGAAAGAACTAACAAGTCTTAGATAAAAACTTGAAATAAAGGACAAAGTTTTTGAATGTCAGGAGGGTCATACTAAAACTTTTAAATGGGGAAACTGGATATTGCTCAGCCAAAGAAGTACGAAGCTCTTATTAACAGCTGTACCAAAGGCTTGGCCCTCTCACCCGCTGACTGGGCTGTTCAAAGGGCATGGGCAAAATGTAGTAGCAGCTCTAAACTGAATTTCCTTTGCTCTCTACTGTGATGGCTAGGTTTATGTCGTCTTTCATCATTAGAGGAAATACATAGGGACAGAACAAAAATGCATTAAGAAAGAAACAGTGTACTAGTCAGCGGGATGACTGTAGTTACACGACGCACCAAAAGAAGAAACTAATTCCTTGGAAAAGAGCTTTCTATTTTAAGGGATGAAACAATGAAAAGATGTCCTCAAGTGATAGATAATGAAGATGTGTCCCAGGCATCCTCAAAGGCTGTGGCTTTTCAGATGTAAACCTAGAACAAAATCCATTACAAAGGATGGCACCCAAGTCAGACTCTGTGCTTGTTTTGTTCTGTGGTCAGCCTTTACTGAACATCGAGTTTAACCTCGAGCCTCAGAGCTTTGAGGGCCCCTAGTCTCTAAAATGCCCTTGGGCTGTCCTCAGCAACCTTAATTGTATGGCTTAGAATCTGCAGGGACAATTATATAGGCTGTCTGGGACCCGATTCTCCCAGGGTACATTATTTTTTCAAGGTAACCTGAGCTTTTGGGTAACCCACAAACTGGGTCTGAAAGTGCCACTTTGCCAGGATCTGCAGCATGATGTCCTAGTGAACCCTGAGATCAATTCCAGGGCAGCACAGAGCCAACAAACCAGTGTTCCCAAGCCTGAATACGGGACACTACTGGCTGAGCCGCTTGCAGTATTGTTCTGAAGCCTCCTCTTCAGAGCCGTAAGACCCAATTGTTAAGTTTTCAAGAATTTTGGGAGCCACTTGACACCTCATTGGTAGCTTGAAATCTGCTTCGATGGGAGTGTTTACACTATGGGAATTAACAAACCTCTAAAGAAACTTGAGGCCATTTCCCCCTTCAAAAGTCAGTTGTTTAACATTTACTGGATTCACACTACCTATGAAATAACACAGACCCACCTCTCCAGGGGCTGAAATTGATGGACAGAAACTTTTGATATCCTTTCTTCAGTCTCTGCAAGCTCAAAGAAGAGAATCAGTCCTCCCATACTACTTAAAATGGTACCCTAAGTTTAAATGCTCAGTTAAAAAAAATTAGACTAGGAGACTTCCGGGAACATGGCGATGTGAGTGGAGCGGAATCTCCTCCCAACATTATATTTATCCACAAAAACACAGCAAATACAACTATTCTTAAAAGAGAGACTAGAATACACAGAAAAGCACACAGTGTGCAGCTACACCTGAGAGGACTCAGCACCCCATGAGGGGGTCATAAAGAGCCCAGCGGACATACGTGGCAACTACCAGCAACCAATTCTATAGCCATGAAAAGACAGAGGAATATGGTACAGACAAAGCTTCAGACCCAGACAACCCCAGAGAGGGAACCTGAAGGGATGGACATGCACAGTCTTCCTGAAACAGAATTCAGAATAAAAGTCATAGCCATGCTGATGGATCTACAGAGAAATGTGCAAGAGCTGAGGGAGGAAGTAAGGGAAGTGAGGAAAGACTATGCAGAAATCAGATAAGCCATCTACGGGCTTAACAGCAGACTGGATGAGATGCAAGAGACTGTTAATGAATAGAAAATAGAGAACAGGAATACAGAGAAGCTGACGCAGAGAGAGATAAAAGGATCTCTAGGAATGAAAGAATATTAAGAGAAATGTGTGACCAATCCAAACG
>JAQQAC010020895.1:5534236-5545096 GCA_029783875.1 Phataginus tricuspis | reverse complement strand
GATGTCACCAGAGAAAATAAAATCATAGCAAAGAAAGCAGACCATCCGAATACTAACTAAAGGCAAAGAATAAAACACCTAATATATAAAGAATAGAGGAGGAAGAATACGAAGGGAGAGATAAAGAAACATAAGACGGCGTTCACAATAACTTAACAAGAAAGTTAAGTTAGATTCTTAGATAGTAAAGAAGCAACCCTTGAACCTTTGGTAACCACGAATCTAAAGCCAGCAATGGCAATAAGTACATATCTATCAATAATTACCCTAAATGTAAATGGACTGAATGCACCAATCGAAAGACACAGAGTAACAGAGTGGATAAAAAAGCAAGACCAATCTATATGCTGCTTACAAGAGACTCACCTCAAACCCAAAGATATACACAGACTAAAAGTGAAGGGATGGAAAAAAATATTTCATGCAAACAACAAAGAGAAAAAAACAGGTATTGCAGTACTTGTATCAGACAAAATAGACTTCAAAATGAAGAAACTAGCAAGACATAAAGAAGGACATTACAAAATGATAAAGGGGTCAGTCCAACAAGAAGATATAACCATTATAAACATATATGCACCCAACACAGGAGCGGCAGCATATGTGAAACTAATACTAACAGAATTGAAGGAGGAAATAGGCAACAATGCATTCATTTTAGGAGACTTCAACACACCACTCACTCCAAAGGACAGATCAACCAGACAGAAAATAAGTAAAGACACAGAGGCACTGAACAACACACTAGAACAGATGGACCTAACAGATATCTACAGAACTCTGCACCCAAAAGCAACAGGATACACATCCTTCTCAAGTACACATGGAACATTTTCCAGAATAGACCACATACTAGGCCACAAAAAGAACCTCAGTAATTTCAAAAATATTGAAATCCTACCAACCAACTTCTCAGATCACAAAGGTATAAAACTAGAAATAAATTTTAGAAAGAAATCAAAAAGGCTCACAAATACATGGAGACTTAACAACATTCTCCTAATTAATCAATGGGTTAACAACCAAATCAAAACAGAAATCAAAGAATATATGGAGACTAATGACAACAACAACACAAAGCCACAACTTCTGTGGGACACAGCAAAGGCAGTTCTAAGAGGAAAGTATATTGCAATCCAGGTCTATTTAAAGAAGGAAGAACATTCCCAAATGAATAGTCTAAAGACACAATTACTGAAATTGGAAAAAGAAGAACAAATGAGGCCCAAAGTCACCAGAAGGAGGGACATAATAAAGATCAGAGAAGAAATAAATAAAATTGAGAAGAATAAAACAATAGAAAAAAATCAATGAAACCAAGAGCTGGTTCTTTGAAGAAATAAACAAAATAGATAAACCCCTAGCCAGACTCATTAAGAGAAAAAGAGAATCTACACATAAACAGAATCAGAAATGAGAAAGGAAAAATAACGATGGACCCCACAGAAATACAAAAAATTATAAGAGAATATTATGAGCATCTATATGCTAACAAGCTGCAAAACCTAGAAGAAATGGACAACTTCTTAGAAAAATACAACCTTCCAAGACTGACCAAGCAAGAAACAGAAAAACTAAACAGAACAATCACCAGCAACAAAATTGAATCGGTAATCAAAAAACTACCCAAGAACAAAACTCCCGGACTTGATGGATTCACCTCTGAATTCTACCAGACATATAGAGAACAAATAACACCCATTCTCCTTAAAGTTTTCGATAAAATAGAAGAGGAGGGAATACTTCCAAACTCTTTCTATGAAGCCAGCATCACTCTAATACCAAAACTGGGCAAAGACCTCACCAAAAAGGAAAATTACAGACCAATATCCCTGATGAACATAGATGCAAAAATACTCAACAAAATATTAACAAACCAAATTCAAAAATACATCAAGAGGATAATACACCATCATCAAGTGGGATTCATCCCAGGGATGCAAGGATGGTACAACATTCGAAAATCCATCAACATCATCCACCACATCAACAAAAAGAAGAACAAAAACCACATGATCATCTCCATAGATGCTGAAAAAGCATTTGACAAAATTCAGCATCCATTCATGATAAAAACTCTCAACAAAATGGGTATAGAGGGCAAGTGCCTCAACATCATAAAGGTTATATATGACAAACCCACAGCTAACATCATACTTAACAACGAGAAGCTGAAAGCTTTTCATCTAAGATCGGGATCAAGACAGGGATGCCCACTCTCTCCACTGTTATTCAACATAGTACTGGAGGTCCTAGTCACGGCAATCAGACAAAACAAAGACATACAAGGCATCCAGATTGGTAAAGAAGAAATCAAATTGTCACTATCTGTTCTCTCCCTATGTATTTCCTCTAATGATGAAATGATACTGTACATAAAAGACAGATGACATGATACTGTACATAAAAAACCCTAAAGGCTCCACTCTAAAACTACTAGAACTAATATCTGAATTCAGCAAAGTTGCAGGATACAAAATTAACACACAGAAATCTGTTGCTTTCCTATACACTAACGATGAACTAACAGAAAGAGAAATCAGGAAAACAATTCCATTCACAATTGCATCAAAAAGAATAAAATACCTAGGAATAAACTTAACCAAGGAAGTGAAAGACCTGTACTCTGAAAACCACAAGACACTCCTAAGAGAAATTAAAGAGGACACTAACAAATGGAAATGCATCCCATGATCTTGGCTAGGAAGAATAAATATTGTCAAAATGGCTATACTACCTAAAGCAATCTACAGATTCAACGCAATCCCTATCAAACTACCAACAGCTTTCTTCAATGAACTGGAACAAATAATTCTAAAATTCATATGGCACCACAAAAGACCCCGAATAGCCAAAGCAATCCTGAGAAGGAGGAATCAAACAGGGGGAATTACGCTCCCTGACTTCAAGCGCTACTACAAAGCCACAGTAATCAAGACAATTTGGTACTGGCACAAAAACAGACCCACAGACCAGTGGAACAGAATAGAAAATACAAACATTAACCCAAACATTTACAGTCAATTAATATTTGATACAGGAGCCTTGGATATACAATGGGGACATGACAGCCTCTTCAGCAGCTGGTGTTGGAAAAACTGGACAGCTACATGTAAGAGAATGAAACTGGACTACTGTCTAGCCCCATACACAAAGGTAAACTCAAGGTGGATCAAAGACCTGAATGTAAGTCATGAAACTATAAAACTCTTAGAACAAAACATAGGCAAAAATCTTTCGGACATAAACATGAGCGACTTCTTCATGAACATATCCCCCCGGGCAAGGGAAGCAAAAGCAAAAATGAACAAGTGGGACTATATCAAGTTGAAAATCTTCTGTACATCATCAGTAGAACAAAAAGACATCCTACAGCATGGGAAAATATATTCATAAATGATGTATCTGATAAGGGGTTGACATCCAAAATATATAAAGAACTCATGCACCTCAACAAACAAAAAGCAAATAATCCAATTAAGAAATGGGCAGAGGACATGAATAGACACTTCTTTAAAGAAGAAATTCAGATGGCCAACAGGCACATGAAAAGATGCGCCACATCACTAATCATCAGAGAAATGCAGATTAAAACCACAATGCGATATCACCTCACACCAGTGAGGATGACCAACATCCAAAACACAAACAACAACAAATGTTGGTGAGGATGTGGAGAAAAGGGAACCCTCCTACACTGCTGGTGGGAATGCAAATTAGTTCAACCATTGTGGAAAGCAGTATGGAGGTTCCTCAAAAAACTCAAAATAGAAATACCATTTGACCTAGGAATCCCACTCCTGGGAATTTACCCTAAGAATGCAGCAGCCCAGTTTCAAAAAGACAGATGCACCCCTATGTTTATTGCAGCACTATTTACAATAGCCAAGAAATGGAAGCAACCTAAGTGTCCATCAGTAGATGAATGGCTTAAGAAGATGTGGTACATTTACACAATGGAATATTATTCAGCCATAAGAAGAAAAGAAATCCTACCATTTGCAACAACATGGATGGAGCTAGAGGGTATTATGCTCAGTGAAATAAGCCAGGCGGAGAAAGACAAGTATCAAATGATTTCACTCATATGTGGAGTATAAGAACAAAGAAAAAAACGGAAGGAACAAAACAGCAGCAGACTCACAGAACCCAAGAATGGACTAGTAGTTACCAAAGGGAAAGGGACTGGGGAAGATGGGTGGGAAGGGAGGGATAAGGAGGAAAAAGGGGCACTACGATTAGCAGATATAATGTTGGGGGGCACAGGGAGGGCTGTACAACTCAGAGAAGACAAGTAGTGACTCTATAGCATCTCACTATGCTGATGGACAGTGACTGTAATGGGGTTGGTGGGGGGGGGACCTGATGAAGGGGGTAGTTTAATCACCATAATATTGCACATGTAATTGTAGATTAATGATACCAAAATAAATTATAAAAAAAAATTAGACTAGAATTAGAGTAGACAGCCTGAGAAGATGGTTTGTTTTGATTTCAAGTTGGCTCATGAAGTTTCTGAAAATTAATTTATGATAAATTGCCTTATAAAGTTAAAATGCCTTCCAAAGTTTTATGGGGACATTTCAAAAACCAGGGAAGTTAGCCAGTAAGTTAAAGTGTATCTCTCTAAAGAGAGAAAGAGATTTATCTCAAAAATAGTTTAGACCCAGCTGGAGACTTGGTCTCTATTTCAGTAGAAAGGAAGATAGCAATCCATAGCTAATCACAAGTTTTTTTTTTCCCTGAAATAATGGCTGACCATTGGCTCTGTTATTTTTGGACAAGTTTTCAGCCAAAACAAGAATTTTGCAACTGCAATGACCTAACTTGGGAAACAATTTTATAACATTTTCTAGGAACCACAAAACATTTGTTTTACTCTTTCTGAAGACCAGCAGTGGGACTAGGAGAAGGGCATAATATTTTGCCTTGTAACAAAGAAAAAAGTTGATAGGGTCCGGGGCTGGAAGAATATTTCAGTTCAATTAAGGGTCAGACTCCACAGCCTGTGAAATGTCTGTCAAAACAGCAATGAACATGCTCACACATCATGACCAGCTAAAACCCTGGGTCCATTCAGCTGGTTATTAGGGCATAAATGTGACCCTTATCATACAATAAATTGGAAGCTGGGCAGCTAGTTTTGACAAAAACAACAGGAACAGTGGCTAGCTGCAAAAACAGACTTACATTTTGGAAGAGCCAGGAGAAAATTTCTTGATGTGTTTGGAAAAAAATAAAGCTTCTTGCAGTGACTCAGATTTCAGTTGGATGAGTGCACTGTCCAAGTTAGGCAACATTGTTATTGCTAATAGATGGCAAAAAAAAAAGAAAGAAAGAAAGAAAAAATCTATCAGCTCCACTGCTAGCAAAATTCCCTCCCAAAGCCTATTTAATGTGTGCCAGTGAAGTTATATGAAGTAACCTGCTTTGCTGTCATGAGACATATGCATTAAAATCATGAACACTTGAGTTAAATAGTCTAGGCTTAAATTCTTCCTGACCCATTAGCTATGTGGGATCAGAAAAAAGACGAATTCTCTCTATGCCTCCCATGCCTTATCTGTAAACTGGAGGTGTTAGTAGTTGCAAAAGATGTTGTGAGGGTTAAGTGATGAGCTTAGAATGGTGTATGTCACACAGTAAGTGTTTAATAAATGTTAGCCATTATTTTTTGCATGTGGCCTGATTCCCTTTAAGCATGTACCTTAGTTTGGAGTCCCCAGAAGCAGACCCTGAGGCAAGGCTTCTAGTACAAGTAGTGTATTTGGGAGAGGATCCTGAGACACCAGAAGATAAATGGGGAAGTAAGGCAGGAAGGAAAGGAAGCCAATCATGGGGTGTTACCGTGATGACCACTGTGGGTGACTGGAGCGCACTGCATCTGGGACTTCAGGAGACAGAGCAGGATACCCCCACAGGGATATGTAACCCAAAGCAGGAGGAAGCTGAGCACTTACCCACCAACTCCCTGTCCCTCTTTGGTTGAGGCTGCTGCCAAGGGCATTAACACGCCAGGACTAGGGACAGAAAATGGCAGATAGTTGGGAGGAAACAGCCTCTGGCGTTACAGATGCTAAGGGGCAAGGGAGGGGCCTTGGCAGCTGCTTCTGCAGCCCTGCATCATTGTTTTCAGTTCATTAAATGAGCCAGAGTTCTTCTGCATGTTAATGGGTCAACCCACAGGTCACAGTAATGCCGCAAAACAAAACATCTGTTGATTCTATGCTGCTTTTCATGGAGGCACTAAGACAAGACTTACGTAACTTCTAAAAATCTGTATGCAAGTTCCCATCAAATCAACAGTGTTGGGAATAATATATGGAGTTTAAAACCAAATTCTGCTTGGAACCACTTACCTCTTCCTCAAAATCCATCACCCAAAGCTAGGGATGTATCTAATATCTTTCACAGTGCTGTAGAATAGCCAAGGCTTAGTGAAAAAGGAAGACATTCCTTTATTTCCAAAGATCACCAACCTTTTAGTAGCTTCAATAACAGGTCCCCCCAGTAAGTGAAACCACACAGGTCTCTAGGAAAAATAACATATTAAGACTTTCGCATGCATCCAGGCAGAGGTTCAAATACTAAAATGGTAGTACCTATAAACTCCATTCCTAAACTGAGAAAAGTATTGAGACAGGGACCATGGGCTTAGACAGAATAGGGTGAGGGCCTCTGGAAAAAGCAAGGCAGGATATTTGCAGTTAGAGCAATGTAACTACATGCAAGGAAACCCCCTACCAAAACTTTGTGTTAAACATTAAGCTCTAGGGTCATTCTTCAGTAAGATCAGTTAATATTCCCCAGATAAAGAAGAGTAGCCTATGTTTTTATTATGCTAATCAGTTGTAAGATTCACTTTAGCATGCTAAAAGGCCCAGGCCTATGTGCTGTCTTTCCTCTTTCAGATCTGATGGAGTGGTTTTGCAAACTGGGAAACTAATTTAGCATGCAGACCCAGCTGTAAACAACATAATAAAAGGCAAGAAGGATTCCACCTTAAAGATAAGATTGCACTTAACTTACTCTTTAGCAAACAATGCCTCAGCCCACCTTGCGGTCAAGCTGAGCAGGTGGCCTTGTTTCATATGCTCCTAGACCAGGACGCAGGTGTTCCAAAAAAAAAGTCGGGCAGGAAATTCCTTGTGTTAAATTAATTCTAGATATTCAGGCACCACTTAGCAGGTCCACACCCCTAAGCTTTTTCATGTTCTCGAAAAATCCTCATCTGCCTATAAAACCCCCTAGACAACGCACCACACCCGGCTCTCTTGTCCCCTCCTGGCGTAAACCAGGAGCTTCGACCTTTCACTTTATTTCTAAATAAAAGCCTGTATCTTGCTCTCCTACTTCAGATGTTTGCTAAGCTCATTCTTCGGCTTTGTGAACAAGAACCCCGGCATCAGTATGTTACATAATCTGATCATTGGTGTCTTTTTCATGTGAAAAGAGGAAACTCTGTATATGTGGCCAATATTTCTAAAATAAATAACTGTCTCAGAGATAAAGACTGAGAGATTTGCATACATAAAAACATAAATTTTTTGTGCTTCAAAAAATAAAATCCTAAACAATCTTAAAAGGCTTATCAAAAAATGGGGGGAAGTTCACATATTATATGAAAGGCAAAGTACTACACAAAGATGACAAATAGATAAGAAAAAGATAAACATCCAATAGAAAAGTGGACAAAGGACAAAAGTGGTTGAGAATTTTATCTGTTAGAGTCTGACCATTTGCAATCTTTCCAAATGAAAAGAAAAAGAGCCATATATAAATGGCCCAACTTTCTAAAGCAAGCAATTACTTTAGAGTTTGATATGAAATGCTAAAGTTTAAAGAATCTACATGGTCAAAAATCTTGAAAAGATGTTCAACCTTATTATTCATCAAAATACTGCAAGTATAAAATGAGAAAATGGTATCTCCTAACAAATTGGTGAAGATGAAAAAGATCATAAATACCTACCTAATGTTGATGTGGACCTGGAGACCTGGAGACCTGGACATCCATATAGTATTCCTACGAATATATATTGATGTAACATTTCTAGAGAGCAAACTGACAATATGCTTCATATTTCTTTAAATAGTTCATGAACTTTGACCTAACAATTCTATTTACAAAAATTAGCCTAAGGAAATCACCGGACAAATGTCTGAAGCTTCCATATTCTCAAGGGATGCTGTATCATTCTGGGTTTTCCAGAGAAACAGAACCAATATTTTAAGGAATTGGCTGCAATTGCAGAGGCTGGTAAGTTTGAAATCTGTAGGGCAGCCTGGCGATTCAGGTAAGAGTTGATGTTACAGTCTTGAGTTTGAAATCCATAGGGCAGCACAGTAGGCTGGCAATTCAGGCAGAATTTCTAATGTTAGTCTTGAAGCAAATTCTTCTCCAGAAAACCTCATTTTTTTTTGTTATTAAGGCCTTCTACTGCTTAGATGAGGCCCACCCACATTACGGAGGGTAATCTGCTTTACTTAAACTTGACTGATTATAAATGTTAATCACATCTACAAAAAACCTTCACATCAACATTTGACTAGCATTTGACCAAGCAACCGGGCACCATAGCCCAGCCAGGTTAACACATAAAAGTAACCACCACAGATGGTCAGGGCTGCTACTTCACAGAGAAAATGGGAGTCATCAAAAAGATAGTCTCTCAACATCCACCCTGAATTCTCAGTCCAACACCCCATCTCCCATTTCAGGACTTCTCACCAACATTTGAGCCTATTGACCATATCCCTCTTCCTGAAACACTCTTTCTTAGATCCATGATTCTACTTGCCTCTGGGTTTCCCATTCTTACTCCTTCTTGGCCTCTTGAAGAGATTCTCTTCAACTTCACATCTGAAGTATTGGGGTTCCTGTAGGCTCTGTCCCAAGCCTTCTCTTTTCTCTCTCAGAATAGTTCTTGACCTTTCTAGGCCATTGTCTGGTATTGCCTAGGATTTTCAGATGCACCCAATAACAGCTTGCCCAACTACGATTTATTTTTTGTCTTTTAACATGGAGTCTAGAGGTTTGCAGTGTAGGGCTGGTATGGTGGACCCATGGAACCCAGGTTCCTTCCCACTGTCCTTAGTATATGGCTTTGGTACCCATGTTCACAAGATGGCTGCTGCCCTCTAGGCATTGTGTCTACCCCTGCAGTATCTTCCCACCAACTCTTTGGAATCTGAATCATTTATTTATTAAAAAAATATTTATTCACAACCGAATATGTGCCTACTCTTCTGGACACTGAGAATGTATAAGTGAAAACATACATAAAATCATTGTTCTTGTGGGGCTTATACTGAAATGGAGAAAATAGAAAGTAAGCAAGATAAATAAGTGAAAAATATATTATGTTAGATGGTAATCAGTGCTATGGAGAAAAATAAAGCAGAGGAGGGAACTGGAAGGATAGAGATGTGAGTGTTAATTCAGATGGGCAGTCAGGGAAGGCTTCACTGAGGAAGCAATAGCTGAGCAGAGAACTGAGAGAAGTGATGGGGCAGCCAGTTGGATGGCCTCCAAATCCAGTGAAGCAAGTTGATGATGGAATATAACTCTATTAATGCTTTAAAAAAAAAAAATCCCAGGAACAGAACTATGTATCTATAAATTGATCCATCTTGTGTGTGCGAAATGTGCAAGAACAAACTCTGGAAGCACGCTGCAAACCAATGTCAGGCTTTGGTTTTGGTGAGGGGCAAAGAAATGCAGGGGAGGGAAGGTGGCATATTCTATACAGCCTTTTTTGTAATGAGACGGTATTCCCAGATAATTCGTGTACTTAAATTTTTCAAACCACTTTTTTTGTTAGTGAATAAAATGGTGATGGGACAGTAAACTGGGAACACATTTTCTTATACATTCTCAGAGTATTTTTTTTTCAATAAACCTGCATTTTTTAATAACTAGGAAAAAATTCAACAAAGGAATTTCCATTCCACAATTATTTTTACTGCTCTTTGGCTCAAAGAGCAGAATGACCCAGGGCCCATCTGTGCCATGGCTCAGGGCCCAGGGGGCTTCCTCTCCCTTGGCAGCCAGTGAGTCAATCTTGCTCGGCCCTCCACACATCCACATCTGTTGCCTCTGTGGCTGCCAGCATCACCTTGGCTACCTGCAGAGATACTCCTGCCATAGCCTCTCAGGTGGGTAGAGCTCCCTCCCCATTAGGTCCTAGTGTTTATTAATATAAAATGAGCAGAGAAGCAAAGGAAGAAAAAACACAGAGGGCCAGGCCTTCCAAAGGAGAAGGCCCATTTCCTCACCATCGATGCCGGGCCCACAGCACATCTCTCTGATTAATCTGGCTCTTGCAGTTTCTCTCTCTGCAGAAACTCAAGATAAACTTCCCAGCAGGTGGGTCAAAGGACAGTCTGATGGATACAGTTTCTTATTATACATGTGAGCACCTCGCTTCTCTCCTACCTCAAGGTGAACTCTCTACAAGAGCTTATGCAACAGCTTTAGCTGTTTCTCTGCCCTCCAGTCTCCCTTACAATGTGCTCTCATCTTGTTCCTGGGTGTCTACATCTATCCCAACATGGCCTCTTTCTCAAGGGAAGTCTGAGTGTGCCCAGGACTGGTTATAGGAGACGTTATAGGAGAGTCAACAGCACGACCTGGCAGATTTACTGAATCCTTTTCAGATTTGGTACCTCCTCCCAAGTCCCTGGCCTGGGACCTCTACAGGCTGCACAGACCTTTGAGCCATTTCATCTGAAGCATGGAATCATGGCCTGAGTCTTCCCTTACTTTACTGATGCTCCCCACCACGCATGTATCATGACTCCAGACTGTGAAGTGTGTGTGTGTGTGTGTGTGTGTGTGTGTGTGTGTGTGTGTGTGTG
>JAQQAC010020895.1:5491461-5534226 GCA_029783875.1 Phataginus tricuspis | reverse complement strand
GTGTGTGTGTGTGTGTGTGTGTGTGTGTGTGTGTGTGTGTGTGTGTGTGTTTTGGGATAGCTAATTCTAATTGGCTACAGTAAGTAATGCTGCTCTGTTAATAAACCTGCCAGTTATACAGGATAAACCAGCTGAAAAGCAGATTCAAGCTGCTCATTACTAGGTTTTGGTAAGTTGTTACACTAGCCTTTTCATTGGGTATGAATATTAGTATATTTTCTTTAGAAAATAAAATCAGCTGATGGAAAGTTAAGGTAATGCTATTTCATGAGAAATAAAAACTCTACTCAGCAGGAGCACAAACATTATTTGTGGCTCATACTTTCTAGTTTTCTCTGAAATGAGTTGATATTCTAGATTACTAATACCTCTTCAGAATGCCTAGTTTCTTCTACACAGAGAGATGGAGGGATATTCACTTTGGAAGGGAAATATTTATCTTTTTTTTCTTTCTGGGGGAAAAATATTTCCAACTTTACCCTCATTAATTTTTATGGTTGGTAAAGTATTTTCATTATATTAGCCAAAAAGATTCTGGACTAAATAAAGTATAAAACCAAAGCGTTTGACATGGCTTCCTGGTCAGGAGAATACTTCATGTCAGGAGTTTCTGGCCTCAGGAAAAACAAATGAAATCGTGGTGGGCCAGGAAGGCCACCTCACAGAATCCAGGCAATGCTTTCTGCCTTTTCTTTCCGAAAGCTTGGAAGTGGACCCATAGTTTATTTGTTGAGTACACTCTTCTTGTTTCTTGTAACCATAGAGTTGGGTTTAGCTGAGTGTTTTTTAGGTCAGGCTACTGCTGAGCCAATATTTATCATTTTAGAAATTTCCATGAGTCATAAAACAAACCCTCAACCCACTGTACCTTCTATGGGTGTTCCTTTCCTAGAGCTGTTTAAAATAAAAGGAAAAATGCGGAACCTGGAAGCCAACATTTGGCACTTATCAGACCACATACATACTTTCTCCCTTGTGGAGGATCCTTCCCTGATATTTCAAAGCCATCTAAGGTATGTTGTCTGCTGCCTGAAGGATGTACGTTGCCTCCCTTCCTACCCAACAGCCCAGACTCCTCTCTATAGGGCCAGGCCAGGGCAGGGAAAGAAAGGAAGCTGTGGAGGCTTGAACAGAGGAAGTGACTCACTGGCTCAAGGGCTGGGAGGGAAGGTTTTCCACAGGAGCAAGAATATAAATGTTCAAGTGATTCCTTCCACCTCCAGCATGGAAAATCTTGTGAGGTGACCACCTCTTAACGACTGGGCCTGATTATTTATTAACAAAAGAAGAAAGAAAGATTGCAGGATGTGACACATTTGCTGCTCATTTACATATAAGAACGTGTGGTCTTAGTTCTGTCTGCTCCCTTTTTGCCATCTAGCTCCCTTTCCCAGATGTGGACAGCTAAGAGAACCCTATTTGTCCATAACCTGGACAATTATAGCAACTTACTCCTTTTGCTGTAAAACAGACCCTGTGACAAAGCCCAAGGCCTAGAGTTTATAAATCAAAATTCAAGGGTTGGGCTTAGTATTACTAGAATAGGATACTCCACAAAATGGTATATTGCACTAGATACTCAATGAGTCTTCTGTATATTGCAGGCATCACGTTTTGGAGCTAACAGGGTTAACCTCATCACACCATGAGCTTGCAGGTAAGAATAAGGAGGCCCAGAGATACAGTGCACCTTGCAAGAGGTCACAGAGTCGGTCACGACTAGAAGTTGTGACAATGGAATCAAATGCCTCACTGGAGAACTTGTGGGAGAAATGTTGGAGTCTTAATGAGAAAAGCAAAACAGTTACAGTAAAAGGTACTTGGATTTCACATCATAACCACTGTCCTGTTTCTGGTAGAGCTGTCCTTGATCATGCTCCAAGTTCCCTCACTGGGCAAAGCTGGGTTTCTTTGGCTGAACCATTATTTGACATCTCTCCTCCAAGCCCTAGGAGAAGGGAAAACTAGGAAGCAAGCTAGAATAGCCCCCCAAAGGAAAAAAAAAATCACACCTCTATCTATTTAGCTATTTTGGTCCACGGATTCTAAGTTTTTGGTAGGAACACTGGGTGTTCTCTTCCTCTGAACTTCAGTCTCTCAGGGAGCCTTGTAGCCACCTCTTCCATACTTATATTCACCAACCTCAGTGAGAAATCACATCGGTAACAAACGCTCACTTCCTCTCTGGATGCCTCATTTATTAAGATTCAGTAACATCTCCCTGGTATGACCTGCCCCACTGGTATTCCCAAGGGGACCTGGGAATACCAAGTTTATCTTGGCAGTGATCTATGGTCACCTACGACCTGCTGTGGCAGGGCCCATGACTTACTCATCTTTGTCGTCCTGGTAGTGAACAAGCCACAGCTGGCACATGATAGGGCCTGAAAATATCTGTCAAATCTGAGTGAAAATATATCAAAATGGCATCCTATTGTGAATGCAAACAAGATACTTGTTTTGCCACCAAACACAAACATTCAGTTTCTTTTTTTAACACTTACCTCCTCTTTTTCACATGAGAAATTCAGGTGGTAATAATAGATGATGGGATCATGCAAACATCCTTTAAAAAGGCCAGGCTCCTTGGACTCCTACTTGCTTAGTGTGGACTAGACTGAATCATAGGCAAGTTCTGTTTGTAAAGGTCAAAGAGAGTTGAATATTGTCCACTTCCTATTGTTCAGCCTAATATAATTAAAGATAATATAAACACATTGCTTTATGCTGAGGCTGTAAGTTAGTTTTTTCATTAATCCACTCCCATCTTTACCATGGTTTACACAGGCCTACATGATCTGATTACTGGTTACACTTTCAGCCTCATCTGGCTCCACCCATCCCGGATCTCCAGGATCTGGCTGCGCTATCCTCCTTCTGCACTTCGAACACGCCAAGCTCATTCCCTCCACGCAGGATGCTTCTGACTCCTGTCTTCACACAGCTGGGTCCTTCTTGGCATTTAAGCCTCAGCTTAAATTCCACCTCTTCAAAGACTTCCCTGAGCACCAATTTTTTTTTTTTTTTTACAATTTATTTTATTTTAGTATCATTAACCTACAATTACATGAGCAATATTGTGATGATTAAACTACCCCCCTGAGCACCAATTTAAATGTGCCCTTCCTGCCCCCTGAAACCTTGTGTCACACCACCCAGTTTTATTGTCAGTATAGCACCTGTCACTAAGTACTGCTCTGTTTAGTTACTTATTGTCTGCCTGTAGCTGACTAGAATTTAAGCTTCAGGACAACACAGGAACCTTGCTTTATGCTTTGCATAGAGTTGGCACAGCATAAATGATGAAATAATGAATTCAGCAGTTAGTTTTAAAAAGGCAGAACTAAAGTTGCAGTTACTTCTTCAAGCACTTTCTTCCTTCGGTTTGCAAATTTCACTGTCCTGGGATTCCCTTATACAGATACTGGCCCTTTTCCTTCTGTCCTCCATGCCTCTGAAATTTCTGTCATTCTTTGCATCTCTTTATCCTTTCCTGGGACCTTTTGAGAGAGTTAATTTCCTGAGCTCATGCTCTGACTCACATCCCTGTTATTTAGATATACCTAGTCTGTTGTCCAGCCCAACCATGGAAACTTTTAATTCAAGAATGTTTGATATTCCTAATGTCTCCAATTTTTCCGTAACTGCTTGTTTTTGCTTTTGGCCTCCCAATACCTTTCCTTACCTGAGACTATTTACCATGCTCATTTTAATTTCTTGTCCTGCTCCTCCTCAGGTTTACATCTGCTCAGTTTGCTGTTGTTCTTTCACAATGCCTGGACTCCTTCTACATCTTATTATCTTTACTTAACGGACTCATTCTTATGTCCTTAACATTTTCATCTAACTGGGCTTGTAAAGAATAGCTGGGGAAGCGGTTGGGAACTGGTGCCACTCCTGAAGAGTTTGGGGAAGACAAGCAGCGGAGCCCCTGATGTTGCAATCTGGACTCAATCCCACTCCCCACCTCAACCAGATGGTCTTGTCCCTTCTAATGATTTCCCAGTACCCTCTCTTTTCCAGGATATAATTATTTAGTGCCCAGAGGCAGGGGAGGTAAGAGTGAGGTGAGCAAAATTTCTGAGCTTGGGCAGACTACTAGCATGTGTTAATATTATCTCTGCACTCCCCATCAGGGCTCCAGTACTGTCCTGACGTTACCAGATAGGGCTGATGGTAGGCACTTTTCTGGTAATGAAGTTTTCTTGCCCTACTGCAGCTGTGGGACAGACAGATATGCAGAGAATAAACGGGAAGGGGTGGGGAAAAATGGGTCCTGATCCCAGAGCTCACCACTCCCAGCTTGTCACTGTGGCATGCCTCCTTCTCCTCCACCCCTACTCCATCTTCCTCCTGTCCTTACCCACCATGTAAAATAGTCCCCCTGTTTTTCCTAAAATAACATCTTTTGAGCTTTCAGAGAAGCCCTCTTATTTTTATGACAGAATTTGCTGCAAAATTTCTATTCACTCCTACCCTTTATGATTTTTTACCTTGTGATCACACTCAACCCTTGGGCTTCTTTACATTTGGAAAACTTTGAAGTCACTTAGTTAATCCTTGAATCAAGAATTTGATTCCTTTATTTGTCCTTTTTGAAATCTTTTTTCACTCTTTTTTTCTTTTTCCAGAAATACAGCAAGCAGTCCCCTCAGAATTGTGGAAAGAATGTACTGTGCTTCTGAAAAACGGGAAGACAGTAGGGAAAGAGCTCCAAGAAATACTGCTGAATGACGGAATAAAAACAAGCCACAATCCCATATGCCTTGTTGAGACTTTCTGTATTTTTTTAAATGCTCTACACTCTAATGGTCTGGATGATTTCATGCTAAACTGATTACCCGTATGATACCAACTCCAATCTTGGCATGTGGAACTATTCATTCATTCCTACCTTGAGTTTCCTTTTTAGGACATTTCCCAAAATCTTTCCTGTAATAACCAATTTAATGGATGGGCTTCAGGGCAGCCCATAAGTTCCCTGAAAATATAGGCCAAGCTTTGTGAACAGGAGCAAATGTCTACTTTCTAGAGAGTTCTATACTTATCATCAGAATATCAAAGGGAACATATGTCCCAAGAGGAGTGAATAACCGTTGGTCCAGATTGTTGTACCTCTTTCTACTCCATTTTCTCATGGTTTAACTCAAGCATTACACTATTACCTGAAAAATACCTATCACATTTCAATTTTCAGCGGTATATGACTTATACTCTATCATAAGGACTAATAGAGAAATCATTAGCATTACTGTGTGGTACTGCATCATTCCCATGAATATACTTACATATATTTAGCTCTTTTTAAAAACAGATGCCCGGCCCCTGGGGCTGCCCAATCCATCAGGACCAGGCTATGGTAAAGAAATGTCCAGAATATATTCTCCACAGTTTCCATTTGCTTTATTTTGTATTACTCCCACACCCCTCGCCGGTAGTATTACAGAAACAACAACAGGCAGCTCACTTCTATTAGGCATCACCCATGAGTGAGGTGCCGGGAGGATGACAGTAAAGGTCACAGGCCTGAGAACAGATCGCCTAGTCCTCTGAGCTCCTAAGGAACATCTCTTCATCCTTCCTCATCTATAAAATAATATCTCTCAATGACAGTCATCATTATTTATCTCCCAACATCCACTTTCCCTAATTTCTTAGCTGAGCACACTGCTGCTCAGAAAAACAGGTCTTCTGCTTCTGAGCTGGATATATCAATAGAGTCCTTAAACCTAGTAAGCCAAGAGAACAAAGATTGGAAAAAAAACAACAACCCAGGATAGAATACCCAAGGACTGTGGGACAACTACACAGGTATAACATCTACATAATGGGAATACCACCAAGAGAAGAGAGGAAGGAACAGAAGAAATATATGAAACAGTGGTGACTGAGAATTTCCCCAAATTATTGAGAATGCCCAGAAAGCTCAAAGAGTACTAAGCAGGAGGAATATCAAAAAAGTAAACCTAGGTATATCATTTTCAAATTACAGAAAATCAAAGATTAAAATATCCTGAGAGAAAAAAAAACAAACCAACACCTTACCTATAGTGGAACAAAGATAAGAACTACTGACTTTTCCTCAGAAACCATTCAAGCAAGAAGAGAATGGAGGGAATTATTTAAATATTAAACCCCATCAACCTCAAATACTGTAGCCTGCAAAATTACCCTTTAACAGTGAAGGGGAAATACTATGTCAAACAACAGTTGGAAGAATTTGTTGCCAGTAGACCTGCCTTTCAATAAATGTTAAAATTAGTTCTTTAGAGGGAAGGAAAATATATAGGTCAGAAACTTGCACCTATATAAAGAAACGATGAGCATCAAAGGAAAAATAAGGTAAAATAAAAACTTTCATTTTTCTTATTCTTAATTGCTCTAACAGATAACAGTTTGTTCAAAATAGTATCACAACCATGTATTCAATTATATATGCTTATGTATACTTATACAGAAGTGAAATGAATGATACAGGGGTGGGAGAAAGGAATTCAAATCATTTTGTTATTATAAGGTACTTACACTACCTGTGAAGTGATATAGTATTATTTCAAAGTGATTTTGGATTAGTTGTAAATATATATTGCAAACTCTAGGGCAACCACTAAAAAAGTATGAAAAGAAATAAACTGATATACTAAAAAAAGGAGAAAAAGTTAGCATATAAAATGCTCAGTTAAAACCACAAAAGGCAGTTAGTTCAACCATTGTGGAAAGCAATATGGAGGCTCCTCAAAAAACTAAAACAGAAATACCATTTGACCCAGAAATTCGACTCCTAGGAATTTACTCGAAGAAAACAAGCTCCCAGATTCAAAAAGACATATGCACCCCTGTTTATTGCAGCACTATTTACAATAGCCAAGATATGGAAGCAACCTAAGTGTCCATCAGTAGATGAATGGATAAAGAAGATGTGGTACATACATGCAATGGAATTCATTCAGCCATAAGAAGAAAACAAATCCTACCATTTGCAACAGCATGGATGGAGCTAGAGGGTATTATGCTCAGTGAAATAAGCCAGGCGGAGAAAGACAAGTACCAAATGATTTCCCTCATTTGTGGAGTACAAGAACGAAGCAAAACTGAAGAAACAAAACAGCAGCAGACTCACAGACTCCAAGAAGGGACTGGCGGTTACCAAAGAGAAGGGGGTAGGGAGGGAAGGAGAAAGGGATTAAGGGGCATTATGATTAGCACACATAATGTAGGGGGTCACGGAGAAGGCAGTATAGTACAGAGAAGACAAGTAGTGACTCTATAGCATCTTACTATGCTGATGGACGGTGACTGCAAAGGATTGTGTGTGGGGGGACTTGATAATATGGGTGAATGTAATAACCACAATGTTGCTCATGTGAAACCTTTATAGGATTGTATATCAATGATACCTTAATAAAAAAAATTGCAACAACAAAACAATAAAATAAAACACATGTAAAAAATACCCACAAAAGGCAGAAAAAGAGTGGAAGACAAAATAGAAACAAAGAGCAAGGACAACAAATTCTTAGGAAGCAGGAACAAATATGATATTAATCCAGCCACATTAATAGCAATTCTGAATGTCAGTGGTCTACATGTACCAATTAAAAGATAGATTTTCAGAGTGGATCAAAAAAATATGACCCAACTATATGTTTTCTATCAGAAACCCACTTTAAATACAGACACATACAGATTAAAAGTAAATGGATGGAGAAAAACATACAACACTGAGAGTAATTAGAAGAAAGGAGGAGTACTATAATTTCAGACAGAGCAGACTTCAAAAAATTGAAAGTTAGCAGAAATAAAGAAGGGCATTTCATCATGAAAAATGGGTCAATTCTCCTTTAAGACATCATTCTTCACATGTATACACCTCACAATGTCAAACTGACAAAACTGTAAGGAGAAAACCGATGACTCCACTATCATAGTTGGAGACTTCAACACAGTTCTATCCGAAATGGTCTGAGGCAGCAAGTATAAAAATCAAGAAAACCAAGCTACAGGCCACCACGCATCCAGCACAAACCATTATACAAGGCACCAACGAAAGCAAAATACAACACAAAACCTATGCACAAAGTTTGTTTCTCTATAAGGTCACACACATCAAACTGCCATCAATGATTACCTCAAAGGAGGGGACAGAGGACTGTGGGAATGGAGAGCAGGGTATTCAAGTGGCTTCCCTTTATTACATTGCTTGAATCTTTAATAGTAAGAATATATTCATATATGATTAACATTATTTTTTAAAAGACTATAGACATAAAGAAGGTTAGGAGATAGGGAACAGGTGAATTTGTGAGGTTGGGGAGAAACTAAACATCATTTTCCTATGCTATAAACTGACAGGCCTATATCCCCTGGCCGAAAAGCCTTTTTTATTATGACACATTTCTCTTCAAGCCCCTTGATGTATGTTCTTCCCCACCACTCATACTAATGGTTTTAATGAAAGTATCTATATGTTCACAGATTAAGTAATCAAAATGTTTTCTAAATGAGAAATGGAATCACCCATCTCACATTTAAGGAGAGACTTTATGTTAATACTTTCTGCCTTTGTGGGATGAGGAAGAATAAAATATCTAGGAAACTTATGTGTAAAGGCAGAGAAGTTAAAGTTCAAGGGGATCTAAAAAAAATGGAGCCTCAGATTACAATGAACTGATATAGAAGTTTGCCTAATGAATTGTAAAACATCTTCAGTTATTGGTTCACGTACTAAACAAACATGTATTAAACACCTACTATATAACAGGGTGTCTTGCCAATGGGTTTCAGCCTCCAGCAAGTTCACTATGGGTTCAATGAGACCGAGGAATGACAATGGAACATTCTTGGGATGAAAGGGTTTATACCCAACTTCATTCCCACGGTGGCAGGTGAATCACTAGATTCCCGCCCACTCAGAGTGAGTCTGCATGTGGCAAGCTGGTCTCTGCCTCTGGGCCTTTCTACCCCCGCAGCTGTCTCAGTCTCTGTCCTCAATGCTGCCACCACTCCAGTCTCTGCTCTCCTGCAGCTGTGCAGCTGTGCAGCCATGCCACTGTGTCACCCATAGCACTGGGCAGAGCTCTTTATATAGAGTCAATAGCAATGTATTCCCCTGCGTGTGTAGTGAGCTAGCCGACCAGGGCCATAGGAACCTTCACTTCATCCACACAGGGTTTATGCCAGTCCATATAAGATGTATCCTAAACACCCCTTTCCTCAAGGAACTCTCAGTCTGAACTAGTGGTGGTGGCAAATAAATACAATTACAGTGCCACACTAAGAGTAGTAAAAAATCATAAAACCTCACTACTCAAAGTGTGGTTTCAAGACTAGGAGCAGCTGAATTACCTGGCAGCCTCTGAGACTCCCCAACCCTAAATTCCCAAATTTGCATTTTGATAAGATCCTCAGGTGATTCGGTGCTTATCAAGATTTGAGAAGTGATGAAATGTAGGATTATAGAAGGAACCACCATTGATCTCTTGGGAAGTGGTCCGAAGTTTTCAGACTGGAGGTGTGATAGAAACATTCCAGAAATGAGCAGGCTCAGGATTATGGCAGTTAAGAGAGAACATGAAGGTCTGGAATGAGAAGTTTATAGTCTGGAAGAAACTTGGACACTGTGAAAATGTGTGACAGACCAGAAAAGGTAGGCTGAGGACAGGGCCGGACCGACCTGGTAAGAATTCCGGAGGAAGCCACAGAAAATTTTAAGCAGGAAAATGAAATCACATTCTTATGTTTGACTTAACTCTGATGGCAGGGTGGAGGGTGAAATAAATGCAGGAGAGGCTAGAGCAGGCAGACTGGTGTCCTTAAATGAGCATGATTCAATTTTCGACTAGAAAGGAGTCTTTGAGGACTTAGAGGTAGAGGGGGGCATTGAGTCCCAGACAGACAAACAGGGCTCCAGCTGTAGCTGGACAAGAGTTCTTTCTTCTCAAGGTGCAGTACCCAACCAGCGGCTTTAGCATCATCTGGGGATTGTCAGATATGCAAATTCTCAGATCATACTCCAAACACACCGTCAGAAACTCTGGGGGTGAGTTTATACAGGTTAACTCTTTACTGCTGAGAACTACTGCTCTAGCTTGCCAAAAATCTCGCAGCAGGTGGAAAAAGGTTTAGAATTGCCACAACTTGCTTCCTTTCTTAAAAAAAAAAAAAAGAAATACAGGACAAGAGTAATGAGAAGAGTCTATGTTGAGTGGGCAGAACAAAAGCCCCGTATAATCTAGATGTTATATAGTATCCAGAAAAAAACAACATAAAAAAATACCGACTATCTTGTCCAAAGCCTCACATTTGGAGAAAGTAGTTTTGGCAGAGGCCGTGATGTTCTTGGTAGCTTAAATGAAGTAAAACCAAAAATAAAATTAGAGTAATCATGTCAGTTGTAATTTTTTTCTATTCCTTTTATTCCCCACAAAAACCCTCAGGAAAAACTTTGGGGTTCCTTCTGGTCCTCCGAAAAGTGTGTTTCTGATGCAACCGACCATTAAAAAAACACAATCTCAAATTAAAAACTGCACAACGGAGCAGCGGGGCTGGCGCCATCATCCCAAGACGACCCTGCCGTTTCCAGCCACATCCCTGCGAACTGCCGGGCCTCTTTCCCCAGCTGTTCACAAAGATAAATAAATCACTCCTTGTTTTTTTCCAGACCTGAAATTAGCGGTGACTCACAGAACACTCGGAACAGCCACAGCCGCCTGGGGAAGAGGAAAAATAGGCAGATTTTTCCCCTCAAGCGAGGGCCCGACGTGCCAGGCTGGGCCAATCAGGAAAGGATGGCGGAAATCGCACCAAAGTAGGTAAAAAATGCGGGATGCAATGTCGGTGCCTTGGCCTGGGCCCAAGCTCCGGCCGGTCCTCCCTCGGGTATCCGGATTCGGGGGCGGGACCGGGACCCGCCCCGCCCCGCCCATCCTCCCGGTCCCAAGCTCCGCCCCCAGCGACGGCGCACACCTGGCCAGGTGGCGTCAGGTCGGCGCCGCGGCAGCTCAATGGGCGGGGCTCCACGTGGACCCGCCCCCGGCGGAAATGGCCACCCTCTCCACTGCTCTCCTTTGGCTGACAGGTACCAGCCCAAGCTCCGCCTCCTCGTTCCTAGTATTTGAGGGAGGATCCAGCCGAATAGGCCGGAGCTGGTGAGAGGGGGACCCGGTTCCCCAGTCTCCAGCAGGTGAGAAGTAGCCCGCTACCCGCAGGGAGTCGGGAGGGCCGCCTGGGCGGGGCGTAGGCGGGCAGCGCGTGACGTAGCAGCTGCGTTTGGGCCCGAGGCGTGCGCCCGCCCCCTGGTAGCTTTGCGCCTCGCGTCGTCTGCTCGCTGTGTCTCTCTCTCCGGCTGCAGTGAGGAGGAAGCTCCGCAGACTCGGCGCCTGCCGGCTACCTTTCCCGGGTAACTGCGGCGAAGATGGTGAGTTGGGGGGAGTCCGAGGCGTGGGCTGGCGCGGTGCTGGCGGCGGGAGGTCCGTGCTGAGGGGCGAGAGCAGCGTCCTCGCCGGGGCAGGGACCCTGGCCCAGCTGCCGTCCGGGCGGGGACTGGTCTCCCGGCTTCCGCGGTGCACCGACCCGCTGCGAGCGCCGCGCCCCAGGGCGGCTCCCTCGCGGCTGTGTCAGGCGCAGCTGCTGGGAGGCCCTGTCGGGACCGTCGCCTCCGCGGTTCCTTCCGCCAGGGCCGGTTAGGCACCCACTGCCTTGGGGAAAACGGCCGGGATCGGGCAGCGGTGGGTGGGGGGCGTGGGCCTTGGCGTGGGCCTTGTTGGCACAGGTTTCTCCAAGCCGAGCACAGAAGCTGTCAGTAAGCTCCTCGTGCGAGTGTCGGCCGGTGAGGTCTGTCCGTCTTGATAAGGAAAATAAGGCCTTCATCTAACAACCGTAGAGGGCGGAATCATCATTATGAGCATGACCCTGGAATGATGAAGAACGGGTGGCCTTGCAGTCGCTTTGTTTGTGGTATCTGGCCATCAGCTTCCAGCAGCACTCTCGTTGTGCTTGTCAAGCTTGGCATTGTCTCTCTTAACTCTTCCCTGCCCGATCTCTCTGTGTAAGGTTAGAAATTTTCTTTTACCTGGAAACATTTCGACTACAGGAACCTAGCGTGCAGAGGTATGGACATTATGCTAGGATGCTAGTAAAAACAAATGAAAAAGCTTTTTAAAACTCTTAAATTATCCGAGTCACTGAAAAGTGAATATGCTCCGTGTATTGTTAAGTGGTGGACTTAATTTACATATTTCACCCTCTAAAACTGTCGCTCTGATTTGCTGTAAAACAGTATTTTTAACTTGACGACCAGTAGAACATTTTGTCATTTAGTGTGCGCACACTATTACCATTTTTGGTCAGTGATTTGCAGGCAAGGGCTTACCAGACTTTGCTAGAAATATTACACTGTTATTGCATCTGTCTGCCTGGAAGCAGTTGGTACCAGCTTATCTATATACAAAATGTTTTCACTAAATAGCAATTGGACTAGGTAGACAGGCTCATTAGTGAAAGGAAAAGGAATTAACCAGAAGTTTCCTTAATGATGATAAGAATTTCATGTTGTTCAGGTTTGGTTCTTTGGTTTAATTCTGTAAGCTATAAAAGGGATCAGCTTCTTAAAAAATTCTTAACCTCTTTGAGATTATAAATGTATATACTACTTTCTACTAAAACATTTTTAATTTAAGGGTTTTGAGTCCTCATAATTTTAGGACCATTCGCGCTAATGAAAGTGCTTGGAAGTGGGCAGAAGAATGCTTTAAGGTCCTCTCATTTGATACTTTTTTTTTTTGTGAGGCGCTACAATGCAAACTATTTTCTGTTTGAAAATAGGATGAAGCATTTTAATTAAATGCTTAAACTCTAGTTAAAGCTTAACTTCCGTATTTGTGTACATTCAAATAATATGAGGGAAGAGTTTGTTTTATTTACTGGTTCTTGGGGGAGGAGGCGAAATAAATAACTAATCAAAATGGGCAGATTCCAAATACATTTCAACTTGGTTTTAGGGAGGTCAAGAAGACCCTGTAAGCTACTCTTGTTTGGATGCTGGCAAAGAAAGAGTTCAAAAGAAAGACCATATAAAAGCTATTCTTGTATTTAGCCTAATCAGCCCAGAGCATCTTCCTTCAGGCCAGCTGATAGGGAATATTGCAAAGATGGAAAGTTCCTCTATTATCCCAGACTTTAGCACTTTACCTCTGTTGGAAACTGTGTCTGTTTATTAGATCGTTGGTTCCAAGTTTCTAAGTTTTTTTTTTTTTAAGATTAAATTTTAACTGCTGATGGGTTTGTTGTACATTAACAAATCAGTTCCTGGTACTCACCATGACTTCTAGAAGCACTTGAAAATAAAGCAGTTTGAAAAACCAACTCAGAAGTGCATCCTGGGCACTCTGAGATTTAATGTTTCCAAAGTTTCACTTTACAGTGCCAAAAACAAGTTTACCCTCCACAGGAACCACATTTACACACCCCAAACAAAGCTTCTGTGTACACACAGTACGTGGCTTCCTCGCTTCGGTGTACACAGGGTATGCAGCCTCCTGGTTTACCTGTAAATAGGGCGCACGGCCTCTTGGCTTCCGTGTGTACAGGCTGTGCAGCTTCCTTACACAAAGATGATTTGCTAGCCCACCATCAAATTCCTTGAGTTATCTGCTCAGTAGTTCTGTTGAACATGGATTGAGACAGCCCACGCAGATTTGCCTAGCTCCTCTTGTAACTAATAGTACATGCATTTAAACACAGTATAGCTATGTGGCTTTCTGGGAAGTAGGAAGGTAATCTTGTCCTGAAATAAAGGTCTGCATGATAATCAAACCCTTACTTAAACTTACCCTAATCAGAACACTGCTCTAACTGTTAATTGGCTCCGGCTGAATTACAGATGTATTCTACCACTTGATGATTAGCAAAAACACTGTTACTGGTAACAGCCTAGTGGAATGTTCTGGGCATGTGTTTGTGTGCCTATTTAACATATGAGAAAACAGACTGTAAAGGATTAAAGGATGGATTGTGACCTTTTGTGACTCCACATCATTTTTAAATAATTTAAAATTTTATTTTGAAACATTTTAAGCCGAAAAGTACATAAAATAATAAGCCCGTTTGTACAACAAAAGGAAAGATTAACTTTTTACCGTATTTCAAGTTTTTATGTTACCATTGTAGCTAGGTGCACACGTATCTTCCTCATCCCATTCTCTTTCCTCCCAGAGATAACCAATCCTGTGTCAAAGACATAATGTACTGGCCAATTAAGGAGATGATTTTTGCAGGCTACTGCAATTGGGAGAACATTTAATGAACAATGTCTCAAAAAAAGGACGGGTTCCTGCGCAGGCATACCAGCGAGTGTTGAAGAAGCATGGGGGGGATGGGTTTTATCTCATAATAAGCAAGGGCAGGATCCTTTTGTGTTACCTGTTTCCTGGAACACAAAATGATGAGGGTGGATTTTTCAACCATCATTGCTTTCCAGAGAGCACAGGGTTCAGGTAAACTTCGATGTTGTTATCTGGAATTAATATATTCTTATTGATATTTTCATACTTTTAGCTATACATGTGTGCATCTGTAGTAATACATATTACTTTGATGTGTTTCTAAATTTCATGTAAATGTTATGTTTCATGTATTATTTTGCAGTTTAAAATTAAACTTGGTGAGTTTTTCTCTGGAGAAGATGATTTTTGGTTTTAGCTGTAACTCTGGTTCTTTAACTGCTGAATCGTTTGCATTTTATGACTATATGTTTATCCAGTCTCTCATTGAAGAACACTAGATAGTTCCCTACTTTTTCACCCTTTTTATCTTTTTTTTGGTCTATTTGAACAGTTTTGCAGACAGTTTCCGTGTTACACATTACTTCTCTATACCCAAGTGTGTGGCATCTTGTCATGTATCTGGAAGTGCCTGAATTGGTGGGCATGCATTTGTATTCTTGGTGGTTCCAGTTGGTATCCCATCAGCAACATTTACAAACCTGTTTCTCCATTTCTTTTCACCACGGGGTATTATGAGACTTGAAACCTTCGCCAGATCTGCTGGTTGTGAAATGGTTTCTTATCCTTTTAATTTGCATTTCTCTGATTAGTAATAGTTGATAATAATAATAGTTAATAATGTTTTTACATGCATGAGCATCTGACATTGTTTAAATAGTCATCAGGTCTTTATCTAAGCTTATTTGTGGAGCCATAAAGTAAATCCAGTATCAAAAGAAAATCTGTAAGAATGTGATTGGCAATGCCAGAACTGCACACACTGAGGACTAATATCCCTCCTTGGCACCTACATTTCTTTACATGCCTCAAGCTACTAAGACAGAAGTTCAATTATCTTAATTCTAGTCACCTGCCTCTGTCAGGCCTTGGTAGTAGAAAGCAGAGTGACCCAAGATAGAACTCCATCTTTGCCAAAGCCCATGGAAATTAACAACCTCTGCTTTACACTTACTCTTTCTTTTTCCTAGGTGAGATCTATATGTTAAAATGTTAAAAAACAAACACAGGGGATATATAGGAAAACTCTGTACTTCCCATTCAGTGTTGTTGTGAATCTTTAGTGTTTCTAAAAAATAAAATCTGTTTTAAAAAAAGGAAACAAATTGCCCTGCCTATTTTTCACAAATAAAATTGGTTTAAATCAGAATGGTATTTAAATATGCAGGAAGATGCCAAATATTTGTGTTTTATGTTAATGTAACTATTATTTTCTTTAATAACTATGATAATTTGAGGTGAACACAAACACCACATTTGTAATTTGAGACCCTTGAAAACTGGGTTTAACATATGCGTTGTTTTGTCTCCAGAGCTGCTCTAGTCTGAGTAACTAGGTCTAGTTTCTTTATTGTACTGTTTACTATATGCATACCTAAACAGAGCATAATAAATAAGATTGTTATTTAAGTATCTTGAACTTCTTCCCTTGTAGAATATTATTCCTCTATAGATAGTGCATACCAAAAGATTTACACATAACACTTCAGAAATACTTTAATCAGTTTTTCTCTGTCTCTGCCTTTTTACCTTGTGTTAGAAATGAGTTTTCACTTGGAAATGTGCTTCTAAAAGCTATCTCCTGTTCATTTTTCTTGAAATTTTACATTGAGAGACATATAGAAAAATAAGCATCAGATTGTTTCATCTCTAATACTTTGACAGACTTGTTACTTACATTCATCATGGAATCTTCTGTACCCATAGAATTGAGTAGTTTTTAGTTTAGAATAATTCTTAACTCTTTCGAAGGTCGGGCTTCTAGTAGCTGACATTGTAATGTCAGCTTCACCATAATGCATGATTTGCTTTGGTATGTTGAAATTGAAGAATCAGTTTTTATGTAGATCTTTCAGAAGCAATTGACTTAAGTAAAAATGCAACTAAAATTCTCTAAGTTCAGATTTTAATCTGTAGTTGAAGGTGTGAAAAGGCCAAGAAAAAACTGAGATTTGGGCTTTTTTTTTAACATGAGAAGGGAGCATCAAAAATGACTTGTTACAGCATTGGATGAACACTTGAAAGATAGAAACTTAAGTTCATACTGTAACAGGAATCCTACATTTAGAACATATTTGTCACTGTGTTTGTGCTTCTGGATCACATCAAAAGAAGACTATACTTTCAATATTTTTGCATTACTTTGTAGGTTGTTATTCCTGTTGCCTTTTCACAGAAAAGAGATGAATTTCCCACTGATATCCCTATCTTGTCTTGCTTTCCGAAAATTGCCAGCTTGTAAATGTAATGAGCATTTGTTTTAAAATTGTTTCACGTGGCACATTTTTGTTGTTGGTGGTGGTTATTTATAGAACTTAAAGTACAGGCAGACACAGGTCAGCCTCCTCCAACTTGCTCTGGAGCTCCGAGAAATTCTCAAATCATTGAAACCTTGTTTTAAGAATGTTGTAAGCAATCTTTAGACCAATGTTGCCAAATAGAAATAACATGGGAGTTACATATGTACTTTTAAACTATCTAGTTGCCCCATTAAAAAAAAAAGCTAAATTTATTTAACCCAATATATCTGAAATATTATATCAACATTTAATCAATGTAAAAATTAATGAGACATTTTACATCCTTTTTTTTCATACAATTTGTTTGAAATGCAGTAAATATTTTATGCTTACAGCACATCTCAATTCAGATACTCAGTTTTCACTAGAAATATTTGATACGTATTTAGGTATAAAATTTATAGTGGAAAAAGTAGATTCATAGACCTAAGTTGCTCGAGATACATAGTTTTCAAGTAATGGAATTGATAATTTAAAATTTTAAGTTAATTAAAATGAAATATTAAAAATGCAGTTCTTTAGTCACACCAGCCCTATTTAATGTGATTAGCGGCCACCTTAATTGATCAGCCTCAGACTTTGTGGACTGGCCTGCTTAATTTGTAAGGGGAAGTTGGCATGGGTAGCAACACTGTTAATTCTCTGCATTTCTGCACATGTCTCAGAAGCAGTGCTAAGAGAGCATATGAATTCCTTTTTTGGCACTTATTGGAATGCTTTGTGGAAGTAGACTGTTGAGCTTCTTAAGATAAGGTTTGTATGTTTCGATAGCAAGGTGCTTCTCTCATAATAGGCCTGCAGCAGTTGTTTCTGAATGGAAATGAATGGGTGAATGAGAGGACATTGGTAGTTATGACAGGGAGAGGTTCCCTTGGAGATGAGTTACTTTAATTTTTGTACTTTCTATTCCCACATACCTTTTTTTAATACAATAGAAATTGAGTTTTAAGTACTAATCTAATTGAATAGTACCTCCCGTTTGTATACTGCATTACAATTTAATTTGAGTCTTACAGAGAAAATCCTTGGAGATAGATAAGGCAAGTGTTATTAGAGTAGTGCCTTTAAAATAATTCTAGCATACAGAAACCCCTCAATAAATGCCAGTTCCCTTTCTTTCCTTAAAAATGAAACTGAATGGTATTTGATGCACATTGAGGCATCCTGAACCACAGAAAAGCTCTTGAAAGCCTAACAAATGAAAGAACAAGAAGTAATGGTTGCTTAGGTAGCTTCCAAGTATTTACTATGTGTTAGGCCTGTGTTACCTTATCTCGTTCAATCCTTACAGTAACCCAATGAGGTTGATTATTATCATTCCTGTTAAACTATACTGAAAAGTGGTTTAGAGCGTGGCTTAAGAGGTCTAGGTTTTTTGAATCTTGGCTCTGCCACTTCCTAACTGTATGACCTTAGGTAAGTTACTGGCTGTTCTGTGCCTCAATTTCATCATTCCTTCAGATGGGAATAATAATAGTATCTGGTATATCACAACAGTTTGGGTGACCCCTGTAACTATTTTAAAGCAATGCCTGGTACTGAGTAAAATGTTTATCATGTTGGCCAAAATATAGTAAATGAATTTTGATCCTAATTAGATTAAATTAGTTGGTCACCCCCTACCTTTATGTTCTGATTATACCAGTGCATGCTTCAGTAATTATAGATAAAATGAAAAGGGTGGGATGAATGCATTAGGACGTGTTTCCAATTGTTTATTATTTCTTTAAATGAGTGTTATTTAACTTGGAATTACTATATATGATAAACCTTTTTATAATCAATTTGTTAATTTGATTTTTCAGGGTACATGATTCTTGATGTAAAACTATCTTGTCTTCCACTTGTAGCTATATTTTACCTGAAGTAATTTATCGAGAATCAAACACAGTTCTTCATTGCCCTCAAGGTTTAGAATAGCAATCATTTGTTCAATAAATAGTTGAGAAAATGTCAAAAACTGATCCAGTCACTAGGGATATAGTACCAGAAAACAAAGGCCTTCCCTTGTGAAAGTTACATTCTAATGTGTGAGGGAGAGGAAAAACAAAGAAAAAATGACAAGATCATGTCAGATAATGTAAGTAGTAGGAAGGAAATAGGGTAACCAATAGGGAGTATTGAAGGCGTTGGCTGCTTTTACCCAAATTGTTAGGGAAGGCGTCTTAGGAGATGACACTTGAACTGAGACTTGGTGGCAGGAAAGAGCTAGCTAGCCATGTGAAGAGCATTTCAGCCAGAAGGAGCTCCTTAAGTAGAAAGGCCTTGTGAATGACATGCCAAGGAACAGAAAGGTTGTATAGCTGGACTTCAGTGAAAAGTGGGGAGAAAAGTAGCAAATGTATTGTAGGCAAGAGTTAGAACAGGAAGAGCCCGTGGGCCAAGGTGGGGAATTTGAGTTTTATTTTGATTACACTAGGAAGCAGTTGTGTTTGTTGAGTGGGGGGAAGTGTTAAGTACTAGAATAAGATATGATTTATCTCTGTGGAGATGTACAGATGGGGTCAAAGACCAAAGAGACTGTTGGTATTATTTAGACATTTGATTGTTAGTGGGATAGTGAGGAGTGATTAGATTATATATTTTGGGGGATAGCTGACAGTACTTACTTAACAATTTGTATATGTAGCATAAGGGAGAGATATCAAAGATAACTTCTAAGATTTGGACCTGAGCTACTAGGTAGTTTGTGGTGTCATTGTGTTAGGGACCTATTACAGAAGCTAAAATAACAATAGTTTGGCAAAAATCATGGTTTGTAGAACTTGGAGAAATAATAAATTGATCCAGAAGTATTACCAATCTTTGAAATACTATAATTTCATATCTAATTATAATGTACATTCATTGTAGAACATTAAGAAAAATTTAGTTGTAATGGCAGTTCCAACCAAAATAGTAACATTCTGCTGCATTTCCTTCCATGTTACTTAATATATACTTATTCTTCAAACAGATATTTTTAAGTGCCTTCTAGGAACCAGGTATTGTTGTAGGCTCTGGGGATTTAGTAGTATACAAGACAAAGTCCCCATCCTATGAAGAAAACATTCTAATGGGGGAGACAGATAAGAAGTAAGTGAATAAGATAATTGCAGATTGTAATAAGTACTATAATGGAGATAAGGGAGAAAGTGAATATCTGGAGACTACCAATAATAGATTTTTGTCACATGGCTGAGTTCATCTGTAACATTTTTATATCCTTTATTTCCCATATACCAATGTGACGAGGGCCAAGCTAATTCAGTGGGGGAAAGAGTAGTGTCTTTAGCAAATGATGCTGGAACAAATTTAGATCCCTGCTTCACACTGTATACAAAATTTAATTCAAATGGATCATAGACCTCAATGTAAGAGCTAAAGCTATAAAACTTCTAGAAGGAAACATAGGCATAAATCTTTGTGAACTTAGGCACTGGTTGGCAGTTTTCTTGCCATTCCTAGGCAATGACACCAAAAGCACAAATGATGAAAGAAAAATAAGTTGGACTTTATTAGAATTTTAAAAAACATTTTCGTATCAAAGAATACCATCAAGAAAGTGAAAAAGACAACCCATGGAATGGAGGAAACTATTTACAAATCTTGTTTGACAAGGAACTTGTATCCAGAATATATAAAGGACTCTTACACTCAACAATGAAAGGATGACCCAGTCATGTGGGCAAAGGCTTTGAATAGACATTTCCTTAAAGAAGGTGTACAGATGGGTCAATAAGTATGTGAAAACATGCTGAAAATCATTAGCCATTAGGAAAATAAAAAACAAAACCACAATGAGATACTACTTCATACCCACTAGAAGGGCATAATAAAAAAGGCAATAGACACAAATGTTGATAAAGCTGTGGAGAAGTGGGAACCCTCATGTATATTGCTGGTGTGAATGTAAAATGGTGCAGCCACTTTAGAAAGCGGTTTGAGAGTTCCGTAAAAATTAGACTCAGGAGTTACAAAATTAACCCAGCAATTTCACTCCTAGGTATATACCCAAGCAAAATGAAAACATATGTCCACGTAAAAACCTGTACATGAATGTTCATAGCATTATTTATAATAGCCCAAAGTGGAAACCACCCAAATGTCCATGAACTGATGACTGGATGGATAAAATGTAGTACATCCATACAATGGGATGTTATTTGGCAGTAAAAAGAAATGAAGTACTGACTCATGCTACAACATGGTTGAACCCTGAAAATATGCTAAGTGAAAGAAGCTAGTCAGTAAAAAACTAAGACTACATATTGTCTTACCCCATATATATAAAATATCTGCAGATCCATAGAGACAGGAAGTCCATTAGTGGTTAGCTAGGTCTGGGGTCAGTGAGAATGGGGAAAAGAAGTGGTTGCTCTGAGTACAGGGTTTCTTTTTGGGATTCTCAAAATGTTCTAAAATGAGGTTGTGATAAATGTACAACTTTGTGAATACACTAAAACCCACTGAACTTACACTTTTAAATGGATGAATTTTATGCATATTAAATATATCTGTAAAAACGATTTACAATTGTTTAATGATATCTTGTATTACGGTGATTATATCAAATCATCCTCCTGTTAAATTTTTTTAAGTTTTTTTTAGGAGAGCAAGGCAGAGGCTTTTATTTAGAAAGTGAGAGGACAGAACTCCTGGCTCAGGCCAGGAGGGGACAAGAAAGTCCCCACTCCTGTTAAATTTAAATCCATTATTATATCTTGCTCTGTCATCTTTGCACATAAATCTTTGTATGCATTTGTATTACTATTCAAAAAAAGAGTCCTAGATATGCAGTCACTGAATCAAGACGTCAGTGTATGTCTTTGTATATTTCCAATTTTAAAAAGATGTCATCATAGAAAACTTGGAAAGTACAGAAAACTGGAGAGAAGATAACAATCATCTATATTCCCACTGTTAGAGAAAAAGGTTTTCTTTCTGCTATGCTATTTTACATGGTTGAGACTACACTCTACAAAAAACTTTATATTCATCTTGTCTTCTCACTTAAAGCAGATCATAAATATTTCCCCTGTGTCATCAGCAACTTTTCATTAACAGCTGCATCAGAATCTATCCTGTGGATACACTGTAATTTTCTTTGTGGTTCTCCTGTTTTTATTTATTTGGACTGACTGGTTTTTAGTATTATGCAGGTTGTATTCCCCAGAATAAATTCCTGGTGGGATTACTGGGTTAAAGGGTCAAGGGGTTTGGATTATTTAGAGGCTTTTGGTATAAATGGGCAAATTGCTTTCAGAAAGGTGTAAATGAATGATACAGTTGCCTATAGTGGAAGATGAATCTTCAAAAATAGGTTGAGATAATAAAGGGCTTTTTAATCTTGGGAGTGACATGAGATTTTAAGAATAGATGAGAAGGAGTAGATTTGAGATATGTATTTAAGGAGGAATTGTTGGGGCTTAGAAACAGTGTGACCATGGAATAGAGGTAGGTCAGTTAACCAACAGCATCAAATCTGTTTCCTATTTTAGGTTCATTGACATGCTAGCTAATCATCCAGAGAGGAGCCAAATTGTTAAATCAAGGAGAAATATTCTACCTTTAACTTATATGTTCAAAATGATTTTTCTCAAAGGGTCATAGGATATATTTCATATTGTGATTTTTGAAGTATGGGCTGGAAGTAATGTGTAATTTTTTTCATTCAGGATAATTCACGTAAAGTTCATCAGTTTTAGTGTAAGGTCTGCAAGTTTGGGCAAACATATACAGTTGTAAAACTACCAACACAATCAAAATATAGAATAGTTCCTTCACTACAAACAATGTCCCCATGTTTATCCTTCCTCCCACCCCCAATAACCACTGATCTGTGTTTTGTTCCTATAGTTTCCCCTTTGTAAGAATATCTTACAGATGGAACCATCCAGTCATACATTTTGAGTCTGCCTTTTTTTTCACTTTGTAAAAAGCACGTGCATCAGCAGTTTGTTCCTTTTTACTGTGAATAAGTATTCCACTCCCCAGTTAAGGACTGTAAGTCAGTTTCCAGTCTTAGTGAAGGATGAGTTTTTTTTTTCTAGTATTAATGCCTGAAATAGTCCTCCTCTCCACCTTGGCCTTGGATAAAACTACTGATAGATACATCTGATTATTAAATAGTGCTCTCTTTATTTTTTCAGCTGTAGAATTAAGTGGCTATTTAACATGGGTGTAGATTGCAGAAATTTTGAAATGTGTCATTGTGTTTTATGGGATATTGATTTCTTCAAGGTCATGCTCTTTATATATTGATTACTGTATACATTGTTTCTCACATAGCATTTATCCTGAAATTAAGTGGTGCTTACATGTCATATGCCTAAAAATAAAATATGTGTTACTTTTAAAACAGACTACTAAGAGTACGTGTATTGATTAAGTAAAACATTTAAGCAGCTTTACGATTCTGGATAGAGGAGGAGCTCTGTGTATGTGTTGGGCAGAGGGGATTGATAAAGATACAAGTTAAGGTGACATCTCATTGTGGTTTTGATTTGCATCCCTATTGCTAGTGATGTTGAGTACCTCTCATGTACCTGTTGGCTATGTGTATGTCTTTTCTGCAAAAATGTCTATTCAGATCCTATACCCATTTTTAAATCAGATTGTTTTGCTTTTTGCTATTGAGATGTTATGTGTTCTTTATGTATTTTGAATATTAACTCTGTATCAGATGTATGATTTGCAAATGTTTTCTCCTATTTGGCAGGTTGCCTTTTATTTTGTTGCTGTTTCCTTTGCTGTGCAGAAGCATTTTAGTTTGATGTAATCTCAACTTTTATTTTTGCTTTTTTTGCCTTTGCTTTTTGTATCATAGCCAAAAAATCATCAAGACCTATGTCATGGAGTTTACCACCTGTCATTTCTTGAGCTTTATGGTTTCAGTTCTTACAGCCAAGTCTTTAACCTATTTTGAGTTAATTTCTGTGTATTGTGTAAGAGAGTGGTACAGTTCATATTTTGCATGTGGCTGGCTGGCCAGTTTTCCTAACACCATTTATTGAACAAAATTCTCCTTTCCCCATGTACATTCTTGGCTTCTTTGCCACAGATTAATTGACAGTATATGTGTTAGATGGCTATTACAAAAAAAAAGGAATAAGAAGTCTTGGTAAGAATGTGGAATAAAGGAACCCTTTTGCACAATCGGTGAGAATGTAAATTGGTGCAGCCACTGTGGAAAACAGTATGGTGGGTCCTCAAAAAATTAAAACTAGAACTACCATGATCTAGCAACTCCATTTCCATATATTTATCAGAAGTGAAAACATTTGAAAAGTATAAGCACCCCCATGTTTATTGCAGCGTGATTTACAATAGCTAAGATATGGAAGCAACCTAAGTGTTCATGGATAGAGGAATTTGATAAGAAAATGTGTGTGTGTACAAACACACACATACAAAATGGAATGTTATTAGCCATAAAAGAAAGAAGTTTTGCCATTTTGACAACATGGATGGACCTTGAGGGTGTTATTCTAAGTGAAATAAGTCGCAAAGACAAATACCATATGATCTCATTTATATGTGGAATCTAAAAAAACAGCATTCCCCTACTCTTCCATACAGGGAACAGGTCGGTGGTTGCCAGAAGTGGGGGTGGAGTGGGGAGGTCAGAGGATGGGTGAAATGGGTGACAGTGCTCAAAAGATACAAACTTCCAGTTGCAAGTTAAGGGGCAATAATGTACAGCATGGTTACTATAGTTAATTCTGTATTGTATATAGGAAAAGTTACTAAGCGTAAATCTTAAACATTTTCATCACAAAAATTACAACTGTTGATGGGAGTTAACTAAACTAATTGTGGTGATCATTTCACAATATGTATAAATACTGAATCATGTTATACACCTGAAAATAATGTTATATATCAATTATAGCTCAAAAAGTCTTTCAATTTTATCATCTCAAGGATGTTCATGTTTCCATAATGCAGTGAGTTGTCACTTATAAAGTCAAATAGTGGAGAATTTTTCCATCTTTACAAGTTTTTTCTTGTCAGTCAGTTATGAGTCTATTCAAACAGTATTTCAGAGGACTGAAGTTTTATATCTTTAGTAAAGAGACAGTAATAGCAGATCTCATCAGGACCAAAATATTCTAAGGGAGATTAATAAAAATTGCTTAGAAGTTTTTTTTCTTTCTCTTAAAACCCTAAAGTTTGAGATGGAAGATTATCCTTGGTGTACACTGAAGAACTGGACTATAGAGAATGGGAGAAAATTTTCATAAGAATTTTAAGGGATAATCATCTTTTCACAACCTGGTAAAGCAGATGATAGTTCTTAGATAGAATAGGGTTGAAAAAAATACTGAGTTCTTGTACTACTTGAGCACAGACTAGTAAGACAATCAGCCAATAGAAAGTTAATTACAGTAATAATATTATGATAGGAATAATTGTATTCTGTGTTAGTACATTGAAGGTATATGTATCTTAGCTTAGAGGTGCTGGCTGAGGGGCCTAGTAGTAGTTGCCTTCCCAGAGGAGGTGATACCTGAGCTGAGCTCTGAAGGATTTAACCAGGTAAGAGAAGGAAGGTAAAGCATCAGGCAGGAGAACGTGGTGTGTTCAGGACATCCCAAAGAATTATGCATGACTGGAGTTATGGGGTACATACCAGGCAGAAGTAGGAAAGGAGGCTGGAGAGAGAGCATAAAGGGCTTGGCATGGCGTGGACTTGATCCTGAAGGAAGTCAGACACTCTTGAAAGAAAGTAACGGCATAGGATGATTTATCATTGTGCTATGGTCCCCTAGGTTGCCCCCTCCCCACCGCACCCTTGGCAATTTTCTCTAGTTTTTTGAGGGGAGGAGAAATACAGGGTATTATGTGCTGTGTCAGACTTAACAAAACTTACTGTTCCAACCTCCCTTTATGACTTTCTGCCTCCTACTTGGGATGAGAAATCATTAAATTTGTTTTATTGGTTAGAATTATATATAAAGTAAGATTGCCTGTAATCTGAATGAGATAGATTATTTTTAGCAGGTGGGCTTTATTATATCCAGTCCACTTTGGCTACTGAGATGATTTTTCTATATGTTATTTTGGTCGCTGTGTGGATGGTGTTTCATATGAGAGTTTCGGTTCTGGAATGATTTTTTTTCCCCACTAGGGAAGGTGTAACCATAAAATTGGTTTAGTGGAACTCTAAAATTAATGTATAGCTAGTAGAATTGCTATTCGATTTGCATAGGCTATCTCAAGGGCATTGTCTATACTTTGCTGTGAGGTGAATGAAGGATGTCTATAATTGCAAATTGGTTGTAAATTTGAACATTTTAGTTACCCTGGTTTTGGGGAATGAACCAGTGTATTAAAGCAGGCTTAATTTGAAACATTTTCTGAATCACTGATACTGATAGCCTGTTTAGTGACTTTGTGTAAATTATGGAAAGGTACTCCCTCTGGATGATGTGGCCTCAGAAGGTAAGCAGGTAGCACAGGTGAAGCCCTGAAGGCACATCCCTTGGCTGATAGAACATAAACTTTGAATTTAGTTGTCTTGCAGCTTTAATAAGGCACAATGATAAAACTGTGCTCAGCAGTTCTGGACAGTTTGAATTTATCAAGGGATTGGGGATCTGCTGTGTGCAGATATATATTTGGACAGGGACAAATTTTAGGACAAAGCTTATTAGCTCACCCCACAGGCTCCAGTTTTCATCATTGTGGCTTTTGGTTTACAGCTGTAGGTAATAGAAGAATTGCAAGAAGCAGTGTAAATGAATCTTAACTGTGTCAGTGATGACTGTTCATTGTCCTTTTTGCTCTTGCTGTCTTTGCTGTCGACTATTTAATAGACATGGGAAGAAAGATCTATCAAAAGTCAATATGTTCTTTAAATTCATAGTTTTAATAATCAGAGAACAGATAGAAATTATTTTCATGTCAGGATTTCTGTTATCCATAGCTTTCTGTTACCCAGTTAAAAACATGGGAAAGTAGAAAGAGCTGAAGATGCTCTAACGAGGTTTTCTGATTAGTAATAATGAGTCTTCACGTACTGAATGGCAACTACTGTTGCCAGGCACTGTATATAGGTGAATTTACATGTGTTGTGTTATCAGTCCTCTTGAGTTAGGATTATCATAACTCACATTTTACAGTTGCCGAAACAGGTTTAGAGGAGATTACCTTGTTCAGGTTACAAAATTAAGTAAGTCTGATTCAACCTTACGTTTACTCTGGTTAAAAAGGTCTTCTAAGTTTAAATGCTCTAAATTCTGTTTATGAGAGGGAGAGCACAGCAAATTTAAAAAGAATTCCATTTGGAATAGCCTTTGTTTAATATAATACAAAATGCAGTTATCTTTATTGCTGTTATTATACATCTTGTATTTTCAATTCTTTGTTTTAGTTCTTCCCCAATATCCAGGGTTTTTGTTTTTGTTTTGCTCAAGGAATAAAATAGCTTTTTGTTACGCCATCTGTAAAAATTAAAAACCTTTGCTTAAAGTCAGGCCTTCTTGTCTGTAGTTTTATGACTATTTTTCATTTTGGTTGTTTTGACTCTTCCAAATTAGCACTTAGGATATTTACAGACAAACCAAAAAAAGTTTGAATTTGCCTCCAAGATTGCTTCCTTGCCCCTAGAAACAGCCAGTCATTATTATTATAGTAAATGAGAATTGAAATCTTGCCTTTGGAGACATTATTCTGTCAGTGCATAATATAACTCAGATTCCTGATGACATGGGTCATCTCTAAAGCTGAATAACATACTAGTTTTCCAAAAGAGAAAACTATGTAATATACTTTATAAATTTGTTTACCTAAAACATCCTATTTTAGTATTGAGAGTTTTATGTGTTGTTTTATGTTAAATTACTTAAAATAAGAGAAAATTAAAAATTTAGTTCCTTAATTGGATTAACCACGTTACATGTGCTCGGTTGCCTTGTGTGGTAGTGGCTACCATATTGGACAGTGCAGTTACAGAACATTTGCACCATCTGGAAAGTTCTCCTGGACACCATGGCTGTCAAACAGTGGGAGTTATGGATTTAGTAATTCATGGTCAAGCTTCAAGGTTGTGGTAATGGAGAGAGTGTCTTAGCATTCATTTACATATGGTCACCTATTTTCCTGTTTTCTGTATGACGACTAAGCCAGAAAGACCTACTGCTCACCCTCTCCAGAGAATACTCTCCCAAATTCCAGGGATATGGAGGTTGGTGATAGGGTGGGACTCAGTAGGGGATCTAGGGACCTAAGTGCTTCTCAAACTAATTTCACTCATCCTTCCTAATTTGAACTTCCATATTTTTGAGTTTTCTTTGTCCTTGTGGGTTTATGTTCTTCACCTTTTTTTTTTAACCTCCCCCCACCACACCCCCGCTTTTTTTTTTTTTTACTTCAGTGGAGTTTTGGTAGGAGATAAAGTAGACGAATACATTCAGCACTCCCATCTTAACATAGAACCTGTGAGGCCCTTAATATTTCTGTGTAGATGTGCCTGAAGCACTTGTCCGTCTCATTTTATTTGTTGTCCCATTGTTACTGTTCAGAGGCATCAGTTGTTGTAGCCAAAAGCCCAAATCTTTTGTAGTCAGTCCTTTTTCTGTTTCTTTTGGCCCTTGTACAAGACATAGTGTAAATAAAGGGGAATCGTGAACCCATTTTTAAATTCCACAATCCTTTGTTAGCAGTCATTCTGAATGTTTAAAGAGTTGGTATGTTGCAAAAGGGGCTAATGCCTATTTTCTGCCAGGTGTTTGTAAATCTGAAATTATATTTGTCTGCTATGCAGTATCCAATTTTCAAATATTTTAGACTCTTAGAAATGTAATTAAAAAAAATTAGTAATTTAGGTAGGAAAATAACTTTCATTCTTGTTTTCTCCAATGAGGATTGGTAAAGAGTAGTTGGTATTAATTGTGGAGCCAAAGTCAGGTATCCTATGTGGGTTAATAATACGGAAATAGACCATTGTTTCTGATATTTTGGTTTAAGACAGAGTGCTATGAGTTATTGCATTTAGTTTTTGGATTGGTTCAGTTGTTTTCAAAAATTAAATCTGAAAAGTTTGATGATCCTTTCAAATATTACCACCTTATCCTAGAATTCAGAGAATTGATATTTTAAGTGTGTTCTGCAATTCGCAACCTTAAAATACCCAGTGTTACATATTCCCTGTAGCATTTACTTCCTCCTGTTTGTGAGTAGTAACTTTATTTAAAGCAGCATACATAGGGTGAATCTTGAGTGTAAAACAAGTGCCTCAGATGTATTCATTTAATTTCTGAATCAGTGTTTTACAAAAGCTCTTCCAGAAGAGATTCAGACAGGTTTGAGATCTATTTTTTTTTTTATGCCTCATGAACAAGTTAAAAACTGGTAGTCAAGTGAGATAAAATACAGTGAAGTAATTATTTAATAGCAACTATTTTGACATGGAGTGGAGTTATAAGAACAACTGTTATCCTCCAGTGGTTGCTAACATGGAACACAGAGAAACTGAAGTTGTGGGAAACATATCTTTTTAAGGTAATCACAGAGCTCTTGCTGTAATAGCAGTCTATTTTTGCTCTCAATGTTTTCCTTCCAACGTGAAGCAAATTTTGGTGCTATGTTCATATTATCCTTTAATGGTCTTCATTGTTAAAGCTTTGCAGTTGAATATAAATAACTTAAAAAAATAAATTTAAAATAGAAACTGAATTTGATATTGCTTTTAAAAATATATTTTAGATTTCTTGATAGCTGAGCAATTAATATGTTTGTAATACAAGACTTTAGAGAAATACTGAAAAAGAGTGATGGGAGAGCACAGTGTAAAGAAGAGGTGATTCTGTTGAGTAGTGTTCTAATGGTTTTTGTTTTAGGATTCACCATAATGTCTCTTGGTAATAACAAAGACACCAAAATGAATACTGCTACAGGAATTCCTAACCATCATAGATGAGCTGTATTTCAATGTCATTGGCTTCTTTTGTAATGTTATGTACCTTATTTTATTTGAAACATCATTTTGAGAAAGAACCCATAGGTTTCACCAGGGGTCCCTGGCACACACACAAAAAAACGCTTTGTTATCACTACTGCTTTATTATGAAAAATAGTCCTGTAGGCAAAGAAGTAAAATAGCACTGAGCTAAAATTATGTTATATTTCTTGAAATTTTAAAACTACATTTTAGTGATCTTCATCTGGATCTTACTGGAAATGCAAACTCTCAGACTCTACCCCAGATTTCTCAGAATCTGTAAAATCTGCATTTTAGCAAGATCCCCAGGTAATTCCTGTGCACTTGAAAGTTTGATAGTAACTGGTACAGGGATTCCCCTAAATAAAAGAGTTGAAGGTACAAATTTACTTCAGAGATGTTAAATGGCATGCCCGGGTTGACAGAGCTAGTTAATAGAGAAGCTTGGGTGGAACTGTTGCTCTCATAATTCTGGTGCTTTAATTTCAAATTACCTTCTTCTGGCCTCTTAAGATGTTAATAAACTGTAGTTACTTAGGATTATTTATATTCTTTCCATTCCCCTAACTTTATCCCAGCTTTCCAGTTCACCCCAGTATCAAAGGTGAAGGCTACCAGCTTGTTGAGAGGAGCTATGCTGGTGCTAGTTTAGAGGTTAGGAAGGAAGGGCCCTGGGACAGGCTGTATTCCCTGCTTCCTCAGTCTGCCCTCAGAGTTTTAGTTTTACTTAATAATCATTGAGAATCTAGGGGCCAGTTGTTTAGTCTTCTATATCAGTGCTATTTCAAGGATATACTAAGTAAATCAAGGTGTAACAAATTTAAGCATATTTATGCATTACAATTGAATATAATATACACTTTGGTGGATTTTTTATTATCTCATGGGCAAAATTTAGTATTGTTACGAGTCAGAGAATGATGCTTCTCTAACATCAAAGCCTCTACAGCCACTACAACGGAAAGATGAGAGAAAACAAGCATTTGGTGATGTTAATCAGCCTCCCAATCCCCAGACTGAACACTTTGGCTCCTTCCTTTCCACCATCCCTCTCCCAGCCAGTGGTTGTCAAGTACAATTGTTTGTACCTACGAAGTTTTGGCACCCAGCCCTCCTCCTGGTGCTGCTTCCACTATCCTAGTTCAGGCCTTGATCACCTCTTGCCTTGCTCACTGAATTAGCTGTTCTAGCCTGTCATCTTACTTTTCTTTTTAAAAATACCCTGTGTCTCCAAACTCCTGAGCCTGCTATTTGTGGCCTGTCTACCTGAACCCAGTCTATGTCTCAAGTTTCTCCTCCTCATTCTCCTTTCATGTTGTATGAGGCAGGTTCTCTTTGTCAGGAACTATCTTTTCGTCCTGCCCTCAGTCCCCTTATTTTGGAGTGCTCTGAGTGTGCTTATGTGTGAAACCCTGACTACCTTCATCCCCTTCCCCCCTAGTTTTAATCTCTGCTTTCTTTAACCTTCCTTCCATTGGAGTTTATCAAAGACCAATGAAAGTTGTACCAAGTGTTGAAGCTTTATATATACTGTCTTTATCTTCTCCATTAGACAAATAAACTTCCTTGGGGATCTATCTGATTCATCTTTGATTTGCTCAGAGGAAAACAATAGTGAAGAAGACAGTCTGTCATAAAGAACTTTCTGCCTATTTGGGGAGACAATCATTAATTAAACAGTCTTAGCACCAGTGCTGTCGTGAGGGCTATGGGGTAGAGATACATGGTCCATGGAAAGATATTATGGTGGTTTTGACTAAGATGACTTTTTTGCATAGTGAGAATTAATCTGAGATCTGAAGAGTGAATTAGGCAAAGTGTACTATGAGCAAAGGCCCTGAGGTGGGAGGGAACATGGCAAATACAGAAGACTGAAAGAAGGCCGGGGTAGTGAGCTTCAGAGCACGTGTGGTATAAGATAGGGCTGGAGAGGTGGATAGGGCCAGATCGTGCATGTTAAAGAGTTACTACTGCTTTTACCCTCAGATCACTGAAAGCCATTGAGGTGTTTTGAACATGGAGGATTTGGATTTTTGTCTCAGCTCTCTGGCTACAGTGTAGAGAATGAACTGGCTGGACAGGAGGGGATCAGAAGCAGGCAGTCCGTTGTATTTGAGCAGCTGCAGTAACAAACCCAGAATCACACTGGTTTCACGCAGTGAAGATTTCTCTTTCATGCAGAGTCTGGCAGATTTGGGCAGCCCTCTTCTGTCTTGAAGTGTGTCCACCAAAGTCACCTTGTCAGGGGAAGATGGAGCTTGAAGACCACTTCTGAAGAGCCAGGCCTGGAAGTGGTTTATATCACTGCCACCTCTGGCTGAGCAGACCTATCACGTGGCTGGAGCTGACCTTGCAAGGAAGGCTGGGGAATGTAGTCTTCCTGTGTGCCCAGGAAGAGGAAAGTGTGGTGCACACATATCCTGATCTCCCCTTCCCTGCGACCACTTGGGAGGTTATTGTAACAGTTCAGATAATAGGTGGTAGTAGCTTGGGTTGGGAGAGTGACAGCAGAGATGTAGATAAATGAATGTCTTGGAAAAAGATACGAAAAGCCCAAGAGCTAAGTGAGGTGGGGAAGCTGAGGATGTCTCTTAGGTTTGGGGCTTATGAAATTAGGATGGTGATGAGTACTGAGAAAGGAAGGCTGACCAGAAGGGGACTTTGGACATGTCGAGTGTCATAGCCCTTTGAGACATCCAGCTGGGAATGTTAGATAGGAAACTGGGCGTAAAGCCTGCGAACTCTGAAAAGCAGAAGTCTGAACAATGTGTGAGTCATTTGGGTTAGGTGATTGAAACCTCAAGGATGGATAGAATCTCTTAGGGAGAGCTTAGACTCCCTCCTTTTCCACCTGCACAGCCATCAGCACTTGCTTTCCTCCATAATTGCTTCACCATTGCCCTCTCCAACCTCGCCTGACCCCTTAGGTGTCCTCACAGCCCTTTTGCCTGTCCTTAGAAGAGTACCTTTGGAACTCCCCATAACAGTTATTCTAAATCTTTACCTCATATGCCCTCAAACCCCTACTCTACTCCTGGCTTGTACTTCACAGAGAAAATAAAGCCTTTCAAGCACAGCTTTTAGTAGTGTATCTTCCTCCTTTAAGCTTTTATCCTCCCTTTTCCTATTTTAGAGTTAAAAAGGTACAGGTTCCCCTGTTGTCTCAAAGTAGAGTGTTCCTGTGAAACTTTTTGTAAGCTAAAATGGCATAAAACAAGCAATTACCATTAATTTATATGGAGCATTCCCAGACCCAAAAATAACCTATCTCAGACTTTTGTGCTACCTTAGGGTACATCTTGCTAAGTGATGCACAAAGTAAATTGAGAAGGACAGATGCACACAGTTCAAAGCTCTGACTGCTTGGCGCCAAGATGCTGAGTATGGTTCCCAGGGAAGCATCTAGGCATGCCCTCTCTTGCTGCACTGGGTGTGGGCTGCCTCTATAATGTCACTGCAGTACAAACACAGCACTATTTCCACCTTTGACTTTTTTCATAAGAGTGAAAATCTTCTTCATATTTCTTTTGGTGAAAACAGGTACTAGTGTAGGACTTTATTAAAATCTTAAGTGGCATAACACAAACTTTCGAAAAGCAGGGATATCCTTTTCTAAGACTAACTTCTCCAATTTGTACCCTTGATCTCATCAATCTCAATTATGAGTGGTTAAGAGTATTCTCCTGAGCTAAATTGCCTGAATTCAAGTCTTAGTTCTGTCAGTCTTTCTGTGACCCTGGCCAAGTTACTTAATCTTTCTATGCCTCAGTTTCCTCCTCTGTAAGATGCAGATACTAGTATCTATCCCATAGAATTTCTGTGATGTAGAAGTGTCTGACAGTAGTTAGTGTTCAGTATTAGTTTTTTTCCTCAGTGTTTTTGCTTTCCTTCTCTTGTTCTTCAAGCTTTTGAACTTTTCATATGGTCTGATTTCCCCAGTCATAAGGCAGTTTGTGTAAAGTTAGCACTCAGTCTTCCCTTTTCCCTTTATCATTGTGTTTTCTGTCTTTACCTCCCCAACCCCCTGGGTAGTCTCAGCCCATTACTCTGGACTTCTGACCCATTCCTCTGATCTCCTGAAATGCACAGAGGCCCAGTTGCCAAACCCAGTAGTCTGTTTGCATCATTCTCAAATTTAAATTTGGCAGTGTTTAGTACTGATGACCTCCTCTTTAGCATCTAGGATGGTGTTTTCTGTCTTCTTTCTCCATCTTCTTAGCTTTTTGATCATTTCTTCTTAGTCCTCTTGACTTGTTACTCTGTTGCTACTTAATGTTGATGCCTCCCTTGTATTGACTGTAGTCCAAAAGTATCTGTAGATCTGTGCTCATGGTTCCAGTCACTAACTGGTCGTCTCTATCTAGACGTCTTGTAGGTGCTTTGGAATTAACATGTCAACCTGTATGTGCCCCCCCCCACACCCCCCGCACCATCACCACTCCATTTATAGTCTTTCTAGTCACCAGTCTAGAGAATTCTGGCTCTTATTTGATGTTCTCTTCTATGTTTCACTCAGCTGTATTAGTTCTACTTTGAAATGGCCTTGGATTTTTTGTTTTCAACTCCACTGCTTGTAAGTTCAGAGTTTATGCTCTGGATATTTGTAATTGCCTCCAAAGCAGTCTTCCCAATTCCAGTGTCTTTGCCAGTTTTTCCTTCACAGTCTTTAGTGTTAATTTCCTCAAGCAGAAGTGTCTATAGTATTTCTCACATCAGAAACCTCCACAGACCTCATTTCTGGTAGAAAAAAGCCCAAACTTCTTACTGAGTCTTTCAAGGTACCTGCAAGTTATACCTGAAATAATGAGGTTAGTTGCATTATAATTGCAGAATACACATTCCCTTTGTTTTCAATTACTGGCATGTGGTTAATTTGATTAATTTCCAAATCAGAATTTAAAGTGTTGAGATACTTCACTTAGACATTGACAGATACATTCAAATATTGATTGGTTAGATATAAGACTTCAAATGTTGCCCTAATGCCTTTAAAGATTGGGTGGGTCATATGTGATTTACAAACCAACATTATGGACTTAGAGAGTTAGAGGAATTGGGATCTGTTTCTAGTATGCGTTCGTTTTTGTTACTTTGAAACTTTTATTCATCTCTGTTCAAAAAAGCCAAATCAGGAACCTTAACTTGCTTAACATAGATGAGCTGTAAAAATCAGAACAATATTATTACTAAAGCAGTAAAAGAAGGTTTAAGAAAAGTAAAAAGTAGGAAAATGAAAAGATTGTATAGCTTTTGAGGTAGTTTTCTAAGTCTCAATTTTCTGTATCTACCACTTCATTAAATTTGGAGTGAAATGTTCATTTATACACAAATCCAACCCACAAAATGCTTGAAAGGATCGGTTATGGTTACACCAACATCTCTAACCCAATTCTGTGGGTTAGGTAGGATTGAAGTAGATTATGATCAGATGTCAATTAGATGGAATTGAAGTGTATTAGAGCTCTATTAATGAATGAGATGATGATGAGTTACCTTAATATTAAGTAAATGCTAGGATCATAGTGTATTTTAACCCCCAGAATTCTTACTTGGATTTTTTTTTTTTGGTATTGTTAATGTACAATCACTTGAACAACATTATGGTTACTAGACCCCCCATTATCAAGTCCCCCACGCACACCTCACTACAGTCACTGTCCATCAGCATAGTAAGATGCTATAGAATCATTACTTGTCTTCTCTATAAATACTGACTTTCCCGTGTCCCCCACCGCTGCATTATGTGTGCTAATCGTAATGCCCCTTTTCCCCCCTTAATCCCTCCCTTTCCACCCATCCTCCCCAATCCCTTTCCCTTTGGTAACTGTTTCTTACTTGGATTTTTAAGTAGCAGCTTTATTAAGATATAGTTCACATACCATGAAGACAACTCAATGTATTCGCAGAGTTGTGCATCCATGACCACTGCCAAGTTCCAGAACATTCCCTCACTCCAAAAAGAAACCCATATCCATACTCCCCAGTCCCCTCTCCCCTTAGTTCCTGGAAACCACTAATCTATTTCCTGTTTATTGGCTTGCCTGGTTTGAACATTTCATAGAAATAGAATCTTGCGGTGTGCGCCTTTTATCTCTGGCAGCTTCCACTTAGCATAATGTTTTTCAGGGTTCATCCATGTTGTAGCATGTATCAGTACCTCATTTTTTTATGGCTGAATAATATTATATGAATATACCACATTTTGTTTATCCTTTTATCAGTTGGTAGACATTTGGGTTCTTTCTACTATTAGGAATTATGCTGCTATGAACAATTGCGTGCAAGTTTTTGTATGGATAGAGGTTTTCATTTCTCATGTAGGAGTGGGATTGCTAGGTCTTAACTCCATGTATAACTTTTTGAGAAACTGCCAGACTGTTTCCTGAAGCGGCTGCACTGTGTCACAGTTCTGTCAGCGGTGCACTGGGTTCAGTTTCTCAGCAGCTTCACCAATATTTGTTACTGTTGTCTTTTTTGTTAGCCATCCTAGTGGGTGTGCAATAGTAGCTCATTGTGGTTTTGATACTTCCCTAATGAACGGTGTTGTATCTTTTCCAAGTGTATTTTTTGGCCATTTTATATCTTCTTTGGAGAAATATCTGTTCCAGTCTCTTACTCATGTTAATTTTTCTTTTTACAAGGTAGAAGGGAGACAAGTTACACAATTGTTATTTATACAAATTTAGAATAAAATGCACAGGGAGAGGTCAACTCTTAGTACAAACTAGCAACTAAACCACAATAATTTACCTTTAGAAACTGTTTTTCACTGTGACACCGCTTTTACAATATGCAAAAACACAAATAGAACTACCCAAGGTGTTTGTCACATTCTTTCTACATTGAATTTGGCAACATTTTATATTAAATTTATTCAGATTATTCTAACGTTTAAAAACTAAACAAGTGAAAAGCTGTACCGTGTCAAATTTTTTAAAAAAATTGGGTTGTCTTCTTTTTGTTCGCCTCTAAAGGTAATTTATATATTCTAGATACAAGTTCCTTAACGGTTATGTGATTGGCAAACATTTTCTCCCATTGTGTGGGCATTTTTTATTTCTTAATTAAATTACTTGACATTTATTTTGGGTATCAGTAATATTTTTGCATTGTTTAGAATTTAAATCTATTACGTTTCTATTTCTTGCTTTAGAAAAGCTAAAATGCAAATCAAAGTAGTTAATGAAGCATAAAAAAATTATGGATACAGTAAAGTTCATGTAAATAGCACATTTTTCTTAAAAATGGTGAAAAGATTAAAAGCTTGTTTTAGATCTTTTGCTATCAAGTTCTTGTGACTGCTTTCATTTCAAAATAGCAAGTAGTAAAAGGTTTCCTTTTCTCATCAGTATAATCCCAAATTAAGCTATCCTTTTTGTTACAGCAGTAAACATTTTCTTAATTCTTTTTTTCTCTGAGATACAGTTGACACATAACATTGTGTAAGTTGAAGGCCTTACAAACTGTTGATTTTTGGTACATTTGTATATTACAGTATGATACCACTGTAGTGTTAGCTAATTCCTCTCTCCCTTCAGGGAACTGTTGCCGCTTTTTTGTGGTGGGAACAATTAAGATCTATTTTTTTAGTGATCTTATAAACTTGGATATTTTAAAGTGTGACTAATATGTTACTGAATATTAATCACATAGTTTTGAAATACGAGTAGAACAAAGACCTTTTAATTCTTCTTCTATGAGAGAAGGATATGCTGGAGGAATGGAATTTTCCCAGCCCAGCCACTTTGTTATGTATTATGAAAAGAGTTCTGGGTATTAATACCCAAACTAGGGAGATGACTGCCTGTGGTCAGGGCGCTGCGCATCTATACGAAGGAGAGAACCCAACACCACAAAAAGCACTTTTCCAGATTTTAGGGCAGGAGGGGCTACTGTAGCTGAATCTTCCCTTGCTCCCACATCATAGTAACAAGTGGCTTATATGTGTGATCTTTTAAAAAGTTCAATGACTGAAGTTAGTGGTTGCAGCTCAGATTTTCTAGTTTTCCTACTGGGATGATATAGTATACCTTAAAATGTTTAAGTGTAACTAGTCTATCACCAAAAGTAAGTAACATTTTATATTTGGCATGATAAAAAGTATAAACCTCTTAGTGTTTTTTTCTTTCTTTCTTTCTTTCTCTTATAGGCCTCAGGAGTGCAAGTTGCTGATGAAGTGTGTCGCATTTTTTATGACATGAAAGTTCGGAAGTGCTCCACACCAGAAGAAATCAAGAAAAGAAAGAAGGCTGTCATTTTTTGTCTCAGTGCAGATAAAAAGTGTATCATTGTGGAAGAAGGCAAAGAGATCTTGGTTGGAGATGTTGGTGTAACCATAACCGATCCTTTCAAGCATTTTGTGGGAATGCTTCCTGAAAAAGATTGTCGCTATGCTTTGTACGATGCAAGCTTTGAAACCAAGGAATCCAGAAAAGAGGAGTTGATGTTTTTCTTGTGGTAAGTATCTTTAGAAATATTGAGCCTCTGTAAAACTCAGCCTCTTATTGTTAGGTTAGCACTTGTAGAACCTGTTCCTGGGGCCAAAGTAACTTTCAGTCACGCTATGTGCAGTAATTGTCACTTAATTTGTATTTACAAGGATTCATAGGGTCTTAGCTACATTGATGTTTGTGGGACTGAACCTAAATTTTTTTTTTATAATATATTTTGGCATCATTAATCTACACTTACATGTGCAATATTATGATTATTAAACTACCCCTTCATCAGGTCCCCCCCACCAACCCCATTACAGTCACTGTCTATCAGCGTAGTGAGATGCTATAGAATCACTACTTGTCTTCTCTGAGTTGTATAACCCTCCCCGTGCCCCCCCAACATTACATCTACTAATCGTAATGCCCCTTTTTCCCTCTTATCCCTCCCTTCCCACCCATCTTCCCCAGTCCCTTTCACTTTGGTAACTATCAGTCCGTTCTTGGGTTCTGTGAGTCTGCTGCTGTTTTGTTCCTTCAGTTTTTTTCTTTGTTCTTATACTCCACATATGAGTGAAATCATTTGATACTTGTCTTTTTCAGCTTGGCTTATTTCACTGAGCATAATACCCTCTAGCTCCATCCATGTTGTTGCAAATGGTAGGATTTGTTTTCTTCTTATGGCTGAATAATATTCCATTGTGTATATGTACCACATCTTTATCCATTCATGTACTGATGGTCACTTCGGTTGCTTCCATATCTTAGCTATTGTAAACAGTGCTGCGATAAACATAGGGGTGCATCTGTCTTTTTGAAACTGGGCTGCTGCATTCTTAGGGTAAATTCCTAGGAGTGGGATTCCTGGGTCAAAGGGTATTTCTATTTTGAGTTTTTTGAGGAACCTCCATACTGCTTCCCACAATGGTTGAACTAATTTGCATTCCCACCAGCAGTGTAGGAGGGTTCCCTTTTCTCCACATCCTCACCAACATTTGTTGTTGTTTGTGTTTTGGATGTTGGCCATCCTCACTGGTGTGAGGTTATATCTCATTGTGGTTTTAATCTGCATTTCTCTGATGTTTAGCGATGTGGAGCATCTTTTCTTGTGCCTGTTGGCCATCTGAATTTCTTCTTTAGAGAAGTGTCTACTCATGTCCTCTGCCAATTTCTTAATATGATTATTTGCTTTTTGTTTGTTGAGGTGCGTGAGTTCTTTATATATTTTGGATGTCAACCCCTTATCGGGTATGTCATTTATGAATATATTCTCCCATACTGTAGGATGTCTTTTTGTTCTACTGATGATGTCCTTTGCTGTACAGAAGCTTTTCAGCTTGATATAGTCCCACTTGTTCATTTTTGCTTTTGTTTTCCTTGCCTGGGGGGATATGTTCATGAAGAAGTCGCTCATGTTTATGTCCAAGAGATTTTTGCCTATGTTTTTTTCTAAGAGTTTTATGGTTTCATGACTTACATTCAGGTCTTTGATCCACCTTGAGTTTACCTTTGTGTGTGTGGCTAGACAGTAGTCCAGTTTCATTCTCTTACATGTAGCTGTCCAGTTTTTCCAGCACCAGCTGCTGAAGAGGCTGTCATGTCCCCATGTATATCCAAGGCTCCTTTATCAAATATTAATTGACTGTATATGTTTGGGTTAATGTTTGTATTTTCTATTCTGTTCCACTGGTCTGTGGGTCTGTTTTTGTGCCAGTACCAAATTGTCTTGATTACTGTGGCTTTGTAGTAGAGCTTGAAGTCAGGGAGCGTAATTCCCCCTGTTTGATTCCTCCTTCTCAGGATTGCTTTGGCTATTCGGGGTCTTTTGTGGTTCTATATGACTTTTAGAATTATTTACTCGAGTTCATTGAAGAAAGCTGTTGGTAGTTTGATAGGGATTGCCTTGAATCTGTAGATTGCTTTAGGTAGTATAGCCATTTTGACAATATTTATTCTTCCTAGCCAAGAGCATGGGATGCATTTCCCTTTGTTAGTGTCCTCTTTAATTTCTCTTAGGAGTGTCTTGTAGTTTTCAGAGTACAGGTCTTTCACTTCCTTGGTTAGGTTTATTCCGAGGTATTTTATTCTTTTTGATGCAATTGTGAATGGAATTGTTTTCCTGATTTCTCTTTCTGTTAGTTCATCATTAGTGTATAGGAAAGCAACAGATTTCTGTGTGTTAATTTTGTATCCTGCAACTTTGCTGAATTCAGATATTAGTCTAGTAGTTTGGAGTGGAGTCTTTAGGGTTTTTTATGTACAGTATCATGTCATCTGCAAATACTGACAATTTGACTTCTTCATTACCAATCTGGATGCCTTGTATATCTTTGTTTTGTCTGATTGCCATGGCTAGGACCTCCGGTACGATGTTGAATAACAGTGGAGAGAGTGGGCATCCCTGTCTTGTTCCCGATCTTAGATGAAAAGCTTTCAGCTTCTCGCTGTTAAGTATGATGTTAACTGTGGGTTTTTCATATATGGCCTTTATGATGTTGAGGTACTTCTCGTCTATACCCATTTTGTTGAGAGTTTTAATTATGAATGGATGCTGAATTTTGTCAAATGCTTTTTCAGCATCTATGGAGAAGATCATGTGGTTTTTGTTCTTCTTTTTGTTGATGTGGTGGATGATGTTGATGGATTTTCGAATGTTGTACCATCCTTGCATCCGTGGGATGAATCCCACTTGATCATGGTGTATGATCCTCTTGATGTGTTTTTGAATTCGGTTTGCTAATATTTTGTTGAGTATTTTTGCATCTACTTTCATCAGGGATATTGGTCTATAATTTTCTTTTTTGGTGAGGTCTTTGCCCGGTTTTGGTATTAGAGTGATGCTGGCTTCATTGAATGAGTTTGGAAGTATTCCCTCCTCTTCTATTTTTTGGAAAACTTTAAGGAGAATGGGTGTTATTTCTTCTCTATATGTTTGGTAGAATTCAGAGGTGAATCCATCAGGTCCGGGGGTTTTGTTCTTGGGTAGTTTTTTGATTACTGATTCAGTTTCGTTGCTGGTGATTGGTCTGTTTAGTTTCTCTGTTTCTTGCTTGGTCAGTCTTGGAAGGTTGTATTTTTCTAAGAAGTTGTCCATTTCTTCTAGGTTTTGCAGCTTGTTAGCATACAGATGCTCATAATATTCTCTTATAACTCTTTGTATTTCTGTGGAGTCCGTCGTTATTTTTCCTTTCTCATTTCTGGTTCTGTTTATGTGTGTAGATTTTCTTTTTCTCTAATGAGTCTGGCTAGGGGTTTATCTATTTTGTTTATTTTTTCAAAGAACCAGCTCTTGGTTTCATTGATTTTTTTTTATCTATTGTATTCCTCTCAATTTTATTTATTTCTTCTCTGATCTTTATTATGTCCCTCCTTCTGGTGACTTTGGGCCTCCTTTGTTCTTCTTTTTCCAATTTCAATAATTGTGTCTTTCGACTGTTCATTTGGGAAAGCTCTTCCTTCTTTAAATAGGCCTGGATTGCAATATACTTTCCTCTTAGAACTGTGTTTGCTGCATTCCACAGAAGTTGTGGCTTTGTGTTGTTTTCATTAGTCTCCATATATTCTTTGATTTCTGTTTTGATTTGGTCATTAACTCATTGATTAATTAGGAGAATGTTGTTAAGTCTCCATGTATTTGTGAGCCTTTTTGATTTCTTTCTAAAATTTATTTCTAGTTTTATACCTTTGTGATCTGAGAAGTTGGTTGGTAGGATTTCAGTATTTTTTAATTTACTAAGGTTCTTTTTGTGGCGTAGTATGTGGTCTATTCTGGAAAATGTTCCATGTGCACTTAAGAAGAATGTGTATCCTGTTGTTTTTGGGTGTAGAGTTCTGTAGATGTCTGTTAGGTCCATCTGTTCTAATGTGTTGTTCAGTGCCTCTGTGTCTTTACTTCTTTTCTGTCTGATTGATCTGCCCTTTGGAGTGAGTGGTGTGTTGAAGTCTCCTACAATGAATGCATTGCTGTCTATTTCCTCCTTTAATTCTGTTAGTGTTTGTTTCACATATGCTGGCACTCCTGTGTTAGGTGCATATATATTTATAATGGTTCTATCTTCTTGTTGGACTGACCCCTTTATCATTATGTAATGTCCTTCTTTATCTCTTGCTGCTTTCTTCATTTTGAAGTGTATTTGTCTGGTACAAGTACTGGAACACCTGCTTTTTTTCTCTTTGTTGTTTGCATGAAATATCTTTTTCCATCCCTTCACTTTTAGTCTGTGTATATATTTGGGTTTGAGGTGAGTCTCTTGTAAGCAGCATATAGATGTGTCTTGCTTTTTTATCCATTCTGTTACTCTGTGTCTTTTGATTGGTTCATTCAGTCCATTTACATTTAGGGTGATTATCAATATATATGTACTTATTGGCATTGCTGACTTTAGATTCGTGGTTACCAAAGGTTCAAGGGTTGCTTCTTTACTATCTGACAATCTAACTTAACTTTCTTGTTAAGTTATTGTGAACACTGTCTGATGTTTCTTTATCTCTCCCTTCTTATTCTTCCTCCTCCATTGTTTATGTATTAGGTGTTTTATTCTTTGTCTTTAGTTAGTATTTGGATGGTCTGCTTTCTTTGCTATGATTTTATTTTCTCTGGTGACATC
>JAQQAC010020895.1:5434629-5491061 GCA_029783875.1 Phataginus tricuspis | reverse complement strand
CGTTTGGATTGGTCACACATTTCTCTTAATATTCTTTCATTCCTAGAAATCCTTTTATCTCTCTCTGCCTCAGCTTCTTTGTATTCCTGTTCTCCGATTTCTACTCCATTAACAGTCTTTTGCCTGTCATCCAGTCTGCTGTTAAGTCCGTCGATCGCTTGTCTGATTTCTGCATTGTCTTCCTCACTTCCCTCACTTCCTCCCTCAGCTCTTGCACCTTTCTCTATAGATCCGTCAGCATGGTTATGACTTTTATTCTCAATTTGTTTTCAGGAAGACTGTGCATTTCCACCCCTTCAGGCTCCGTCTCTGGGGTTGTCTGGTTGATTTTAGTCTGGACCATATTCCTCTGTCTTTTCATGGCTATAGAAGTGGTCGCTGGTAGTTGCCACGTATGTCAGCTGGGCTCTTCAAGACTTTAAAAAGAAAAAAAAAAAGGAAAGAAAGAGAAGAAAAAACAAAAAACAAAAAAAAAGAAAAAGAAAAATAAAGTCCACTGGGAGTAGATTCTGTGGGGATGCTGTAGGTGGCGCTGTTGCTCCACTATTCCGCAGCCGTGGCTGCGCCGCTCCTCAGGGCCCTTTATAGCTCTGGCCTGGGTGGGAGCAAATGGGATGCTGTTGATCTCTGTGGGAAGTCGAAGTGTGGTCCCCCTTTCCCTGTCGCCAGCTAAGGGGTCCAAAACTCCCCAGGACTCCCAGCCTGCTGGGCTGAGTATGCCAGGGCGATCTGGCTCCTCCGCTGGGCTCCTGTCTCTTTAAGACCACTGAGAAAAAGCGCACGCTTTTCTTTTTTTTTTTTCCTTCCCGGGAGCTGGCTGCAAGCACCCTGGTGCGTTCCCCACTCAGATCCTGCACCCTCTATCTCTCCAATCTCCGCTACACTGCGCGATGTGTGTCAGCACTCTCCACGCAGATCACCGGGGCTGGTTATTTCATGGGCCTGTACTTCCAGTCCCTCCCGGCTCTGAATCCTCTCCTCCCGCCGGTGCGTCTGGGTGGGGGAGTGCTCGGGTCCCATCAGGTCGCACCTCCGTATCTTACCCACCTCGCGGGGTGCCGAGTCCTCTCGGGTGTAGCTGCACGCTGTGCTCTTTCCTGTGTATTCTGGTCTCTCTGTTAGGAATAGTTGTATTTGCTGTATTTTCATAGATAAATAAAGTGTTGGGAGGAGATTTCTGCCGCCCTGCTTACGCTGCCATCTTCCCGGAAGTCCACCCTGAACCTAAATTTTAAGCAATCTTTGTCTACTTGAAAGAACATGACTTTCAACAGTTGATTTTTCTGGTGGGGGAAGGGGCAGGAGGTAGAGTTCTGTGCATCCTCTTAACTCCTTATAAATAAAATTTCTCTGATAATTCTTTCTAGAATAGTGAGAAGAAAGTTGCCTTACCAAAATCCCTCTCCAGGATGCCATTCCAGGAACAAGCCTCCTGCAAAACACCATCCTTTGTTTGTGCCTCCGTGGCTCGCTGGTTTTGCAGTTGGTACTGTCACTGCCACCTGCTGTAACTTGCTCTGTGTTCACACTGTCCAGAAGGAGAGCCATGATGGCTATTTAAGTATAAACTAATTAAAATTCAGTAAACTTTCAAATTTATTTTCGTAGTTGAATTGCCATATTTCAGATGCTCAGTAGCCACATGGGACCAGTGGCCATCTTACTGGATAGAACAGATGTAGAACATGCAGAAAGCTCTATTGGACACTGTTGCTCTAAATAGTGAAAAGTGCTCGAAAGTGATTTACATAGCCTTTTTCTTTAAAAGGCTGTCTAAAAATTAGTTACTGTCTTTTCAAGTAAATATTTGAAATTAAATTGGAGTTAAAGGTCACACCTGTATACCTTGTGTTATTCTACATTTTATTAATTGTGTTATTCTACATTTCTTGATAATGGAATTCTTACATTGAATATTCTCTGGCCCCCTCAGGGGAAAGTAGGAGTGGTAAATAGTCTCCAATTATGGGGGAGTCAGGGTCCTCTCGATACTTTGGCTTGAGCTAGGGCAAGGCAAGGAGGGGCTTAGCTCCTAGGTGTGTGCCGCCAGCAGCTTGGTGCTGGGGGCTAGGACCGCCAAAGAATTCTGGTTTAAAGGAAGGTAACACTAGATCACACCTCCATCCATTTTAGCAAGCCCTTATTGTACTTGATTAAACCAAGGTGCTGTGAGGAATGGAAGTAAGAGGCCCAGGATTGCGTGTCAGGGCAACTTACCGTTGGGCAAGCATGGCAGCCGCAGACACACATACATAAAGACTGTAGTTAATGAGACTTGAGATGAGCATGTTCCTGATTTGAATGAAGGTACATTCATTAAACTTTTATTTCTGCTACATGTCAGGTATTGTGTTGGGCCTGGGAGAAGAGCTATGAATAAAAAGGGTGAAGTCCCTGCCCTGCAGCTAAGTGACAGATAGGGCAGTTAAAGGTTTAGTCCTTAAATTGGTGAATATTTCCTTTATTTGCACTATTTATTGTGTGTTTTTCATACTTCTTTTTTCACTATGAAAATGATACGTCTTTATTAAAGAATATTTGGAAAATAAAATAGGAAGAAAAGGAAATTCAGTGTTTGTGCAGTGTTTTATTTTGCACTATTGCTTTTTTAAAGAAAAGGTAAAACCTTGTAGAGGTTTTCTGTAACAGGCTCTGTTTAGAGCCCAGGGAATGGCTCTTTATCTTAAAAGTGTTTTAAATAACTGGTTAGAGTAAAATCAGAAGGGCTAATGCTTTTCCTGCCCCTAAACTACTTTGCCTCTCACGCAACTGCCCGAGCTGTTACTCCTGTGGCTTTGCCCCTCCCCGTGGGTCCTAAGAGCCGGGAGGAGCTGCATCCGAGAGACCCAGAAGCTGCCCCTGTGCTGGTTCCCGAGACGGACTCCTGCCCGCTGTGGGAGGAGTGGCTGCGTGAGGTCCTTGCCAGTCCTCCATGTTAGGACTGGGACCACCTGGAAATACGGCAGCTAAGTGGAATCATTAAGTGCTTAAAATACTTCCACTCCTTTACCTTTTTTTACTCTGTTATGTGGAGTGGAGCCAGGCCTGAGGTTTAGTGCTATAGTGGGACAGAACTCATTGATAGGTAAGTAGTTTGAATAGGATGAGATTTTTCTGTCCAGGGTTAGTATTTCTGTTATTTTTCAATATTGCTGCTGAAGAGAGTTATGAATGGGGGTAGGTACTAACACTTTTCATCAATACAAGGTAATAGTAATATTGACAATTAAGATGTAATTTCTGCTGAATTGCCATTAATTTTGAAAGAAGAAATCTTTGTACGTTGTTTCATTATGTTAGACTGAGATGGAAAACAAGTCTTTGGGTGGTCAGCATTTGATACTGGAATAGGCATAAATGAAGGGACGGGAGGGATAAGGAGGAGACGCTTTACTTTATTTGTAATAGATTCTTTTTTAGGAAACAGTCTGAAGCAAAAATGCTAAAATTGCTTGCATTTCTTAATTTGGGGTGGCAGACACTTGATTTGCAGATTATTCTGTGTACTTTACTGAATTTTGAAACCTTTTTCCAACCAGGAAATGTCAAAAAAAAAAAAAACCTTGTGTAAAGGTGGTTATTATTAGCCTGAACTCAAGCCTTTATTGATAAAAATGGGGAAAACAATTTAAAACAGGTTAGGTAATACAATGAATTTTCCAGCGTTGATTCTTTTATTATGGGCCCATTAGTCTGATTTTTAATCAGAGGTTCTCTTCTTTTTTTTGCCTTAGCCAACCTGAGCCATTCTGTGCATGCCCATCCAGAGTGGTTATTCTCCAGGGCAGTGGGGAAGCAGCACAGATTTGCAGACCCTCCTCCATCAATGATGCAGATATTTTACACAATGTAAATTGTGCTTTCTCTGAACCAGTGTTTTTCAATTTACATCTCTTTATGCAGGGCACCAGAACTAGCACCTCTGAAAAGTAAAATGATCTACGCGAGCTCCAAGGACGCGATCAAAAAGAAATTTCAAGGTATGATCTAGATTTACTTACAAATATATAGAGGTGTGGTGAGCCCCTGGAATGGGTGCTGCTTTTTTTTCTGAGAAGTGCCTTGCTTTCCTTGGAGAGCCTTGGCCACAGTGAAGGGAAGTATTGCCTGTTCTGTAAAGAAAACCCTAAAGGTGGAACCTGTCTTCCAGTGTGTCTTCTGTGGGTCACTCTGGGTCTGAATAACCTGTCTTTAAATGCATTGTTTTCTCAACATTGTATGTATATCAATCATTCAGGCTGGTTTTAAACTTGACCATGAAGGTGGGATTAATTAGTGTATATTGGCCATACTAAATAATAACTTCACTCTCGCTTTGGAATATAGTCAATGTAGCAAAGTTGCAAAAAAAAGAGGTTCATAAATGGAAAGGATACTCTCATCTCTACTTTGGAATAGTGTAATTTTAGGTAAATGATTCATCTGTGCCCAAAGGAAAGGGCCCTCAGTCCTTGAGCTGGCCAGTTACATTTGACTTGCCGCTGGGTGATGCGACTCTGGTGAGATGGCCTGAGCGTGCTTACTGCCTCCCGCCGGGAGGACGTGTTGGTGTGGTGGAAAAGCATGGGGCAAGTACCCGTAGCCTGCACTGAGGGCTAAGCTTGTCTTCTAACTGTTGTGTGACCTTGGCCAAAACCACGTAACCCCGTCAGGTCTTGATTCTCTCAGCTGTGGAATGGGAGCTCAGTCTGGATGGTGAGTTCAGTGTAAGTGGCTGTCCCACCACTTGCCTGCCATGCCTAGCTTCAAATAGCTGCGCCCACCAAGGTTGCAAGGGCTTGGCCCCGTGTGGTTTTCATTTTATTTGTTTTACTGTGACTGATTTTTGTATCTTGCAGTGGAACAGGTTTGGCCTAGCTTGTTTTACTAGGAAAACAAAATCCTCGCTTCCTTGCCTGCAACCTGCTGTGTACAGTTCAGGCCGTGTCAAGTGCTACGTGCGTTTGTGTTGATGTTGGTCCGTCCCTGAAAAGTGTGTCCACTGGTCAGTTGACATGACTCCAGCATCAGGACTTCCTCAGTGTGACTGAGAAGGATGCAGAGAGGCTTCCTCATCATTCTTACTCTGCATTGCCATTCAGTAAAGGGCGTTGCTCTGTAGGCTTGTGATGATAATAAAGGCGGTCACCTTGTCTTTTTTCCTAATGAAACCATCACTGGCTTTTTCTAGTCAGTCCTGAGTCATCCAAAAGCTGACCCGTTATGCTTTCAGCAGCTTAAGAAATGGTCTTAAAATTATGGAAAATCAAACAGTGCAGCTGTCTAGAAGATAGCAGCTGTTTACAGAGAAGCTACTGTATTTAATTCCATAATTGAGCTCATTCTGCAGTGTGGTGATGTAATTTTTTTGAGAAAGCAATCAGTAACACATTCTACATAGCTTTCATTGTGGTAGAGTTCTTAAATGTATAATGTATAATACCACCGAAGAGCTCTGTGCTAAAGCAGAAGAGATGCCATTTTTTGAGGAACCTCCATACTGCTTCCCACAATGGTTGAACTAATTTGCATTCCCACCAGCAGTGTAGGAGGGTTCCCTTTTCTCCACATCCTCACCCACATTTGTTGTTGTTTGTGTTTTGGATGTTGGTCATCCTCACTGGTGTGAGGTGATACCTCATTGTGGTTTTAATCTGCATTTCTCTGATGACCAGCCATGTGGAGCATCTTTTCATGTGCCTGTTGGCCATCTGAATTTCTTCTTTAGAGAAGTGTCTATTCATGTCCTCTGCCCATTTCTTAATTGGATTATTTGCTTTTTGTTTGTTAAGGTGCATGAGTTCTTTATATATTTTGGATATCAACCCCTTATCAGATGCATCATTTATGAATATATTTTCCCATACTGTAGGATGTCTTTTTGTTCTACTGATGGTGTCCTTTGCTGTACAAAAGCTTTTCAACTTGATATAGTCCCACTTGTTCATTTTTGCTTTTGTTTCCCTTGCCTGGGGGGATATGTTCATGAAGAAGTCGCTCATGTTTATGTCCAAGAGATTTTTGCCTATGTTTTTTTCTAAGAGTTTTATGGTTTCATGACTTACATTCAGGTCTTTGATCCACCTTGAGTTTACCTTTGTGTATGGGGTTAGACAGTAGTCCAGCTTCATTCTCTTACATGTAGCTGTCCAGTTTTTCCAGCACCAGCTGCTGAAGAGGCTGTCATGTCCTCATTGTATATCCAAGGCTCCTTTATCAAATACTAATTGACTGTAGGTGTTTGGGTTAATGTTTGACTTTTCTATTCTGTTCCACTGGTCTGTGGGTCTGTTTTTGTGCCAGTACCAAATTGTCTTGATTACTGTGGCTTTGTAGTAGAGTTTGAGGTCAGGGAGCGTAATTCCCCCTGTTTGATTCCTCCTTCTCAGGATTGTTTTGGCTCTTCGGGGTCTTTTCTGGTTCCATATGAATTTTAGAGTTATTTGTTCGAGTTCATTGAAGAAAGCTGTTGGTAGTTTGATAGGGATTGCATTGAATCTGTAGATTGCTTTAGGTAGTATAGCCATTTTGACAATATTTATTCTTCCTAGCCAAGAGCATGGGATGCATTTCCATTTGTTAGTGTCTTCTTTAATTTCTCCTAGGAGTGTCTTGTAGTTTTCAGAGTACAGGTCTTTCACTTCCTTGGTTAGGTTTATTCTGAGGTATTTTATTCTTTTTGATGCAATAGTGAATGGAATTGTTTTTCTGATTTCTCTTTCTGTTAGTTCATCATTAGTGTATAGGAAAGCAACAGATTTCTGTGTGTTAATTTTGTATCCTGCAACTTTGCTGAATTCAGATATTAGATCTAGTAGTTTTGGAGTGGAGTCTTTAGGGTTTTTTTATGTACAGTATCATGTCATCTGCAAATAGTGACAATTTGACTTCTTTACCAATCTGGATGCCTTGTATATCTTTGTTTTGTCTGATTGCTGTGGCTAGGACCTCCAGAACTATGTTGAATAACAGTGGAGAGAGTGGGCATCCCTGTCTTGTTCCCGATCTTAGATGAAAAGCTTTCAGCTTCTCGCTGTTAAGTATGATGTTAGCTGTGGGTTTGTCATATATAGCCTTTATGATGTTGAGGTACTTGCCATCTATACCCATTTTGTTGAGCGTTTTAATCATGAATGGATGCTGAATTTTGTCAAATGCTTTTTCAGCATCTATGGAGATGATCATGTGGTTTTTGTTCTTCTTTTTGTTGATGTGGTGGATGATGTTGATGGATTTTCGAATGTTGTACCATCCTTGCATCCCTGGGATGAATCCCACTTGATCATGGTGTATGATCCTCTTGATATAGTTTTGAATTCGGTTAGCTAATATTTTGTTGAGTATTTTTGCATCTATGTTCATCAGGGATATAGGTCTGTAATTTTCTTTTTTGGTGAGGTCTTTGCCCGGTTTTGGTATTAGAGTGATGCTGGCTTCATAGAAAGAGTTTGGAAGTATTCCCTCCTCTTCTATTTTTTGGAAAACATTAAAGAGAATGGGTGTTATTTCTTCTCTGTATGTCTGGTAGAATTCAGAGGTGAATCCATCAGGTCCGGGGGTTTTGTTCTTGGGAATTTTTTTGATTACTGATTCAATTTCATTGCTGGTGATTGGTCTGTTTAGTTTTTCTGTTTCTTGCTTTTTCAGTCTTGGAAGGTTGTATTTTTCTAAGAAGTTGTCCATTTCTTCTAGGTTTTGCAGCTTGTTAGCATACAGATGCTCATAATATTCTCTTATAACTCTTTGTATTTCTGTGGGGTCCGTCGTTATTTTTCCTTTCTCATTTCTGATTCTGTTTATGTGTGTAGATTTTCTTTTTCTCTAATGAGTCTGGCTAGGGGTTTATCTATTTTGTTTATTTTTTCAAAGAACCAGCTCTTGGTTTCATTGATTTTTTTTTTTTCTATTGTTGTGTTCTTCTCAATTTTATTTATTTCTTCTCTGATCTTTATTATGTCCCTCCTTCTGGTGACTTTGGGCCTCCTTTGTTCTTTTTCCAATTTCAATAATTGTGTCTTTAGACTGTTCATTTGGGAAAGCTCTTCCTTCTTTAAATAGGCCTGGATTCCAATATACTTTCCTCTTAGAACTGCGTTTGCTGAGTCCCACAGAAGTGTGGCTTTGTGTTCTTGTTGTCATTAGTCTCCATATATTCTTTGATTTCTGTTTTGATTTGGTTGTTAACCCATTGATTAATTAGGAGAATGTTAAGTCTCCATGTATTTGTGAGCCTTTTTGATTTCTTTCTAAAATTTATTTCTAGTTTTATACCTTTGTGATCTGAGAAGTTGGTTGGTAGGATTTCAGTATTTTTGAAATTACTGAGGTTCTTTTTGTGGCCTAGTATGTGGTCTATTCTGGAAAATGTTCCATGTGCACTTGAGAAGAATGTGTATCCTGCTGCTTTTGGCTGCAGAGTTCTGTAGATGTCTGTTAGGTCCATCTGTTCTTGTGTGTTGTTCAGTGCCTCTGTGTCTTTACTTATTCTCTGTCTGGTTGATCTGTCCTTTGGAGTGAGTGGTATGTTGAAGTCTCCTAAAATGAATGCATTGTTGTCTATTTCCTCCTTCAATTCTGTTGGTATTTGTTTCACATATGTTGGCGCTCCTGTGTTGGGTGCATATATGTTTATAATGGTTATATCTTCTTGATGGACTGACCCCTTTATCATTATGTAATGTCCTTCTTTATGTCTTGCTAGTTTCTTCATTTTGAAGTCTTATTTGTCTGATACAAGTACTTCAACACCTGCTTTTTTCTCTTTGTTGTTTGCATGAAATATCTTTTTCCATCCCTTCACTTTTAGTCTGTGTATATCTTTGGGTTTGAGGTGAGTCTCTTGTAAGCAGCATATGGATGGGTCTTGCTTTTTTATCACTCTGTTACTCTGTGTCTTTTCATTGGTGCATTCAGTCCATTTACATTTAGGGTGATTATTGATAGATATGTACTTATTGCCATTGCTGGCTTTAGATTCGTGGTTACCAAAGGTCCAAGGGTTGCTTCTTTACTATCTAAGAATCTAACTTAACTTTCTTAAGTTATTGCGAACGCCATCTGATGTTTCTTTATTTCTCCCTTCCTATTCTTCCTCCTCCATTCTTTATATATTGGGTGTTTTATTCTTTGCCATTAGTACGTATTTGGATGGTCTGCTTTCTTTGCTATGATTTTATTTTCTCTGGTGACATCTTTTTAGCCTTAGGGGTGCTTCCCTCTAGAGGAGTCCATTTAAGATACACTGTAGAGGTGGTTTATGGGAGGCAAACTCTTTCAACTTTCCTTTGTCTGGAAATTGTTTAATCCCTCCGTCATATTTAAATGATAATCGTGCTGGATACAGTATTCTTGGTTCGAGGTCCTTCTGTTTCATTACGTTTAATATATCATGCCATTCTCTTCTGGCCTGTAAGGTTTCTGTTGAGAAGTCAGATGATAGTCTGATGGGTTTTCCTTTGTTAGGTGATCTTTTTTCTCTCTCTAGCTGCCTTTAATACTCTGTCTTTATCTTTGACCTTTTCCATCTTAATTATTATGTGTCTTGGTGTTGTCTTGCTTGCGTCCCTTGTGTTGGGAGATCTGTGGGCTTCCGTGGACTGCGAGACTATTTCCTTCCCCAGTGTGGGAAAGTTTTCAGCAATTATTTCTTCAAAGACACTTTCTATCCATTTTTCTCTCTTCTTTCTCTGGTACTCCTATAATGCGAATATTGTTCCGTTTGGATTGGTCACACAGTTCTCTTAATATTCTTTCATTCTTAGAGATCCTTTTTTCTCTCAGTACCTCAGCTTCTTTGTATTCCTCTTCTCTAGTTTCTATTTCATTTATCGTCTCCTCCGCCATATCCAATCTGCTTTTAATACCGTCCATTGTGTTCTTCAAGGATTGGATCTCCGACCGGAATTCATTTCTGAGTTCTTGAATATCTTTCCGTACCTCCATGAGCATGTGAATGATTTTTATTTTGAACTCCCTTTCAGGGAGAGTCATAAGGTCCATATCATTTAAATCTTTCTCAGGAGTTGTGTTCATAATTTTACTCTGGACCAGGTTCCTTTGGCGTTTCATATTTGTGTATGGCGCTCTCTCGTGCCCAGAAGCTCTACTCTCTGGAGCTGCTCAGCCCCTGAAGCAATGTCAGGGATTGTAGGGGAGTGGTATTGGTGCCTCGGGGGAGGAAAGGGCTGTTTCCTGGTTCCTGGCTACTATGCCTGTCTCCACTGTCTGAACCAGTGGGCTGAGCACACAGGTATAAGCCTCTGTGCTTTGCCTTTTTAGTTTCTGTAGACAGATCTTCCCTCTGGCTGGCCTAACACCAGGGAAGGGTTTCCAGGTTTGCAAGCCCGGTAGGGCTCGCCAGGGGAAAGGTGCACTAGTCTGCCTGTCTCAGAAGGGGTTCTTGGAGCTGTGTAAGCAGCCAGGGAGCTGGCACACCTGAAGATCAGAAAACTCCCAACCTGCTGGGCAGAGTACACCCAGACAATTTTGTCTCCCTGTCCTTTCTCCTGAGCAGTAAGCTCTGTGTAATCCTTGCCCCTTTAGCAGCCCTCTTGCTAAGGGCTTCTTTGTTAGGAAGTCTCTCAGACTGCCTGCCTTTCTTTTGTCCCAGAGCAGCTGGGTATGGATCCCTGATTTCACAAGCAGCTGGAATCTTAGTCTCTCCAGGAACTCCGCCTGTCTTAGCTTTCCAAGCTCCTCCTAATTGCAAGAGTATCATGCAAGCACCATGAAATGTAGGTTTGTGCTCCCAGAGTAGATCTCCAGAGTTAGGTATTCAGCAGTCCCAGTTCTCCACTCCCTCTCTGCTCAGTTCCTGTTCCTCCTGCGGGTGAGCTGGGGTGGGGGACGGGCTTGGATCCCGCAGGACCACAGCTTTAGTACATTACCGTTTTCTGTGAGAGCTGCTCTTGTCTCCAGGTGTATGCAGTTTGTTGTAGTCCTCTTTCCCGTTGCTCTTTCAAGAGTAGTTGTAGTAGCTTTATTTTCATATTATATGCGGTTTTAGGAGGAAGCCTCTGTCTCACCTCTCACGCCACCATCTTTAATCCTCAGAAGAGAATGGTAGTTTTTTGATTTAATGACCAGCAGCCCCAAGTCTCCCTGGTGCCCCTTCCAGTCACATCACTTCCTCTTACTTCCTTCACAGGGTAACCAGTACCCTGGCTTCTAACAGCCTAAAATAGCTTTGGCTAATTTTGTGTTACACAAATGGAGTCATGCAGAATGTAAGCTTTTATGTCTGGCTTCTTTTAGTCAACATTATGTTGTTCATTTGTTCTGATGCATGTGATTACAAATGACTCTCATTACTGTATGGTAGTTCATTGTAGACAGAACTCTTTCCATATTAGAACTGCTTTTTTGAAACAGTCTGATATCTTAGAGAAATAGGTAACCTATTGCTATAATTCTAAATAGAATTGTTTTTCCTCCCTAGGCATAAAACACGAATGTCAAGCAAATGGGCCAGAAGACCTCAATCGGGCTTGTATTGCCGAAAAGCTAGGTGGATCCTTAATTGTAGCTTTTGAAGGATGCCCTGTGTAGGTCATTATTCAGTGCCACAAGTCAAAAGCTTCCGTGTTTAATGTTATTCTCTTGCTATATAAGTAAAGCATATGTGTTTAGGCCAGGGTCTCACTGAGGGGGAGCTGTCTTGTCACCTGTTAGAGTAAATATTCTACAAACATGTGCATAATGGCCCTAAATAAATCTAAAATCTGAGGTTTTATTGGTGTGAAATTAAATTCTTACTGGCCAAATACCTGTTTTGATAAGTTGGCTTGTAAAGATTTTGTTAAGCTCATGATTTTTAATGATGCAGTTCACAGAACAGTACAAGGCCATATGAAGAACTATTGTATCTTTAACCTCAGCAGTTGTTTCTTTTGCTTAGAGAGTTGGTCATATTCTGTTACAATTTTGCCCCCAATTCTTTATTTTCTCAAGCTAAACTGAATAATGGAAACAAATTCTCGTCACAACATGTAATGGCACTGATACACTAACTATAGGAAGATGAAGGCAGGCAGTCTTTGATTCTACCCCTGTGTAACGGAAGCCGCCTCAGAACTGGGTATGCTTATGACCAGCGCTCATCTTGCAAAACACTATTTCAGGCACACAGTTGACTTAGGAAGCAGCTCCCTGCTTCTGCGGTGAGCTCTCCACTCGGGGACTGTTCTAAGGGACCTTGCATCTTGGAAGTCGTGTATCCTCAGGAGAATGTGCAGTATCTTGTAACAACTAATTACAGTGCAAATTAGGGCTCCATTGTAATACACTTTGTCAACAAAAAGGATAAAACAGTGTATTGACAAGCTGGGACACCTGTGATATTTTTGTGGCTCCTTGAGAATTTTGTTGGTTCTGGTGCAGTAAGATGTGGAAGAACATTAAGTATATGTTTCCTCGGGGGCCTTGGAAAACTTCATTTCCTAGAGCAGTTTTTCTGTGTGTGAAGTGGGGAGCAGGCATGTTGGGTGACACCCACAGGAAGCCACTACCTGATGACACTTGGAAGCAATTGTCCTTAACATCACAGGCACCTTGAATAGAGATGCACAGTTGAACTTAGAAGTAGCAGTATTGACTTTATGTAATAAAGGAAGCATTTTTAACTTATCTCTTGTGTATTTATTTATGTGTGATTTGGAAGTAAGGGACTTTTGTCTTCCATATATGGGGTAAGTCATGGAGGCTTGAATATTTCAGGCAATTAGACTTAAGATCACAGCTCCCTCTTACAGAGTAAGAGAATGTAAAATTTGGGAATCATACTTAGCCTTCTGATACATTTGGGAAGCAAAAATGGGTATGCTCTAATGCAGATACTTCTTTCAGAATTGCCTAGAAAGTGTGCTGACCACTGGTTTACTGATAAGCTGCTTCTCATTTTTTTTGTCCTGAATTTCTTTTCTCTACTGCAAAGCAGTTTTTAGTGACTGTATCGACTGGCCTCCCAAGGATTACAGGCCCAACCCTAGCCCTGCTCAAGCAGCAGCCTGTAGACAGAGCCAGGGATTTGGTCACAGGATTTTAGCAGGGCGTCTTCTGTGTGGTTTCAGCTTGACATGGGGTGCTACTTGTGCGACCACCAGTCCCTGCAGGGCGCAGACTGTGGAGGGAGGAGAGGCGTGTGCTCCGGGGTGGGGCGTGGGGTTTCACAGAATGTGAACTCTTAGTCTGGAAATGGGGAAGATGTTACTGAGGGTCTCTAGCTAGGGAGGCTTCTGAAAGAGAGTCTTACTGGATTCCTGAGGCTTGGCCCCAAAAATACTAACAAACCCTCCAGGTAATTCCGATGCAGAGTCCGTTTGAGACCTGGGGAGTAAAACTGCCATATTGTCTGCTTCCAGCAAACCCATTTCCATTGTTACCAGTGTTAACACGTTACAGAACTACTTGTGGAAGGCTGACTTAGGCTCACCTAATAAGTGTTCCCGCGTGAGAAAACAGCAGGTAAAACCACTCCTAACAAATGAGAGCCTGGCTGAAGTGGTTACCTCAGGGAATGTTCATCTCTGAGAAAATGGTGAACACAATGATATGAATAAAAGAATTGGGCTTAGTTGAGTGGTTTCCTTTTTGCAGAACTGCCCAGTGTTGGCTGATCCACACCCAGGAAGTGCAGCTTCAGTTTTTTGAATGGTTTATTGCTCTTTGGACTGTCAGAGACTGGATATGTCCCAAACCACCTCCCTTTCATGATGGGGCAGTTCTGAAATAGGGGAAGAGTCTCCAAACTGGGCTGCAGCTGGGAGAGGGGGAGGTCCAGGAGCCAGATCCCAGTGGAAGGTGCCGAGCTGTTTGGCTGCAATTCTGTGGGACCTGCCGAGCCCCAGAAAGGCAGCGGGAAGGGGAGCCCAGCCCTGGCCGGTGCCCCCCAGCCCGCCGGGGTGAAGTAACCTCACTGTCACACAGCTGAACAGAACTGGATGGCAGCGTGGGGGTCTTGTGGTCCTGAGCTCTCCCCCAAGGCACCCCTGGGGGGCTCATTTCTAACACCTGGGATTTTAAGACTAGGTCAGTGGATAAGACTCGAACTGGGGGCAAAAAGAAAAACAGTTCATTTGGGCTTTGAGTCCTGTTAAGACTCACCTGAAGGGAGCTGAGAGAGAAGGCATTTGAACGGTATCTAGTGATTTCTAAAAGCCTGTTTTTGTTGCCCATAGGCCACGCATCCTGCTGTTTGTGCATTTTATTGATAATCACGTAGAGATGAGCAGAGGAAGCTAGTCAAAAGAGCTGCCACTGGCACAATGGGGCTTCCACGCCCCATTCCTTGTCTTCCATGTTTCTGGGCTGCGTGACCCTGGAGCTTCAGGTCAGCTCTGGGGGCCTCTTGAGGGGCTTAGACGTTCTCAGGGCTCTTCAACCCAGTTGCAGTGCCAAGCCCAGGCTGTGGCCGGGACTGGGGGAGCTGGCAGTGGGCCAGCCAGGGCCTTGTAGACGATAGATGCTCTGGCCCAGCCCGAGTGACTCCTGTCTGCACACTGAACTTCATTCCACGCGACTGCAAAAGCCAGTTCTCCAGTGCTGCAGGGGCCCCAGCACATTGTAGGACAGGGAGCTGTGAGTGGCTGGGCCAAGGAGCCAGGCTCCCTGGGCATCTGTACGTTGTCAAGGAACATCAGGGGGCTTACCAACCTCTTGGGCTACTATCTGCCCAGGGCAGCTGCCTCCAGTGTCTTACTGAAGAGCTTTCCTCCCTCCCCAATCTGATGGTGGAACCTTGTCCAGGAACAGCGCTGCCAAGTCCAGGCTGAGGCAAGGCCCAGCAGGCTGCCTGGCAAACTCGGGTTCCCTCTGCTAGCCTGGGAGGTGCCCCTGCAGGGCAGGGCTTCTCTGCCTTTGGTGGGGCAGGTGCAGAGGCTGGCGATGATGGGCCCTGAGGGCCACAGGCGGCCTCCGGAGGGGCATTTTCCCGAGCCCCACGGGGCCCCACCCCTGCACTGTGCCTGCCTTTGGCTTACCCCCTCCCCACAGGTAGGTGCTGGGGCCGCAGCCAGACCCCAGGGAGCAGCCATTGCCTGTGGAGCCCAAAGGCTGGTACCCCCATGTCTCTTGGAGGTCTGCCCACCTCACCCCGTGCCTTCAGAGGGTGTCTCCGCAGCATAGAGGGTCTCAATTCTGTAGTCAGGATGGCAGGGGGAGGGACGCTTACTGGAAACAGGCTCCCACGGCCACAGCAGCTATCCTGGCGCAGCAGTCTGGTGTGACACAGAGGTCTGGCCTCACCTCACCAGGGCCACACCCCACCTTGTAGGCCACTGTGCAGATGAGCTGGGACCCAACAGGGCCAGTCCCCCAGCAGAGCCCTGTTCCTGGCACCCAGTGATTCACGGGGTCTGAACACCCCAAAACTAAACTTTGCCTCCAACTGCCCCCCACCCCACCCCCCGGGCAGCCTGGTGCGCCGCTGGAGTGTTGGGGGTCTGTGTGACTCTTCCCTGCCTGCTACCGGGTGAGCTGCCCCCACTTCCGCGGGGAGGCTCACCCCGCCACACGGGACTGAAGGATTTCATGGGGAAGCAAGCACAGGGCCGGCGTCAGGTGTTAGGGGCCCCTTCCTCCTGGCAGTGTCTTGGCCAGAAACCGTGGCATCCATATCCCAAGTCCTGGGGGCTCCCTCTCCACTGGTGTCCTCCAGAGTTCCAGAACAGGCATGGTTGTCTCTCCTTCCTTGAAAGCCTCAGTGGCTCCCACTACCTTACCATCCAGACCCCTTGTCCTTGAAATCTGACTCCACAGGCCTTCTTGCCCTCCCCTTCTCATCCCTGTGCCACTGCACTGCTGTCCCCTTGGCCTTGACCCTTCCTCCCCTGCTCTGGTGAACTCCAGTGCAAGCTCACTTTTCTGTGCAGTCTTCCCAGATTTCAGCACCCTGATCCCAATTCAGCCGCAGTACACCAGTGCCGGGCAGCATGGAGACGTGGCCCGCAGACCCTGCACCCCTGGAAAGCCAGGCCCTGATGTCAGCTGTGCAGGCAGAGGTCAGCACCACCCAGCCCTGGCAGATGCTCAGTGTGGGGCCGGAGACCAGAGGATACGTACCCCACAATACATGCTCAGCGCCAAGGTCCCCACAACAGCCACCCCAAAGAGGAGCCAAACCTACCGCCTGAAGGGTTTGTGAAACGCAGAGCGGCCCCCAGCAGGCGATGGAGACTTCCTAGGGGCCCCCACCTCCTGGCAGCTGGTCCTGCCAAGTGCTCAGTCCTCCCCCAGCCAAAGGCAGCCAACCAGACTCTTCCCCCAAGACTGAGGCTTGGGAGGAGAAGGCATACCGTGCATGGTAGAGGCAGCCCCTTGGCAGGACAGTGAGGCCACCAAGGCTGAGGCTCCCCGATTCACCTCCATTCCTGGGTTGGTTCAACCCTCCAGGGACTTGGTCTCTAACTCTGTTTTTGCCTGAGCTCCATGTTACTGTTGCTTACACAGCCCTCAACACACTTCCTGGCACAAGACTGTTGTGGCCCGTGCCGCCTTGGGTCCACCTGGGAAGTCTGAGGCTCACGGGAACTTCGCTGGCTGCTCTAGCCCTGGGCCACCCCTCCCGAGGTGTGCGTGGTTGTCCAGGCCCCCCGCCAAGACAGAGACGCTTGTTCGTTCAGAGCTCACAGCAGCCTAGGTGACCATGGCCCTGCTCAGGTGGCCTCGGGTCCTCAAGGGTGGGGACTGTGGTCAGCACATATGGCCACAGGCTTCACAGGCCCCGCTCCCTCATCCTGCCCAGTGGGCACTGGGGCCTGGGTGGCATCATGAGAGAACAGGAAGCAGTGAGTTTCACCCCGACTCCAGAGCCGCTGATCCAGGAAAACAAGAACCACAGTTGTTCTGTCCCTGAGGCTGCCAGCCCCTCTCCACTCCTCATCTGGGCCCAGCAGCCAGGTCAGGGAGCCCCCGCAGAAGACGAGACGAGACCGAAGCGCCGGGCGACAATGTTGGTTTTAATGGCATTAACATCCAGGAGGTCACACATCAGTTCTGGCTGGCAACTTCTTCCCGGGGTGAGAGGCTGCTGCCCGGTTGGCCTGGGCTGTGGCCCTCCAGTCCGCTCCACAGCCTTTCAAACTCGCCACTGGGTCTGCCCGCCTCCCAACCCGCTGAGACAAACTGATTACAGAGACCCAGAGGTCTCGGCCTCCCAGCACACGCCCCGGGCCTGTCACAGCTGATGAGGGCTTTGGCGTCTGCTCGGCGCTGGGCCAGAGCTGGTTCTGGGGAACAGTGTTTATCAAATGTGACACTGGTTCTTTTACAAACTGGGGGTCTGGAACATCTATTTCTGTGGTCCTGAGACTCTCGTCTCGAATGGCTTCCCTCAGGGCTACCGGAAGTTGGGTCTGGACAACACCGCGGTGACTGGCTGGTTGGTTTGTAAGGAATGTGTAAGGCATTTTGGTAGGCCGAACAGTGACTTCTTTTCTCAGACAGAAGTGCCCTCCTTTGAGCTGCTATCGTCCTGCGAAAAAGCCAGGCGGAGGGAGGGGCTGGGGCCCGGGAGCCAAAGGAACAGTCCCCTGGGCCCCAGGGACCCGGGGCTCCCTGCCCTGGACGGACGCCCCGCTCCGCTCCCGCCGGCCCGGCAAGGCAGGGACCAGAGCCGGGAGGCTGGATGGGCCTCCCCGCGGCAGCCGAGGGTGGGTCTGCGTGCAGGCTGCACGCCTGGGCCTGCATCCAAGCCCGTCCCACGCCTCCGCCCCTAGAGCGGGGCCTAGCCGCCCTCCGCCCCACACTCACTGTCTTGTCCAGCTGCTCCTGCAGCTTCTTCACCATGTCTTTCTCCTTGGCCAGCTGCTCCTGGGTCGTCTTCAAAAGCTCTTGTAATTTGGTGGCAGCACGTCCCAGGTCACTCGTTAACTTCTTCTCTTTTTCTAGTCTCTCCTGCGGGTCAGGGTTGAAGGGAATCAGCCCTCATGTGACTCGCAGCAGGAAAGCCACCCAGCTAAGCCTGGGCGGCCCCTCATCCCAGGAGCTGGGAGCCCGGCAGAGTGTGAGGGCGCTGTCCCCTCCCAGAGGCCGGCAGTGATGGCTGAGTCAGCGCTGGGTCCTGTTCGGTGCCGCCACCCCTGGACACACGTGGTGGCTGCCGAGCACTTGCAGAGTGGCTGGTGCCACTGAGGACTTGAGCTGCAAGTGCTGTCTACACAGCCGCACAGGATCGAGAGGGCCTCCCGCCCCCCACCTGGGGCTGGACCCTGCTCAAGGGGCCTCAAGATGGCTCCTTCCCACGCCCGGCCCAGGCGGGGGGAGCTGGCCAGGGGGTGGGCTCCCCTCCCTGTCTGAGCCCTGGAGCGCGCTGCATCCACCTTCAGCTGCGCAGCCGCCTCTGCTTCCGCAGGCTCCGGGGGACCGATGCTGCGGAGCTTCTCCAGCTCTTCCTGTAGCCGAGTCGCTGAGTTCCGAGCCTTGGCAGAGAGGGCAGCAGGGTCAGGGCGAGACACCTTCCAAACGCGACAAGCCCGCTTGGAGGTGGGAGGGTGCCGGCAGGATGGGACCACAGTTCAAGCCTGTGGCCGGGGGGCAGGCCGGACCCACCCATGGGGGCAGCAGGGGACCGTGCAGTGACACTCCCTCGGGAACACTGAGGCTCAGACAACCGCCTGCTCCCCAGACTTGTGTCGGCTCCAGACCTGGGCCCTGCTGCCTGGGCCACACCGCACCCCTCACCATCCCTGATGCTTGTGGCCCGAAGGCTTAGGGCCAAACGCGCGGGGCCTGACCTCTTCAAACTCAGTGGAGAGCTTGTGCCGCAGCGACTGCTCGTACTCCAGGACCACTTCCGTCTGCTCCAGCTGCGTTTTCAGCTGCGTGAAGACACCACAGACATACTCTGGGAACCGGGCAAAGGGCACTCTTGGGAGCCAGGGCTCCTGGGCAGGCCGAGACCACGGGGCGCCACTGCCCAGCTGCTTCTAGTGCTCCCTCGGCCTCGCTCTGCCGCGGGCTTGCTGGGCTGGCCTGTCTGCCCCTTAGCCAGCTTAGCAGGACATCCCCAAAGCTCCCCTTTGAGGAAGTGGTGCCTCAGCCCCAGGTACGGAGCTGTCGTGGCCGGAAAGAGTTGCTGACGGGCCCTCTGCTAACCTCAGGCCGCTTTCATGAGACCCACAGACCCACTCCAAACCCCAGCCCCAAAGCAACAGCCCCCCACTGATACTGTGGTGCCAGGCCCCTGCCTCCTGACCAGGGCTCTCAGCAGAAATTACTTGGGCCAAAAGTTTGGAGAGCAAGTATCTGGCTAGTGATGTCCCAGCAAGGCCACAGCGGGAGCTCAGAGCCCCTCATGGCGGCCTGACTGCCCAGCTCCCTCTTCCAGCCCCTCTCGCACATGGTGTTAGGATTGAGCCCCTGACAACTCCCCACCTGGCCCCTCCCATGCCCTGTCCTCTGCTGTGTGGCTCCCTCAGACCTGGGGGACGCCTGCCTAGGCATCTGGGCAGAGCAGGGTGGGGAGGAATGGAGGCTGCAAGCAGTAGCTGGCGTGTAGCCAGAACAGAGGCCTCCAGCTGGGGTGGAGAGGCTCCACGTGGGCAGTTACTGACAGACACCTGGGGACTGGCTCACCGCCCTAACCTCGCCGGGGTCCTGCTCTGCTTGGGGGGCCTCGAGGGGCGCAGCCGGGGACCCAGCTACGTCACCATCCTCTACGTGGCTCTTCATCTCACTCAACTGCTGCCTGACCTGAAACAGGGAGGGGTGGGTTTGTGCAAATACACAGCCAGATGCACGTCTACCTTGCACACTCTCACAGACATGCAGATCCTGTAGGAGAACCGAAGATGCTCTCAGAAGCTGAAGCCCCTGTGGGGACTCTGGTTTGGTAACCGTGACCTGTGTTGGGGTCCCCGTACAGGTCCACTGTGACGCCATGGCCCTCACCTGACTGAGCCCAACTAGGTGCCAATGAGGGGCCCGGGCTGGCCCCACCCACATGCTCTGCTCCAAGGCCAGCCAGTGCAGGGCCCTCCCTGAGACTCGACAGCCCCGACGGCCACAGCCCACACAGAGCAAGGAAGCCAGAAAGACAGGAGAGGCAGAGGCGGGCGGCCAACAGGCTCTGACAGAGAGATTGTAGGCACTCCTGCCTAATGAAGGCCCCACCCCAGAGCTCCATCCCTGGGGGCAGGCGACACGTCCAATGGCCTCCAAGCCACTGACTCCTGAGCCTCAAATCTGAAGACACACAGCATCTCCCATGGGACCTACATGGGTCCCGGGCACGAGCTACCCAGGGGGCATGCATGGGTGGCCTCGGGCCCCATCCAACAGGCACCCCGAGTGTGCTTCCTTCCTGCCCCTTCCACAGCCCCCAGAATGAAGACCAAACTGCACCCCACTGGCAATGAGAAACTCTGGGGACTTCCTCTGCATATGCCCCCAAGAGCCGGTCACCCAGACCTGCTTGGACAGCAGGTCTGGTAGTGGCCTTCAAGCTCAAGAGCCTGGACGGCACCTGCCCTGGGGTGAGACGGTTCCAGGTAAGGCCGGGTGACCAGAGGGGGGAGCCTGGGGAGCTGGGGGCTCGGGCCCCAATGCAGGGGGCTGCTGGCCCCCAACCAGGCCTTTGAGCTTCTCTCAGAAAACCGGACATGCATATCTGTATTCAAAATCTTCCAGTATCTAAGTGATATTGACACAACGAAATCAAGACTGCAGGTCAAAGAGAACAGATATTGGCCTTACAGGCTGCTGCTGGCAGCTGTGGTCCCAGGGCCTGAGTAGGTAAAGCAGGGACGGTCAGACACCAGGGCTGAGAATGGGGAGGCCTGAGAGGCTATCTACACAGCAGGGAGCTCTGCACATCTGCGAATGGGGCACCTGGTACCGCCAGCTGGAGAGCAGGCCTCCCTGCGTGCCGGCAGGTTTGCCTGAGCGGGTCTGCGTCACCACTAAAGTGAGAAAAGCCCTTGAGCCCCACAGGGGCGAGGCTCATGCTGAGAGCAGGGTGGAGGGCAGGCAGGCCCACAGGAGCCCCAGGTGACACTGGGCTCTGACCAGCAACCAGGTTGCACCTGGGATGTGGGACTGAGCGTGAGCACCATGGTCTGGGCAGCCACAGGCCCAGCTTGGAGTTTCAGCAGAAGGGCAAGGAAACCCTTCGGCACCCCAGACCAGGGCCCACCCCAAACACTACTCGGCACACGGCTGCTCGGCTGCGCTTCACTGCCTCACCGGTGCAAAGCCACGACTGGCACAGCGACCCCACGCGCGGCCCCCGCCTGGCCCCGCTCACTCACCAGGGCGAGCTCGTTGCTTTGTTTGTGGGCTTCGCTCTTGGCCGCATCCAGCTGAGACTGAGATTCTAGTAAAAGTTGCCTCAACTTGGAGATAAAACAGACCCAGGTGATGGGGGAAAACGGGGAGAGAAGACAAAATGCCAGCTCCCGTGAGCAACACCCCCCCGCACACCCCGTGACCCCAGCACTCAGGATGGCTCACTGGGGCCCAGGCCTCCCACAGCCACTGCCTCCCTTTTGAAGGCCTGGGAAGGATGGTATTCACTGTGCGCCTTCTTGAATGTTCATGGACTGTCTCCCAGAGAGTAAGGTCAGAGGTTTGAGATCCAACCAGAATCAGGGGTGCCAGGTCTGTGCTTCCGAGCAGTCGGAAAACAGTATCAGATTTAGATCTGTTCCCCCAGGGATGGGCCATCCGCAGGTGGAGAATTCTCAGTGGGCTCACCCCTGCCCTGTCCACGGGCCTGCTCTCGGAAACCTCTCTGGGACACCTCCTCGGCTCAGCTGCCCAAGGCCAGGGAAAAGCTGGAACCTGAGCTCGTGCTAACAAGAGCCGTGGGCAAGGCGGACCGTGGATCCCGGGAGGACTCACCCCTGCCACCTCCTTGGCATAGCTCTGGCACTCGGCGCTGGCGGCCGCCATGTGCTTCTCCAGCTCTGCCTCCAGGTGCGAGGTGTGCTCCCCCACCTGGACACGGACACGCGCATAGGCCTCGAGTCGGCCAGGAGGGCACGAACCGCAGGAATAGGGTGATGGGCTACAAGTCTGGCCCTGGGATAAGGGTGAGAGGAGACCTCCGGGGCCAGCGGCTTCCGGGCCCACTAAGGCCCAGCAGAAACAAGTCCACAGCAATAGAACACCTTCCTGAAAATGACACCCCAGGTCCTGACGGTCAAGACCTCAGCAGTGGGGACAGAACAGCTTTTAGAATGACTTGCTAGGTGGATACCAGGGGCACCTCTCTCAAGGCCAGGGCTGACTGTGGGTCTGAAGAGAGCAGTGGGGCCACTCTGCATATGGCCCCCGAATCAGAAGACCACCACAGCAGCCAGTTCTTATCAGGGTTGGGCACTCACGAGGCCCACGGCGATCCAGGCCACTTTCAGGCTATAAATGGTCCTCAGAAGGAAAAGCAGGGCTGATGGGATCCCTTAGCTTCTCTAGGCCATGTGGTCCACGAGGGAAAAATGACGAATGTGGCCTCTGTGGTATTTCCCCTGTAAGGAGAGCAGCTGGATGGAGCCCACACACGTACCTGATCTGAACTGTCAAGTTCTCCTTTTAGCTTCTCTGTGAGCTCTTCGAGATGTTTCACTGTGACCTGTGACTGCAAAGCAAGGGGGAGGTCCTGTCAAACATGAGGCCCAGGAAAGGACTTGTCCCGGGACCCAAGGGGACTAGGCACCATCTCTCAGGAAGCCCAGAAGTGCCCGCCCACTCCGTGACCAGCAGCCTCTTCCTGGGGTGGGTGGTGGGTGGCAGTCGTCATTCTGCAGTGGCACTCTGGGGCGTCACCGAAACCCAGCAAACACTGACTCCCGTCGCCCCAGTGCCCCAGATGGTCTCATCTGCCTTCCCCCTGGAGCTGATGGCGTTCTGACCCAGCTGTCTGTCTCTAGTGGGTGGTGTTTCAATTCCTAGGAAAGGTGGGCCCTGGAGCAATGCTCGTGTCGCTGGACACTGCAGAGGGTTTCGGGGGCCGGTCTGTACCTTTCGGAGCTCCTCCTCTGTGGCGCTCACTTTGGCCTCCCACACCCGCTCCTCCTCTTCCACACTCTTCTGCAGGTCTCTGAGCATGCCCTCCTGGGGAAGGGGCACACTGAGGTGGAGCCCTCTCCCTGGAGAGACCCCCGCCCACAGCCATGTCTTCCTGTCCCCTCCGCTCGTCTGTGATGACCAGCTGACTGCCAGCATGGCCCTGCTCTGATTCATCACAGTATCACATGGGGGAAAGGTGGGCCACAGTCCTGCAGGGGCTCCCTGGCCAGTGTGTGGGCTATGTGGGGAAATAAGGTCAGTGGCCCAAGTGAGGCCACCAGGACTCTCATCTCTGGTGTGTATGCCATCAGCACCAGCCTCTGTGCCCAGGATGAGGAACACAGACAGGGTTGGCCAGAGTGGAAGGGCTGGACCCAGCATGGCTCCTGGAGTCGCTGAAGACAGTGGCTTGGAGCCAGCCATCAGCCAGACACTCCCCTCTTCCTTTGCCAGACCGTCCCTGACGGCCAAGCCTCCCCCACCTCTGAGAGCCAACCCCAAACCTACAATTCAGGCCTCTTCTCAGCTTAGAAGCAATGCAGTGCAGAACACCTTATGCATCCCCTTTACCATTCAGCCAGAGAAAGGGGCCCGGGAGGCACAGGGACTTGACCGAGGAACCCAGGGCTCCTTTCCTGGGGGCCAGCGGGCTTCCCCACCTCCCCACCTGCCCCCCATGGGCACACACCCCCCCTCGCAGCTCACCGTCTCTGCCAGGATGGTGCGGTATTGGTCACACTCGGCCTGCAGAGTGCTCCGGATCTCCTCGGCCTCCCTCAGCTTGGAGGCCAGGTCCTGAGGGCAGGGTGCAGAATGGGTCTGGTTAGCCAAACACAAAGGTTTCTCCTAGCTGCCCCATGAAACAAGTCCAGGCACCCTCCCTTCCCTTCCCAGGGACAGGGAGAGCAAGCCTGACAGTGACAGGGGCCCCCGCGAGGTGAAATGCTGGCACCCACACCTACCGAGGAGGGCTCCGTGCTAGCCGGTGACTTCAGCAGCCCAGGGCCTTTCTCTCTGAGTTCCTGCAGCCACTCAGAGTAACTCTGCAACAAAACATGCGAGATGGGACCCAGAGATACTCCCTAGGTATGGTGGGGCCCCCCGGGAGCCCCCTGCCCTCCTACCTACCTGGTGAGCCAAGTCAGAGAGTGCTGGGAGCACAGCCTGCAGGGCTTCCTTGGTCTGGGCCTCCGTCAGGCGGAGCTGCTTCTCAGACGCCTCCTGGGCAGGGGTGGGGGAAGGGCAGCGCTCAGCCTCGGAGGTTTAAGGCAGCCCAACCCCATTCTTCCTGGAGGCGCTGGGGGCTCTGCCCCACACAGGCTCATCCTCAGCAGTCCAGGGAGAAGCAGCAAAGGAGAAAACAGGTGGCTCTGCGGGACTGACGGGGGCGGTGGTGGTGACTGCAGTGGGTCTAGCCACCCCGGCCTGTGCCAGGGCAATTTTGAATGGACTTTGCTCTAATGAAGGGGACAGCAGGTACCCACAGGGCAGGTGCAGGGTGCTCTGACGCCTCCCTGGGAGTACGCAGGCTCGATTGTTTCTCAATTTCTGAACTGTGTGTGTATGTGTATTTGTGCACGTGGAAGTCCAAGGAGCTGGAGAGGAGACGGAGAAGAGATGCATCTCCCAGCAGCCACCAGTTAGGTGCTACTGCTTAGGAGCAGCCAGGCCCAGTAACCCTGGAGGGAGGGACAGTCAGTGACCCCACTTTGCAGAGGGAGATCCAGCTCAGAGGCCATAAGGGTGTGGGCGGGGTCCCCTCTCCAAAGCTCCATTTGTGCTGTGGCCATGCTGTGCTGGGCCAGAGCTCCCATCTGTCATTGGGGTTCCCACTCAAAGCACGAAAAAGGAATGAGAGGATGGAGGGAGCTTTATAAAGCAAAGCCTGCGTGCGACACCAGTGTCCCCTGGGGACAGATAATGCCCTCTCCCAACACCCTGGGGGTGTGGCTGCCATATCTGGCTAAGAGTCCTATCAAATGCAGATTAAAACCACAATGAGATATCACCTCACACCAGTGAGGATGGCCAACATCCAAAAGACAACAACAAATGCTGGCGAAGATGTGGAGAAAGGGGAACCTTCCTACACTGCTGGTGGGAATTAAATTAGTTCAACCATTGTGGAAAGCAGTACGGAGGTTCCTCAAAGAGCTAAAAATAGAAATACCATTTGACCCAGGAATTCTACTCCTAGAAATTTACCCAAAGGAAACAAGATCTAATATTCAAAAAGACATATGCACCCCTATGTTTATTGCAGCACTATTTAGAATAGCCAAGAAATGGAAGCAACCTAAGTGTCCATCAGTAGATGAATGGATAAAGAAAGGGTGGAATATTATTCAGCCATAAGAAGAAAACAAATCCTACCATTTGCAACAAAATGGATGGAGCTAGAGGGTATTATGCTCAGTGAAATAAGCCAGGCAGAGAAAGACAAGTATCACATGATTTCCCTCATTTGTGGAGTATAACAACGAAGCAAAACTGAAGGAACAAAACAGCAGCAGACTCACAGACTGCAAGGCTTTAGTGGTTACCAAAGGGAAGGAGGTGGAGAGAGTGGGTGGGGAGGGAGAAGGGGATTAAGGAGTATTACAGTTAGCACACACAATATGGGGGGGGGGCCCCACGGGGAAGGAAGAATAGCACAGAGAAGACAAGCAGTGACTCTATACCATCTTACTACACTGATGGACAGTGACTGCAATGGGTTATGTAGGGGGGACTTGATAATATGGGTGAATGTAGTAACCACAATGTTGCTCATGTGAAAGCTTCATATGACTGTCTATCAATGATACCTTAAAAAAAAAAAAGAGTCCTATCTAACAGCCTGTCCCCAGCCCGGCTGAACCTACTGCAGGCCCCACCTGGACATGAGCGAACCCCAACTGCACTAGAGCCCCCAAGTGCTACTGTGAGTGTGCATGTGGAGGACGGCCAACAAGCAGGGGCCCGGTCTGACCACAGGGCCTGGACTCAAGTCTCAGAAGCAGACCCTTCTTGGCTTACCCAGTGATCCATGGACAATGCCCTTGGCCTGCCATGGACCCCTGACCTTGTGACTACCTTTCAGACCCCCTCCACTGCTCATATTTTGGGAGTCTGAGGCAAGATCCAGACGATCCAGAGGCCAGCTCGTCTTTTCTGTGACTGCAAGTCAGGTGACACACCTGGTCACAGCTTTTGCATTTACCACAAGTAGGCTAGACAGGCTCCCAGGTCATGTCTGAGGGGTCTGAGCAGTGGGCCTGAGGCCAGCCCTCCACCCAACACCTTGTCTCAGGGCCTCATCTGATATAACCCTCAGGCTTCCAGGAAGGCTCATGAAAAGTCACTGCAAAGCTCCTAATCGGACAGGCATTCCTTCTGAATGAGTGACATGGGGAGGGGAGGCAAGATTTGGCTACCAGGAGCCTTTCATCAGGGATGTTAATATGTGGCCAAGGGGGTGGATGGGGCCTCCACCTGCTGCGGCCACCAGCCATGTCCTCCGGCTCCAGAGGTGACATGGGGGCCTCAGACACGGAGACCCCACATTTCCCCCAACTTGGATGGCAGAGCACAGGACCAAGGTGCAGTACAGGGCCAAAGTGGCTGCTGCTAAGGATGTCCCTCCCCACCGATACACTGTAAAGAGCCGTCACAGGGCCCACCGGGCCATGATTCAGAGGGCCTGAAAGCAGCGGGACCATTCAGACAAAGCACATTGGTAGAAAAACCACCTTAAGGCAGCCCACGAGGACAGTGCAAGCCTGGCTCAAAGACATGCAGCTAGGTGGGCTCGCAGCTCCATGGCCTCTCACTCTCTGTCCCAGCTGAGAGAAAGCAATCAAGGTTGCCTTTCCCCTTCATCTTAAGGAGAGATGAAAGGAAGGAGGGAGCGAGAAGAAGGGCCAGGAGGAAGATGCAGGGGCCCGGGGCCCTCTGGGTGCAGCCTCTTGGCCGCTGGCATGGATTCCTCACATGCTGCAGGCCGCTCTGCATGCACTTTGTGTCTTCTGCTAACTGCTAAATACACAGGTGCTGCTAATCAAGTCTCCACTAGCAGGCAAGTCTGAGGACCCGACTCTGACCTTGGCCTGGGTCAGAGAGCATAGCTTCTCCTCACAGGCCTTCTCAGCCAAGGCCAGAGCCTCCATCGCCTTCCAGTTCTTCTCTCGGAGGTCCTGGGAGAGGACACAGGAAAAGGTCAGCTGCCGACTCGTCCCCGCTGAGCTGCCTCAGCCACTCTCACGATGCAGGACAAAACCCCGTGGCCCCACTCTGGACCCCACCAGGGGCCTGCAAAGGGACAAAATGCCCTCTCTATTGGCCCACATCCACTTGGCCTCCCCCGGGCAGCACTGACATAGGTCACGGAGCTGCAGCCCACTGTGGGCTGGTGGGGGCATGGGGCCCTGAGGTGGTGAGGGTCCTTTCAGGGAGACTCCAGTGTGAGAGAAGAGGGTCAGGCTAGCTCCTCAGCAAGGAGAGGCTGCTCCCCAAAGCAAGAACTGACCCCTTGGCTGGCTTGGGCCAAGCCAGGCACAGGGGGGCACAGGGGACTCCTTGGGGCAGAGCAGCCGGGCAGCCAGCAGGGTCTATGAGAGGCAGTGGGTAGGCAGCCCAGTGGGGAGGATGTAATGCAGAGGAGAGGGGCTTCTATGTCCCCTTCTCCCGATGCCAGCCTCCAAGGTGACCACATGACCCAGGCCAACCTGCACACTATGTCCCCACTGCAGGGGGCTCTAGGCTGGACCACATGACCCAAGCTGATCCAGAGGGAGTCAGCTCTGGGACTTCTGATGGACCCATGGAGGAGGGAGGCCTCCCTGCACAGGAAGGTGGGCCTTCAGCCTCGAGTAGCATGATGGGATGATGGGATATTAAGAGGAGTCCAGCCCCGTCCTGCCTAGTCTGGGGCAGGTTCCCCACAACAGGCCTGCCCTCAGCACGCACGTTGTTCTTCACTTTCTGCTGCTCCACTGCCTCCTTGAGCTCGGTAGCCTCCTTCTCCAGACACCACACCTGGGACTCCAGCTCCTGGAGGCTGAGGGGAGATAGCGGCATCACTGTTGGGCTCCAAGTGCGCCGACCCTCAGGTTCCATCCTGGGAGGGCCCCTCCTCCACTTGGGCAGCCACCCCCAAGGCTGGGAGCACCAGCGAGGCCAGGCCACTGGGCTGAGATCAGGCCCCTCTGCTCCCACCACCGCCTCACAGGGCACAAACGTTCAGGGAGCCCCCAGCAACCACCCAGCTCCTCCTCCCGTGCATCCTGAGTGCCTCGGGGCTGGGGCGCAGACCCTCAAGGCCACCAGAGTTCCACTCGGTGACACTGGCCCCCAGGACTACAGACATGAGGGCAGCCATAGAGGCCAGCACAGGGCTGAGCTGCAGGTTTTCAGAATGCTTTTCTTCCAGCAAACTGAGCTCCTTGCCTGCTATGCACCTCCTGCTCAACGTGGTCCTGCTCTGTCCCCACACGGTCAGCCAGCTGGCCCTCAGAAGCCATGCACTGGGCTTTCCCAGAGGATGCCCGAGCCAGAGACTCGTCTGGTGCTGTCACCTATATACCTGGCAAGGTTCTGGGCACCACTACTCTTGGCAGTTCACTATAGGCCACCACTTCCCACTGGGTACAGCAGGACCACCCTCAGTCTAAAACCTAACTGCTGGGGCCCAAACGCTCCTCCCTCAGTTCTGTGCTGGGCCTTAAGGAATCAGCTCTGAAATGACCCCAGACATCGTGGGGTTGGTGAGATGCCACTCTCATCTGTTCACACTTCTTTCCAGATTCATGGGCCCAGTGGGCGTCATCTAGCCTCATCATCCAGAAAAGGGGAAGTTGATGTTGCTAGAACAGTACTAGCTGCTCTGAGGAACAGGCTCCAAACCGACACTTTGATAAGCTGCCTTCCACACTAAGATTTAGGAAGGGGAAGGCCCAGGGACATATGAAATCCCAGATCCCGAAGTGGCCAGTGCTGACTGGTCAGGACCACTAAAGCCACCGGGCACTCAGGAAAGCAGCCCCTGCCCCAGGCTGTTCCCAACAGAGGGTGACTGCCACCAGCCTCGGGGAGGTGGGGCTCTGGCTACTGCCAAGCAGGTGGGGATATACGTATTTGCATTTCTTATCACAGGCCATGGTTAAAGCCTTTTGACAAACACCATTCTAGTGTATTCCAGGACCAACATAATTTCCGGGTGCGTTCTACCTCTCCTGACAACCTGCCCTGGGAGTGTTCATCCCGAACAGTTTTCATCTGGCCTTGGAGACAGTTGTTGACTTCCTGGGTGTTGGTTTCAGGTCCACAGAACCTTGACCCTTGACCCTTGACTACACTCTCAAAGCTCTGCTGGGACCCTCCCAGCTTTCCCCTCAGGCCTCCCGTGTTACCTAACAGCCTGCCCCCAGCAAACCCCTCAAGAGCATCTCCAAGACAAAGGCCCCTAGGAGGAAGTCAGGCCGCTGCCTCACCTCCACCCCAGGACATGATGGCTTGGCTGAGGCACAACTTTCAGATAAACCGAGAAGGGAAAGAACCCGAACAGCATCTGCCAGATGCCTGCATGAGGCAAAAATCAGGGCCAGCCCCACAAGCAGCCTGACTTAGGGGCCCCAGTACCGTGCTGTGTGGTCAAGAATCTGATCAAACCCTAAATCAAACACAACCTCTCTACTCCAACAAATACTACACGAAACAAGGTTCATCCAGGCTTTCTGCAAAGCCACAGGGGAGGTGACTCTCTGGCAGCAGCAGCCAGAACAAGGAGACCTTGCTGGCTGATGGCCTGGGACATGCCCCACCACCGGCATGGGAAGGAGGAGGGGACCTCCTGCCCCTTACCCGTGGGCTGGCCCTGTGGGCCCCTGGCCATGGCGTCTAGGACCCACCTCCCAAGCCCGTGGTCACCTGCTCAGGGACACATGCCCTGGATGTGACACGGTCCCAGGGACCTGGCACCCGGGCTTGAGCCGCCCGCCCCGGCACGGGCTCCGACCTTGGCATCAGCAAACTGTCCCTGAGCATAGCCTGGGGCTGGGCCACGACGCCAAGGGAGGTCAGGGTCTGCCTGCAACCTGGCTCCTTGGTCAGCTCTGGACCCCACTGGCGTCTCATGGCTGGTTCTCCACTCTGGGTGTGTAATCATTTCTCCTATTGAATTTATGACCTCACTTACTAAAATCCCTCGCCTTGTACACATGGAGAGAACCTGTGTCCAGCTAGTCCTTCCCCATCAAGATGGACAGATGCACACCTGGCAAGAGAAGGTCCAACCCCCTGTGAGGCCCTGCCACTCTGCACACAGATGATGAGCCTTGCTCCTTGAAAGCAGGCAAGGACCTCTTTGAACCACCCTCTTTCCGGCCCAGGCCTGGCCCCTGTCCTCAAAGTCACTGGAGGGACGGGGAGAAGCCGGGGGCCCTGAAAGGGGCTCTTGCCCTGCTGAAAGGCCCGGCTCCCAGGGTCCTGAGGCTGCAGTCCTTTCTCCGCTTACCGGGCCTGCTGCTCTGCTTGGCTGGCCTGCAATGTAAGACAGAAAGCTCCTGTCACCATGAGTCTTGCCTCAAGGGATCAGGCGGGCCCATTCACTCTCAGCCCTCCCAGGGAGCAGGCTGGGACTCCAGGCGCTCTCCCTCCCCTCCCTCAGGCTGACCTGGGCATCCTGGGCTTCCCGGGCCTGGCCTGCCTCCAGCAGGGCCTCAATGGACTGGATCTTCTCCGTGAGCTGTGAGTTCTCATCCCTGGCCTCCCTGAGCTTCGCGTGCAGACTGCTCAGCTCCTGGCACTTGCTCTTCACCTCCGCCTCGGAGGACTGCAATTTGCTGTGCAGCTCTGAGAAGGGGCGCAAGGGTGGAGTGTGCTGGGGCAGGAAACGCTGGGATGTGCCTCCCCCCCAACCGCTGCCTTTGATCAGGGCACTGAGGGCTCCCTCTCCTGCCTCTTCTGTATGCCTGGGGATTTGAAGACATACTTCTGACCACTGGGGCCTTTATAAACTGTTGGAGGAAAGTTCCACTCTGGCTTTGTTCTCCAGGACCCATTAAAGTGGAGTGAAATGCCCTCAGATCACTCATGGGAAATGGAAATCTAAAATGGAATCCGGTTGCAGTTTCAATTTGTTCTCTAAGAGGACTGGCTCGTATTAGCTGAGCTCTGCTTAGGTACTTGAACCTGGCCCTTCCAGCCTCCCTGGGCTTCTCAATCTGGCTGCTCTGCTTTCCCAGGGCCCCACTGTGGCCCATCTGACAGGCCCGTGGATTCCACATCCACTCTGCTGAACCCTTCCCTGCTGACCTCTGAGGTCACCCGGGCCGTGTGTGGCCCTGCTCCAGCCAGCACAGAGGAGCCACGGCACACAGGATATGCCAGTCCTCTGTCCCACACATGCTGACTGCTCTCATCACGTGGCGCAGCACCCCAACTCTTCACAGGGCGGGTCACCTGGGTCCTGACCCCGACCATCTGGCCCCATGCCTTCTTGCTGTAGTCACATTTGCTGACTTTCTGTGTCTGTCTGGGCCAAGTTCAAGTGCATTCCCATTCTCGGGCCCCATTGGTCATTTCTGCCCCTTCCTGTCACTCAGACCTTGGCTTAAACATCCCCTCCACCTCAGAGAGGCCTCCCCGACCACCCAATCTAAAGCCACAGAGTGGAGTCAGCAAACTAGGCCTTTGGGCCACCCCTGTCCACTGTCTGTTTCTGTAAAGATTTATCGGCCCACAGCCAGGTCTATCTGTTCATATATTGTCTAGGGCTGCTCTGCACTACAGCAACAGTGCTGAGCAGCTGTGGTAGACACTGTATGACCCACAAAGCCAAAAATATTTACTGTCCAGCCTTCACACAAACAGCTTGCAGCCTCTGCTCTAGTTCATGTTGGCTGTTTGAGTCTGTAGAGCCCAGGGCTGGGACCTGGGCAGCACACGTTCATTTGTGTCCCCTGGAATGTGCCCAGGACGGCGCTCAGCCATGGCAGATGCTCAGGAAATGCTAGTGCACAAGCGCCTGTTTGAGCTGTCGCTGGCCCCGCACGCCCTGTTCTCCAGGAACCCTCATACCCGACTTGGCCACCCTCTCCAACACTGGCCTCTTGGGCTGAGTGAGCAAGGAGGACCAGGAAGGTCCAGAATGCGTCAGCTGAGAGGGTCTGCAGTGAAGGCCCCAGCTAGTGCTTCCACAGCCATGCCCCAGGGGCCCAAGGTAGGAAAGGCTTGAGAGGGTGTCACCTTTGAGACACCCCTCCCAGCTGTCACAGGCTCCGCCCCCTGCTCCCAGCTCCCCTCCCAACAGGACATATTAACCCACGCCTGTGACTCTAGAGGGCACTCAGGGATCCCAAGCTGCCCTCATTTGCCAAAAAGGTGGGCCCATGTGACAAGTTCCAGCCACTGGGCTGGGGATGTGCAGACGCGCCTCCTGCCCAGACTCCATGGGCTCACAATGCCACCCTCACCGGCCATCTGCTTCTGCTGCTCTTGGGCCTTCTCGGCGTCTGCACGCAGGCTGGCATGGCTGGTCTGCGAGCGGCAGAGCTCCCGGCTGACCTCATCCAGGCGCTTCTGCAGGGCTTCCTCGCTCTCCCTGTGGGACACCTGGGGACCAGGCAGAGAAGATGGCCATGAGCACACCAGAGGGAGGCCAGACCCTCAGCTAGCTCTGAGGTCGAGAACAGATCCTCACACCCTGCGATCCTGTCCTGATGACCTTTAAAAAACCTTCCAGGATTTCCAAAGTCAGTTCATCCACTGGAGAAAACCAGGGGGCAACACCCACCCTACCCCTGAAAAGTGGACTCACAAAGCACCTAGGATGAAGGACAGTTGCAAAAAGGAGAAAGTCCCATTTCACTTCAGTGTAACAAAGAAAGGTGCTTCCTGTAGCCTGAACCTCCCATCTGATTTGATCTCCTGAGTGGGTCTTTGGAAGGTTCACATTTATTGAGCTTTTTCTATGCAATGCACTGTTCTAGGTATGCTGGTTGATCCCCAGCCGGTCCAGGAGACTGTTATGCCCAAATCACAGGCAGCGAGAACAAGGCCGTGAAAGCCTGCAGCAGGCCCCAGGGGCCTCTCTGGCAGCACCACCAGGGCTTGATGAGGCAGCCTCATACCCTGGACTCCCTCTCCATCCATGGTCAGCCGCTCCCAGCACCTCTGATGTTAGAGGGGAAAGAATGTGACTCTACAGCCTCAGGCTGACCACAAGACCTCAGGCCTGGGGGTCAGAAGATGCTCAGAGCCTGGGGCTTACTGCTGAGAAGCAGGCTCAGGTCTTGATCCCAGGCTGGGTCCTTAGAAATGTCATATGTAATGGCAACAACGTGGGTGCTAGATTGGAGGTTCCAGCCCCAGAAGCACCAGAACTATCTGGAGCCTTTAAAACATAATCATGGCCAGGCCCACCCAGTGTTCTGATCTGCTGGCCTGGGACCTGCTTTACATGAAAAATAAGCCAACACCAAAAATTGTCCATCTCAATTCCACCCAAACAATCCAAATCCTGTCTGTTTGTATGCTTTCCATCTTTAGTCCCTTGTTTACAATTTCATGTCATTGTTTTAGTTCCTTCTCCAAAACAGCCCCCTGCCCCAAGTGCCACAGCCCGGTCACTTGACTGAGCAGAAACTGGGACCAGAGCCCTCAGGTTGCCAGGACTTCCTTGTTATCCAGGAAAGTTAAATGCACAGCAGGTGTGATCGAGGCTTCCCCAAATCAGGATAACTGCCCCCCACCTGGTCATCCTGCCCTGAAACAGGCCAGCTGGGGAGCCAAAGTCAACAGGCAACCAGCCCCTAGGCTGGCTGCGCAGGCCGATGCCCAAGGTGCAGAGGGGGCAAGGGGACAATCTGCCTCCCACTGAGAGAACGGGCATCCTCCTGGGAAAACAAGAGGTCCAGGCCACAACCTGAGGCTGAGAAGAACACCCACTTGGCCTTGAAGCCGGAGGCTGCATGAGCTTGGTTGGCTCTGGCCAGCTGCAGTGCCCCAGGTGGTGGCCAGCATGGAAAGGCAAACACAGCTCTGGGTGGTTCAAATCCTGCCTCCGTGTTAGCCTGGACTTGTTGCTTAGTGTCTGTGTTTCAAATTTCCTTATTGGTAAATTACAGATAATAATGGCACCTATTTTATAGGGTTAAAATGAGAATGAGCTAAATTAAATGATTATATCTTGCTTAAAACAATGCTTAGCACATAGTAAGCACCCATTTGAGGCTGCCTAGCTATACTATTAATGAGGTCAAGGTTGAGGGCTCAGGATTGAGAGTCCCAGCCCTGCATGAGCTGCTGTCAGTCGTGGCTAGGAAGGGATGGCCCAGTCCTGCTGCACAGACTGGCTTAATGGGTGGGGTGAACAGGACTGAGGTGGTTGCCACCCTGAGTCACCTGCAGCTGGAGGACCTGCTTCTCAAAGGTGGCTGCCTTGGCCTCCAGAGCCTTCCGTTGCTGTTCCTCCTGCCGCACAGCCTCTGATTTCTCCACCAGCTCCTTGCTGACCTTGCCAAGTTCCTGCCGGAGCTTAGCCAGCTCCGCGTTCTGCCTGCAAGACAGTCACCAGTGCCCGACTGACAGACAGAAGGGACTCGAATGAGCTCTCTCCATCCCTGAGAGCTGCCCCCAGGTGGCTGGGACTGGTACTCCAAGCCTTCTCCTCAGGAGCCCGATTTTTCATACATGGTTGCCTGAGTCTTGGAGCCATTACCCAAGCCCCTCCTGCATGATCAGCCATGTGCAGTACGCGTGTGTGAGCGAAGACATCTTACCAGCATGGTCTAGGTGCCAGAGAGAGCGAAGAGTAAAAATTCACGAAAGCATCCTACGAGAGACCCTCCCAGAAACAGCTAGAAATTCAGACAGAAAAAAGGCATGACACTCTTCTCATTGCTGATCTGGCTCCCAATAAGCTGTGAAACGCAGGATGACTCGCCTCAACACTCCTGCAGGGCTGGGGGCAGCAGCCCCTTGGAGTCCATGTGCCCTGCTTCACTGGCCATGGGGACCACGACCAGGCTGGGAGGCCCTCAAAGTGGGAGGCTGAGGTGCTCTGTGGAACAGACCTGCAGCACCGTACAGAAGCTGGGTGTCAGGCCAGGGAGTAGCTCACGGGCCAGGGAGGGAAGCCTGATTGGAAGGAAAATGGGCAGTTCAAGACCTGCCTTTTCCAGTATGTGGAGGTAACCAGTACGTTGGCCTCCTTCAGAAGCACAAAAGACACCTCCTCAGGTGAGCCCAGCAGCCTAGCTGAGGGGCAATACCACACAAGACCAGGGGACAGCAAGACTGTTCCCAGCCGAGGAAGGTGGCATCAGGCCAGCCGGGCAGAGGCGAGAAAGGTGGCTAAGCCCAGCTTTTCTCTGCTCCACATGAAGGGGAAGTGAGTGTCCCTCTGTCCCCACGTTGACCTTCTGCTTGTGGCTACTGAGAAAATCACAGCCACAGACCTCCAACCTGCCTATGGGACAGGACAGACATGAAGACATGTGCACACACATACCCAGCAGGACCTCCAGGCAGAAGAGAAAGCCCGAGGCAGGTGGCCCGCAAACCTCACTCCATGCCAGGAGGGCCAACAGCAAAAAGACACGTGGCCCAGACTTCCCTCCCTGGGCCAGCTCCTGGGCCCACCCTCTCCCCACCTGACTCCCACTGAAGGACAGAGGGTACTGGTGCTATTTACCAGTTCTCCTCTTGCCAAGAGGGGAGGTTCCACAGGTGGTAATGCAGACCCCAGAAAGTCCTCTCAGGATGCCTCAGATGAAGAGATATGAATCACAAGAAGATACAGTGGGGTTTCTTCTGGCCCAGCCTATTGAGACTAATGCTCGAACAGGGACTCACAGCACCAGGCTGGGCAAACTGGAGCTCGTCCACTTGCCCTGTGGCCTTGACCATGTGAGAAGATGCCAGCCATGCAAGGGAAGGCTCAGCAGCTCAGAAGCAGACAAAGAAGGGGAAAGTCAGGAGGTGCCCTGAATGAAGGGGCTGTGGATTCGCACAGCCAGCCCTTAGCACTCCCATGGGAGGCCCTGTAAGGCTGCCACACCAGCCTGCGACCCAGCAGGAAACTAGAGCCTGTGCCGTAGTGTGGGGAGAGGTCAGGGGCCCTCTGGCTCCGGAGCACCCCCGGGACGAGCCACCGTTACATCCCACTGGAAGTGCTATGCTTACTTGCTCTCCACCTGGCTGGTGGCCTGGTTCAAGGCATCCCTCAGGATCGAGTTCTCCTGCTGCAGACGGGCCAGCTGTGTGTTGGGACCATTTTCCAGCTGCTCCTGAAGAGTCCGGATCTGAAAAATCAATGGGACATCAGAGTGCCGCTCGGAGAGTGGCCTCCAGAGAGAGCCAACTTCTGGAGCAAGGTTAGTGGGGTCACCGCCCACAGACAAAACCGCCAAGGGCAGCACCTTTTCCACATGAGGTGGGGAGGACCCCTTAACACAGGCCTGAAAATGCACTCAGAGTGGCCCCAGCCACATGCCTCTGCCCTCTCCTCTGCCTCCTGTGTTACAGCCTCCAGGCAGCCGAGTGCTCAGCCCAGAGCCCCAGACATGCTCCACGCACTCTGCCTCTGAGGTCGCTGGGTTAACTCTTCTGAGACAAGCACACAGCCATGGGCCACAGCCTACAATTACCCCAAGGAAGCCTTGTTTCCTGCCCTCTGCCATCCCATGGCACCTCCTGAGACATGCAGTGGGAGGCTGTGGGCCACCATGAGCAGAGCGCAGGTCTGAGGAGACAGGGCCAGGCTGGACAGGCAGCCCCCACAGGACTCATGCAGTTTTCAGGCTTCTCATTTTATGGGGTCGTCCCAGCTTCAAGTGGCAAAGGTGGAGACAGCATTACTCCAGGGTCACACGGAGGCCGGGAACTTGACCCACAGGCACCCCGCAGATGGGACACAGGGCTGCCACTTGGGACGAGGCAGCTTTTTTAAACTGCTCTTTAAAATGTCTTATGTCTTCCTGGTTAGTAACATTAAACACACACATGGTTGTTTTTAGGCCGGTTGACACCACCTGATCTGATGGAACAGCCCCTCCACCCCTCCCTCCAAAAACACCCTCAACTACCCTCGGGATGGCTCCAGGTCCTCCGGCCGATGCCCCTGCCCCGCACCGATCACACCCCCAGCTGCTTGCTGCCTACCCTCTGGGGATGGCTCTAGGCTCCCCCACTGGCCCTGATGCCCCTGCCCCCCCGCTCCCACCAATGACACCCCCAGCCTCTGCCTGCCCTCTGGAGTGGCTCCAGCACTGCCCCCCACTCCGTAGTCCTGACCCCCCACCCCCGACACCGATCACACCCGCAGCCGCTACCTACCTTGCCCTGCAGCTGCTGCACCTCCTTCACATGCTCCCGGTAGCTGGCCTGCATGCGAGCCTGCACAGCTGTGATCTCCTGCTCCTGGGCCACGAGCTGCTTTTTCACCTTGGCCTCCCCAGCTGCAGCCTTGGCTTTTTCTGCTGCCAGCTCCTGGGATAAGCAGTGGGCAGAGGGAACGGAGCTTATCATATGGGACCAAGACAATCACAATGTACCGCCTGGGGCTGGGAAGAGCCTGAGAGCAGAGCTTGGAGACCCTTCCTCCCAGGCTCTCAGACAGGCCCAGCCAGCCAGCACAGAGAACAAGCAGAAGACAATGAGGGATCCCTGGAAAACCCCGCCAGCCTGACCAGTGGAGGGCTCAGTGTCAGGCCTTGCCCACTGTGGAGGCAGCAGACACCAACAGGAGCTGCATAAAACACAGTCTCTGGGCTCTCCAGGAACACGGGCATGATCCCTGATGTCCAGGCCCCAGAATGCCCCTTCTACTTGAATGTCTTTGTCAGGATCAAAAGGCAACCAGCCTTGATGGTGGGTGAGTCAGCCCCACTCCTAGAGGGCCTAGGTCTCTAGGCAGATGCTGGGTCCTCCACCCCAGCCCAGCGAACATCTGCTCTGGTCAGTGTTGGATGCCCATGATGAACATGGGATGCTGAGCCTGGGGACCCAGAGCCTCAGGCAGGGGGCAGAGCGTAGGTGGGGAAGGGGTGGTCAAGGAAGAGGGACTAGCTGGGGTCTGTCATTCCTGAAAGAATGGCAATGGACAGAAGCCACAGGGAAGCAGGGGGTGACAATTCGAGGAAGGGCTGATGCAACAGGCCCTTGGGTGGGGATGCTCCCGGTCCAGTCGCCTCCAGCCAGACTGGCAACTACTTGGTATGGGCCCAGATGGCCTGGGTGACCATTGTCCCATAAGATTCAAGGCCCTGTCCCTTTCCTGTCCTGAGCAGCAAACCAGAGAAGGGGAAATCCCCCTATTCCCAGGGGGTCCATCCCAAAGGACCAGAGTCCCATACTGCCTGAGACAGCAGCATACGGAGGCCAGGGAGGGGCTGGGCTGATGGGGTGGCCACTGGGTGCCAGAGCTGCTCTGGTGTTCCCTGCAACCACTTGGGACCCACTGGGCCCACTTCTTAAAGGCAATCATCTTCCTGGCTCCACCCAGGCAGAGAGCCCACAGGAGCACAAGGTCTATGCTAAATGCATTATTGAGTATCCGCAAAAATGGGAGGGTGGCTATCACTGCATGCCTGCTTGGGGGCAAGCACAAGTCTCAATCCCCATTTTAAAGCTGAGCTCACTGAGCCATGGAAGGACATGACATCCAAGGCTGCAGAGCAGCTCTAAGTGGCAGGAGCAGGCTGGAACCTGGGACCGTGGGAGCTCACAAAGGTTCCAGCAAGGGGGAGGAATGGTGAGGTGCCTGGGCACCTCTAGGAAGCAGGAGAGGGCAATTTCATGGGGATTCACTTCCTCTGACACATTCCCTACCTGCAGAACTGCCGTGGCAGGGATGACCTGCAGGCCTCCCCACACCAGCAATGTGGGGAGGCCCCTCTCTGCTGGGTTTCCAAGATGAGAGCCTCTGAAGAAAGCAAAATTCAGAGAGGCCCTAGTGCACCCCTGGCCACAGTGGCAGCCAGCAGTGCGGCCACACGTGGGCTGTCCTCTGCCACCTCTGCTCACCACACAGACACTCAGAGGCTGGAGCTGAGCATCTCTCTGGGGACAGCCTTCCCCACCTGGGCAGACCTCAGCTACTTCTGAGCATCTACTGGGCTCAGGACATAAAGGTCCCAATTTCCTGGTGACACAGGGTCCAAAGCCATCAGAATTCAATGGGATTTCCCTTCCTCTCACTGCTGGGCTTTTTTTTTAAAGAGCAGAGAAAGGCCAACTTCTCCTCAGGGCATTTGTTAGGTTCTGGCTTCTTTTTCTCATAAGACCGCAGAATCCCAGGATTCCTCCTGCCTGTCAAATTCTTAATTCAGTTGCAAGGGTCAGATTTATTTTCTTGAAAGGCATGCCTGGTGGGGGGGGGAGTGGCTCCAACCAGAGCCCAATTTTCTTTGACTGTGCTGGGCGAGGAGCCAGCACTGCCGGCTCAGAACCGGTGCTCTGCTCCCTAGGTCGGGTGGGCCCTGCGTTGTGTGAGCTCCTGAGGCAGCTGCAGTGGGGACAGGAGGTGGCTCCCACCAAAGAGGCCTGCCAACAGAACACCTCCCAACCACCTCTGCAACCGTGCTTGCCCTGAGGGTCTCCTTGACCACTCCAAGCCCCATCTCCCAGGCCCGAGTGAGCACAGGAATGGGACTAGTCCAAGGTGCCACCTCAGGCCCCAGGCACAAGGTCCCTGGTGCCTGAGAAGATGACAGCCGGAAAGGCAGTTTTCCAGAAGAGCTGTACCAGAGCCACGTGTGGTTCCTCACCCCCACGCACAAGGCCCTGAAGACATGCACAAGCCAGAACAGAGGTGTCAGGGACCCAGGGATGTTCCTCCTGCAGCTGGTAGCTGGCACAGTCCTTAAACCCAGCCCTGCTGGGACTTTGCCCATTTGGGAGACATGGACTGACAGACAGCCCCCATGTCCTCTCTGCATCCAGATCAGCCACAGCCCACAAGAAAAATCATTTACCAAAACCCTCTTCTCTAGCTACAAAACCTTTTCTACAAGGACAAAGAAAACAGTGTGGAAGGAACTAGAACATCAACAAGGATCCTATCTCTCTCTCTCTTGCAGGAGGTTAAAATAAAAGAACTTCCACATTCTCAATAATTTAGTTTCTCATACAGCTTTCTTCAACGGTGCTGGGCTAGATGTGATGCAAGAATGCAGTAACATGCTGGCTACACCCAGAAATCTCAACAGAGAAATGCAGGGACCCAGTGTTCACGGACTCTGGGGTACAGGGAGGAAAAGTGGCCATGCACAAACCATCAGAGGCCCCCTCTTAGCTGTGTGCTGGCCTCAGTGTTCACTTGCCCACAGGTGGCCTGCTAGGCTGAGCCAAACAAGGTGACCAGAAGTCATGGGGGACAGATATGATGACACACAACTGCAGTGATGACCTCTGTTCTGGGACAGGAAAATGGCAGCTCCAAAAGGGTCCTTGAGGGAGGGAGATCAAACTGAGTCTTCAAGGATAAGGAGCAAATTTTCAGCCAGCCAAGCAGTGAAGGGCAGTTGAGGCTGATGGAAGGGTAGGCAGAGAGGCCCAGAGGATGCAACGAAGGATGAGGCACATGGGGAGTCGACTTGAGTCTACTTGAGTATAGGAGCCGCTGGCAGGGCCTAAAGAGGCCCTCACAGGACCAGGCTGACACTTAGAGCCCAGGGGGATGTGGTCGGGGTTGGGGGGGTGGGAGGGAAGGCCCTGGCCAAATGCCCAGTTAGACTTCCCACATCAGAGCCAAGAACTGGAGTCCTGGAGGATCAGATGGAGACCAACAATCCAGGGCCACCCTGTGTATATCACAGCCAGGGAGGTACTCTGCTGGGGAAGGCTGGGGATTCCTCTGCACCTGGGGAGGGTGTCTGTGGGTCAGCTGCCTCTGTGGCTTAGAAATCCCGTCAAGCAGCCACCACTGAGCGAGAATAAGTAGCCACCTGAGGGGTATCCTGCAGGTGCACCTGCTGCCCTGCCCATCATGGCCAGAGACCCCAGCAATGGGGAAGAGACAGACCACTGTCACTCTCAGGAGCTGTAGCTGCTCAACTTACCACACCAAGGGACAGGCCCAAGGAACCAGCCAGGCAACCGCATAGCCAAAAGCCGTGGCAACACTCCCATTTCCTCTCACTTGAGCCTTATTTTGTGAATCAACAGATTTTCTCAGGGATTTCTCAGTTTGAGGGTAAGGAAGAATGGCTCCCCAAAAACCACAGGCTCTTACCCAGTGGTGTGTTGGTTGGTGGGCTCCCGGGGTGGGAGGCTCTGACTTGTAGTGCTGACCCATTTCCACGGTGTGGATGCTCACGGCCCGTGGCACACTGCTGGCCAAGGCAGAAGAGGCGGCACCCCGACGCTCAGGAGCAGGGTGCAAACACAACACCTCCCAACCACCTCTGCAACCATGCTTACCCTGAGGGTAAGGAGCCATCCTGCATCCAACCAGTGGCTCGAGGTGGGCTCCCATGAAGGCTGTGTGTGGACGGTCTCGAGAGAGATGAGGCCCACAGGCAGAAGGCTACCAAGCTCCACGAAGGCCCCAGAGACCTGCTTTTTATTTTCTTCTCCTGAGCAGATCACCACCCCGGAGTAACCATGCAAAGGCTAGTCTTCTGCTCTTGCCTTCCCCCAGCAAATGAACCTGCCTGTCTGGCTCCAAACAGGGACAGAAGAAACTCAGGCTGCCTCATTTACAATTCTTCTCAACTGAGCAGATGGAGGTGCCCAGAGGGTGTGGGATATTCCAAAGCCTGGGCCATCATCTCCCTGCACCCACATCCTGATGCAGGAGGCGGGTGAACAGGGAGAGGGCTGGAGTGGACCACAGCATTCTGCTGGGAAAAGAGCTTCTAAACTGGGTGTGACCTGCCCGGGGGCTGGGACACCAGGACTTACTCCTCAGGAGGTAAGGGAGAAACCCAGTGAGTTCTGGCTGTGGTACCATGTGTCCTGACTCACCCTGAGGGACATCCCGCCTGTCATGGCAGCATCGACGCATCACTGACTCCTCCCTAACTGACACAAATACTCCACGGCAAGCCATCAGGTGGTACTAAGGAGCCAGGCGTTTCCTGCAGGGTCGCAGCACAGACGCAGAAAAGGGAGAAAAGCAGCCCCTTCATACCCCCCCCCCACCAGTTTTTGCTACAATTCTCAGGAAAACAACCTTGGACAGTTGTGTCCAGCCTCCTTCCAGGATGGATAAAAGGTGGCCCTCACTGTGGGGCTGCCAGTGACATTCTGTCCATCCCCGCTGCAGATGGAGGACCCTAACTCCCTCGTGACATCCCCACTCTCTACAGTCCCCCAAGGGGGCCCTGTGGGGTGCCAACGGCCAGTAGGCTCCCGCACAGCACACGGCCCTCCTGCAGCCTCAGAACGCCCCAGGCTGAAGGGCTAAACCCCAGACCCCACAGCCTGGGGCAGCACAGGCTGTGGCTGTACCTTGTTGAGCTCCCTCAGTTTGCTCTTGGCAGCGGCCACGTCCTCCTGCTCAGTGGCCAGCAGCTTTTCCTTCTCTTCCAGCTGGCGTTTCAGAACTGCCACAGGGTCGCCCTTCTGAGTGGCCTAAAAATGCCCACAGAGCTGCGTTAACAAAGGGGATGGAAAGACAATTTGTTTGTGCCCCACCCCGAACAGTGAGCCCCTGACCCACAACCAGAGCAGCAGCCTGCCAAAGTGGGAGCAGGGCTGCAAGATGAGCGGGCTTCATCCCAGCCCCAGACACCTCTGAGGGAAAGGCGCCCTGCCTCAGCCACCTAATCCGCCCGGGCATGTGTAGGAGCTGTCTGGGCCCAAAGCTTTGGATCAGCAGGGCAGGTTTTAGGAGCATGGTGTTTTCCACTAACTAGGGCAGATGGCACCCACAGCCTCTGCCTGCCCCACTGAGGGGTACCTGGCCACTATTTCACACTTGACGCCCACCTCTCAGCCACCATGTGCAGCATGCAGGCTGCTGGCTGACGCGTGGAGGCTGGGGGACAGTGACCTGAGCTGCATTCCGGCTCTCTCCTTGGAGGAGGAGTGGTCATCTCTGGCAGGGCTGTGGCAGAAGCCAAGGCACTTGCAGGGTGATTTGTGCAGCCTGCAGCCAGGAAGGGGCTGCAGAGTTTTACCCAGAGAGGTAAGCGAGGCTGTTTTATGAACACTACAGTACAAGCCAGGTGACCAGCCTTGACAGGCACCACTCAGGGGAGGCTGGGCCCCAAGACCAGGTACTCCTGAAACCCACTGGGCCCCTGAGAGGGAGAGGGAGGAGGGTAGGCCCACCTTATGCCAGGTGTCCTGAATGATGCCAGCTTTCTCCGATAGGATCTCGATGAGGCGCTGGGCCTCACCATCATTGAACACCATGCTTCCAACAGTGGAGACCAGCGTCTTGTAGGGGAGGCAGAGAGGGCTGTCGGAGTCCTGGGGCCCTGTGCAGGGAGAGGGAAGAGGACTTACAGACACCAGCAACTAAACTCATCACAGCCTGAAGCAGCAGGGCCATCAGAGCCGAGGGCTCTGCCAAGCTGCCCGGGCTCTGCAGGCTGCATGGCGAGCCTGCCCTGGGTATGTGGACTCTCAGAGCACCTGAGAGACAGGCGAAACTGCAGGGCTGTACAAGAGTCCCAAGTGCCCATGACACCAGAGGGGAAGGTCCCCAAGTAAAGGCTGAGTTTTCCTGGCTTGGAAATGGTTTTCCCCACTATTTATCATCAAAATGAGAAGAATTAAGCAAAGCATACTGTTCCCAAAGGTGCTTTTTCCTTCCTTCTTTTTCCAGCGGACCATGTGGTCCACCTCTCACCCTGCAGGGCCCAACAAGGTTCACCCCCTGCCATGACCAAGCCCTGTGGCATGTGACTGACCAACCAGCCTGTCATTCCCACAAACCCAGAATACCCCCCCCTGCATCCCCACAGTCATGAGAGAGGGATGGAAGCAAAAGGCCCGTGTCTCCAAGGCTGCTTCGGTGTGGTCCCAGGGGAAAGGAAGCTGCTTCCTATTCCCAGACTCAGACCCCACTTCCACCTCTCCCTGGACGAGTGTGCAGCAGGTTTTGGAAGAGGGAAGGTGGGGCTGGGTTCTTCCAGACTTGTCCATTTGTCAGTCCATCAGACTTCCTGGAGGACAGAGTGTTCCAAAGCACTACTGATGCACCCTCCACACATACGTTGCCCTCTCATCACTGGCCCTCAGGTGGCCTTGAAGGCAAGAAAGGGAGAACTGAGATGCCCCACCTTAAATGCCCGCGCAGTTCCTCATGTTGAGGCCCCAGTCTGCCCCACATCTGGACGACAGGCCAAATGAGCTGGACAAAGAAAGAAGGCTGTTCTATAGCAGCACCTTCAGCTAAGCCCACCCCACTAAGGATGACAACTGGGGAAGGTTTCCATAGCAACCCTAAGTTCTCCGGCTTGTCACAGTATTTTCACTTACTAGTCACAATATTTTCATCACAAGTCAAAGCATTTAGCATGATACCTTAATAAGGGGAATGTGGCATGTGGGCGAGCCGGTTGCTATGAGCACCTTCATTTTAGAACATCTCACCTTGGTCAGCTCAGGAGATTAAAAATAACCACGTTGACATTAAGGCCTAAGAGCTCAAGGGTGTCACAAAAATTGGGGGGGGGAATGCCCCTTCAACCTTCTTTGTTGACATTGAAATACATACATAATTTTAATGGTAAATTTATACACACTTAAAATTCTGAGTACAGCGAAGCCAAGAATACAAAGCGCTCTGGAGTTCACTATTGGAAGAAAACCCCACTGTTAGCATTTTGGCTTATGGGCTTCCTGCTTTCCCCCTCAGCCTACAGACAGATGTTTACTGTCAATGTCTCCCAGAAGAGGGAGGCCCACTCATTTCAAAGACACTGCTGGAGTGCGACAAAACAGGATGGGCTCTCTGAAGCTGATCACGGCAGATGCTCTCCCTTCCTGACCCAGTCTGCTTCTGTGTTGGCCACCAGCCACGTGCGAGCACTGGGTGCGAGAAACGTGGCTAGTGTGAATGGAGATGCACTACACGTGGAAGCACACACCACCATGAAGACTTGGTATGAAACGAAAAATAAAATACCTGTAAATAATTTACATTGATTGCATGTTGAAATGCTAATTTGGGTAAGCTGGGTTAAATAAAATATATCATTAAAATTAATTCTATTTGTTTGCCTTTTTTAATGGGGCTACTAGGAAAGTTTAAATTATACACGTGGCTCATATGTGTGGCTCATGTATTTCTACTAGACAGGTTTGTCCCTTCTTTCCAGTCATGGGGACCCCCAAAGTTCCCTGCTGAAGTCCTGGCAGCCCCTGTCCCCGCAGGGGTCTAAGAGTGATGGGGGCTCAGCCCTCCCTTGAATGCTCTCCCTGAAGACCATCCTACAGGGCCCCTAGGGCCCCCACTGCACCATGCCTGGATAACACAGCCACACATCGCTATGCAATGTTTCCTTCACAGGCATCATCCTGGCATTCTGGGCAAATATGTGTCCCCTCCTAGAGGGCTGGAGGACAGACCTCAGAGGCTCTGTCCACAAAACTTCCCAGAGTACTACTCTGTGAGAGTGTCATTCCAACATACCCTTATTAAAACTTTCTAATGTAATTATATGAAACTTTATTAGACATTTTAGTGAACAAAGCAATGAACACTAAATGAAACAGTCTAATGCTATGTTGAGCAAAACTTAACTCTATACTGCCCACCTCCTACACTCCCCACAGAAACTGCCACGGCCTTCTCCATGCTCAAACACTCTTTTCAATTATTTTTAGAGAGCCGTAACTATATTTTGTCACTAAGTCTTCCAGGTTAGAATGGTGCTGTCTCCATTCTCCCCAAATCTGGGCAAGTAAAACTCAATGATAAAAAGAAAAGCGCTTGGAAGTAGGAACCAACTTCTGGACCTCCGCACGAGTCACGAGGCCCAGAGTGGTGGCAGCTCACCTCTGAAGAGGTGCCCGTTCCTGGGAGGAGGGCACACTGACTCCATCAACAAATATTGCGCTGGCAAGGGCTAACACGTGCCAGCGCACCCCGTGGGTCTCCAGCAAGTACTCACAGACTAGCAGTAATCCTTGGTATTACAAAATCTTAAGGCACTGAAATAAATTTGTCAAAGACTCAACATCTAATCTGTTAAACCACAGATCTCACAAAGACCACGTGGCAGTGAAATGCACTGAGATCAGCCCCTGCAGCCAGCACTTGGCCCATGCCGGGGGGCCTGAAACCAGGAACAGAGGGCAGGGAGGCCTGGGAGAGGAAGGGGGCAGCAGGAGAGGGATGGGTGGCAAGGCAGGGCCAGTGTCCTTCTGCTGGCAGTGATCCAAACCCGTCTGGCAGGGGCCTGGCCCTACAGAGATTGGAGAGGCCTGGGCTCACAGGACAGCCTCTCCTGAGCAGGGTGGCCTTGGACATGTCCTTCACCTCCAGGTGACAGCTCTGCTGGGGTCTAGGCCAGAACCCACAGAACAGCGGGCTTGCTGAGGAGAGCTGGAAATGAGATTTTTATGTGCCATCTCCTGACCTGTAGTGCTGCCAACTAACTCAGTGAAAAATAAATAAATAATACCACTGTAGGGCTGAACAAATACATTTGCGGGGCAGGTCCAGTCTGCAGGTCACCTCTGCCCTTGGGCAAAGGGGCTCCATGGTCAACAAGGCCACTGAAGCCAGGTGGCATGGCCTTGAATTCAGCTCAGCTCCTTCCCACCTGTGCATCCCAGGGCAAGTGGCTTTGCCTCCTTTGTCTCCTTCTCATCTGTGAAATGGGGGTAATAACTGGTCCTCTCTCTCAGCTTTGCCGCAAAGACTACATTGCAGTGTCTTGGAGCAATGCCTGGCACAGGGTGAAGCAGGCACAATCAATCAACAGGGCCACCACCGAGCCCCAATCACAGGAGAATTCCAGGCCCCGACACCTCTCTGAACAGACGTAGGGAGGAGCTCTGGGTGGCTGAAGGAACTCCAGCCTTTCTCCTACTTCCAGTGTAATGGTCCCCATGCAGACGTGGTGTCCAGGAGCCAGCCCTCTGAGGAGAGAGCACCATGGCCCAGGCCCTCTGGCTCCTGCCTCGCACCACTGTCCTCACTCACCAAGGCTAAGGGGCAGCATGCTTAGGCAGGTGAGGAGCCCTCTGCCTCCCTGGGCTCTCAGCCAAGAGGTATGCACGGCTCGGATAATGTGCATAACACTTCAAATTCCAACACTACACTCCCTTTTGTGACCGTGCTGGGAGGCTTAATCACCTAAAATTAAACTTGTCTTACAAAAAGGCACTGAGGAGTCTCTTTCTCTTTGTCAACTGTGGAGTCCTTTGAGGAGAATCTTCTCTCTGCCCACATAATTACCAGGATCTCAATGGCCAGGTCTCAGGCATAGGGACTCGTGGGACTCTGCAGCCCAGTGCTGTTTCAGCAGCAGCCCCACAGTGTCCCGCTACTGGAATGCTCCTGTACTGGTCCTGCCCAGCTTACTCAACCAACAGCGAAGGTGGTGTTACTGCTCCCATGTGTACCGCTAGCTGTGCAACTGGGGAGGGAGGGGACTGTCACCATGGCCCTAGGACATCAAATAGCTCCAGCTCAACTTCAGCTGTTGCTGCAGGTGTCCAGCAGCCCTGCCCAGGTCCAGGTGGTCTCCAGACACCTACTGTATACCCAGCAGTCTGCAAAATGCTGGGTTCGGAAAGGTAAGTTAGAGGTGAAACTGCCAGCTAAGAGGGAGAGGAGACAGGCCACATGGTGACCACAGAGCCCAGCCACACGTGGGGAACTTGTGCACCGCCAAGGAAGCAACCCTGGCAGCAAGGTCGGGAAAGGCTTTCAGAGCAGAGGATGCCTGAGCCACTGGAAAGGGAGAACAAGGGCTCGGGGAAGGAAGGGTATTTAAGGAAGGGGAGCAGCAAGGACAGGCACCAAGGCTCACAGGGGCCTTGGGAGTCAGAGTACAGGAAAGTGAGACAGGAGTAGGTTCAAGTCTTCACAGGTCCCAGAGATCCAGATTTTATCTTGTAGGCAAGGAACAATGCCTAGAAACGAGCAAGATGTGCATCTGGGAAAAGTTATTTCAGAACACCCATGGGGACAAGGCTGGAGGAAGGCAGATCAGGGGAGATCCAGGGCCAAGTGCAATCAGAAAAGCTAAGCTGAGGGACAGAGATCCAGATGTCAACCCAGGGACTGACAGCAGAGCCTGCCATGGGGCCTGGGGGAGAACTCCAATGGCAGAGACACTCTCTGGTAATGTCTTCCTCAAGGAATGGCCAGACCAGTTCCCAGGCCTCTGCCTCAAACACAGACACAGGCTGCACGGCTGCTGCCTCTGGACCCTGCACAGGTATCCCACAACAGTGCAGCCAGACCCCAACCTTGGGGAACCTTCCAGGCCCTGACATCCCCAATCACCTGAGCCAAACTCAGGTTGAAGGCCCCTCCACACCTCCATGAAGCCAGCACCACACAAGCAATCACTGGATTTAGAGACAGAAGGCAAGCCCCCGACTCCTGTTGACCCTAGGTCCAGAGCGTATCACCCCAACTCAAGAGAAGCCGGCCGGCACCCCCACCCCTAGAGACGAGGAACCAGCTCGCCACTAGCTGCACATCTGTGGACAGTGGCCACAGGGGTCCTCCTGAGCTTGCAGGGAAGTGACCCTGCTGAGGCCCTCAATGAAAGACCTACCAAATGTGTCAGAGGCCCGGCTGCAGCGCCCTCTGTCTACACCATTGCTTGTCCACACTGCGGAGGAGGCGGTTGGGGGCAGCATGCACACAGCCACTCCAGGCCCAGCTTGGCTGTGAAGCCCAGCGCTGCCCAGGGGCTGCACTGCCTTCCGATCAGATACAGGCCCCAGAGGGGAGCTCCACCTGAGCCCTGACTGCCATGGACACTAACATCTGGTGCTTTAAGTGTACCAGGACAAAGGGCAAACAATGGCAGGAGAAACCCTAATTGAGGCCTTTGAATTAGGCCTCTTCCTTTGGCTGGAGAAAAAAGTAATCTGTTAACAAACTAGGAAGTGGTGCATTTAATGATGTCTCATGCAACTTAAAAATTCTGTAGATCGAATGACTATTTTTCTCATTATACTTACAGATTTCCCCCACAAATTTCAATAAAATCTTATCTGAAAACATACACACATCATAATGGTTCTTAAAGAAAGACAATCTCTGGAGGACCTCTGGGCTAGACCCTTCCTCAGGCTTCCTCAGGCCCGCAGGCTGGTCCCAGGAGAGCACCCCTCAGGTGAAAAGCTGTTAACCTAACGCCTGCAGGAGAAGACAGGAAGTGCCAAACTGTGGGCTTCCTGACCACAGCTGCCGAGGGCTAGCAACTGGAGCCATAGCGCCATGCTTCAGGGTGACAGGACAGAGAGTTATGATCCTCTGGCAGCCTCTCTAGGATGTGGCAGTGCCACCCTGGGAGTTGGCTCACTTCCCTAGGGGATGGCTTGGTTCTTTTAAAAAGAAGAAACAGAAAAGTTGGGTTTGAAGAACTTGCACAGAAAGTGAACAAAGGCTCAAAAGTCCCCCAGAGATTTCTTCAGAGCTGCAGTTCAAAAGAAAGAACGGCAACCTCAATCTCAGTACATCTGTCTGTGCACTTCAGCCCTTAAGTGGGTGAACAGCAGCTGCTGATGGGGCCTGGGCCTGAGGGGGGCCACAGATGGAGGGCCCGAGGCTCAAGGCTCAGGTCCCTGCCACTATTTGCTGGCAGTGTGACTTCTGGGAAATCTCCAAACAGGTAAAAATATGAATTCACCTGCAGAACATTGGGGGTAAATGCACAGAAAAGAGCTTCATAAACCACACACCTAACCAAAAATCTGGTTGAGGAGGACAATGGTGTCACATTCCTGGTGGTGACCGAGCACCAGGCTAGGACACAGCAAGCCCACAGTGCATGAAGGCCAGGGGTAGACAGGAAGGAGGAAAGGATGTTACTACCAGGTCACCTGCTACCAGTCATTACCCCTGCTACACACAGGTACCCTGAGTAGCCTTCCTGCTGGGTCTGAAAATCTTTCCCCATCTCCCCTGACCTCTGAGGACTGCTGCCCCTACAGAACATGCTCCTATTTGTGCGTTTCCACCTGCTCTGCTGCTCTAGCAGAGGCAGAAGCAACCCTGTGGCACAGCATGGAGCTGAAGGGTCCCAAGATGCTGCCAGGCTCGTAGATGTGGAACCACCTTGAACCTCCCATCTCATCTCAGTTCATGACTATTTACTAGGTGTCCAGGGGCTGCGACAGACCTGAGAACTGGCCATTTTCTTTCTTCAACTTGGCCCCCACGAAAGAGCAAGGACTCCTTTCTGCTGCTCAGACAACACTCAGGGGACCTACGGTCAGGGCTGGGCTGCCTCACAGCACCCGAGATGACAGGAGTTCTGCTTTGGTACAGTGTGGGCCTATTTATTTGACTCTCAAACAATAGTTTTTGTTGTTTTTCCATTAAAAAAATAACATGTTACAGAAAAGCTGGAAGATGCAGAAGGGTGAAAGGAAGATACCAAAATTTACCCAATTCTTCCCTGCAAAGACAGCCTTTCTCCCATGTTGACTTGGGTAAGGTCACAGTGGGGTCACAAATGCCCATGTCTGAGAGGTTTTCTACCTCCTGAGGCTGGCTGGGCTCTCCTGGGCCCTGAAGTGATGGCCTTCTGGCCCTGGAGTAACAGCCTATGTCTGCAGGTGGGCAAGGGGGATCCGGCATGAAGCCAGTCCAAGAAAGAAGGACCATGGCTAGGGCACCTACCTTGTCTCGGCCTCACTCAGCTGCCACACTGTGGAAACCAAGCCCCAGTGGAAGATTGATGTTCTAAAGCTCATGCAGAATATGGAGTTTCCAGAACGCACATCCTGTGCTTCCCAAGTCTAAGCCTTCGGTTTGCCCAGGGCCCAGGCCCACACTGTATTAATCTGGGCTCACTTCCAGGTGCTGGAACGGAACAGCTCTCTTGAAGGTGTAACGCTAACATTCCCATTAGCACCCGTGGGGTGGAGGGGAGGCAGGCTGGCCTCATTATGCCTGCAGAGACTAAATCCAAGGACAAAAATAGATTAAAAAAAAAACCACCACATACACACACTTCATGTGAGAAACGTGGCTTTCCTAATAAACAGCATGCACAAGTGCCACGGTAACTACGAGAGAACGAGGCCTGCACAGCACTGCAAACACTTGGAAGCCTTAGTTCTGGAAAGTTTCACTTCTCTACAATTCCATGAATCCCCTCTTCGCCAACATTGAGAAAATAATCTGTGCTTTTTGTTTTGTAAGCAAGTGTTTTCCACATCTGGGTTTCTAATCTCATCCACGATTCCACAGTACCACATGACCAAGGAGTCAGATGGAGGGTGCTGGAGAACACTCATGTGGGCCCTCATTGCTCTGCGAGGACGGGAAGGCATGAAGCGTCTTTGAAAAGCTGTGTAGCACTGCCTTCCTAAATTAAGTGTACCTCCTTTTTGACTTAGCAATTACATACCTAGGAATTTACAGAGATACTCATACAATGATATGCCTACATCATGGCAGCACTAATTTTAGCAACAAAAACATCTGCATACTACTTAGGGTCCCTTAAATAAATTCCGATACAGTCATGTGAAGAAGTGTGACGTGGCTGAGAGCAGCAGCCCTGTGGGTGCTGTTTGGGAAATGTCACCAGTACTCCAGCAAAGAAAGCAAGTTCCAAAGCTGCGTGCACCGTGGGCCCCCTGTGCGAGCCAGGGTGAGGAGCATCTCTAGGGTCCCCGTGAGAAGTGGGTGGTGAAAGGGATGGAGTAGAAAGAAAAGACTTTCAATTTTCACCTTCCATGCTTCTATACTGTTTGAGTCCTGTTTGCTGGAAGCACATATTTACACAATAATAAACTAAAAAACAAGATTAGGAAGGCAGGTGTTCACTGTCAAATCTGACCACAGACAAGTGGTAAAAACCTGTCACACAGCCCCGATTTATTCCTGTAGGAAAATCAGATCAGAAGTTCTGGAAAAGTTCCAACTTGGTCCTGCAGTAGCGTGTCCGGTGCCCGCCTCCACACCCGCCGGGCTCCCTCTGAGGCGTCTGCCAGCAAGGGCCCTGATGGTAACACGGAGAAGAACCGCATCTGTGGTGGACCCCAACTCTGGGGCAGGTTTTGCCGCTGATTTGTCACATGTCATGGACCAGCCACAGCCTCCATAGCCTCACTTGTCACATCTCACTGTGTTAGAGGACAAAGGACAACAGGGCACTCACCCTACCTATTCAGGATATGGGCAGACAGAACAAAGCAGGCAAGGAGCTGGGTGGCACCAACACATGGCTGCAAAGGCATGTTGGTTTCCGCAGGGTCACCTCCCTCCCTATGGCTCCTGTTCAGAGCAGGGCCTCCAACAGAACTTATTATACTGGTGGAGATGTTCATCTGCACTGTCCCAAAGGGCAGCCACCAGTTCTGTGTGACTACTGAGCACATGGAATGTGGCTAGTGCACCTGCTTCTCTTTTACTGACTTTTGATTGATTTGAATGTTAACTTAGATAGCCCAATGTGACCAGCAGCTCCTGCACCAGATGGGATAGCCCTAGGCTCTGGCTTTCTGGTGCCTGTGGTTAAAACCTCATGCCCTGGAGCCCTCCCCTGCCTGAGCCAAGATCTTCTCAATTCTGGGAAGGAATTCCCTTCCTGGCCTGCTCCCCACCAGTAATCCAGAACCCACTCCCCGAGCACCTCCCCATGGTCATTAGGCCACTCCCCACCCTGCCAAAACTACTCACATCTCCAGGCCCCAGAGTTTCTGGGTCCCCAGGGCCAGCCACCCCAGCCAGAGCTGTGCTCACAGTTCCCTAGAGTTGGGCACACATGGCCCCTGAGAAGCTGAGGGTGGACAGACCCTGAGCAGGCAAAGAAAAGCTCAACCCCAGCAGGCAGGAGGTCAAGGGCAGGCAGCCAGGGCTGACCACACCCTTTTGAGCAAAGGGATGAACACAGGACATGAGGTATAACTGCATGAAAAGAACACAGCCTGCCTCTCACTCAGAAACATGGTTTTGGCCACAAAGGCTAATTTGAGTAAAATTAATCCTCGATCACTAAACTCTACATACAAGATGTAATCACAAGGGAAGTGTAATCTCCATTCCCTAAGCCAGTGGGAGATTCCCTGCATCCACAGATTGGTTCCTCACACCCTCAGTCATCACAGCTTGCAATAAAGAAGTAAGAGTGCTGGGAAGGCAGGGACCTTGCTGCAAATGATGAAAGGCTCCTGCAGTGGAGAAGGGCCTTAATGACACCAAACAACCCACAACCCACAACCCACAAACAAAGCATATCACTGGCTCCTGAGTTCACAGTGGGTCTTCAGAGCAAGCCCTGAACTGCACATTTATATTTGGGAACACCCAGAGCACCGTGAGGAGAGAAGCACACACCTCCTGGCTCCACCCTCAGGCCCACAGTCCGTTAGAGCTGCAAATGCATGAAGCCAGGCATTACAAAGACAGTCGGCCTCACCCTTCCTGCCACCCTGGCGGTGACTTGGGCATCCTTACTACACCCAAGCATGGTCCTGGGACCAAGAGCATCAGCATCCCCTGGGAGCTGGTCAGGAATGCAGAGTCTCATGCCCCACCCAGAACTGCTGAGTCAGAAGGTATCATACGTATCTTAAAACTTGAGAGCAACAGCACTAGGGAAAAATCACTATTTCTGAAGACAGACTATTTCGTGATCTTCATGGAGTTGGGGATGGGAGTGGCCTGCATCCACCACAGGGGTAGCTGGGGGGTGGGTGGGTGCTTGAAAATGGCTTTACATACCATCCATAAGAACACAGGGCTGAAATCACTCAGTGCAAATTCAGGGAAAGGAAAAGTTACGTACAAGAAAGAATTTTTCCCATGTTGCTCAGAAAGTAAGTTTCCCCACTCAGACACCCTGAATAAAGAATTCACCTTTCCGATGTCCTATTTGTCACACACATTACCCCGTGCAGCTGTGTTTTCACTGTGATCCTGTCTTATGGTTCCACAATGCTGGCTGTGTGGCCAAGCACCTTTGCAATTTTCTCACTACAACTTCCAAATGACATCAGGCCTTCCACCATCTTCACTGAGCTATATTAGTTCTGGTTGTCTTTTCTATTTCCTAGAGTTTGATTTCTTTTTAAATTACATCTAATTCATGCAACCCTATATTTTTCAAGAGGTATAGTCTAAGCAGGCTCTTCCCAATCTTGACCATGCTGCCCAAGATCACTGCCTGAATGTTTCTCCTATCCACGGAAATGATGCATTCTCCCCTCACTGCAGTTCTTAAGGGATGGTACAGTCCACTTCAGGACCCTTCTATTCCCTGGCCTGTCTGGCCTTCAGCTGGCACCCTATTTGTAATTACAATAGCTTGGAAATATGTTCACACACCAGAGAGTACTGGCCTTCCAAAAGTTACTGAGAAATCTATCCAATATCCTTAACTATTTCCCCTCCAGACGGGACTTTTATTATACACTCCTCAATAGAACTGCTGTGTAGGTTCAGACAGGTCATCAAAATTAGACCCTCCTAACAAGGGTCTCTATCACCTGCAAATTAGAGCCATTTGATTCCTTCCTAATAGTATAATTTCTGTTTCATGCCTTATTTCAAATGTCTAAAGTCATGTGTGGTAATAATGCCTATAGGATATAGGAAGCTATTCTGGATGTACCTGGTGTGGGAAAGCCAGAAAACAGGCCAGCTCTCAGTTACATCCATACCTTAAAGACAGGGCAGTGTGCCCCCTCCAGCCTGTGGGGCAGAGCAGAGGCTGTGTGAGCCCCCTGCGGGGCCAGTGGGTGGACCTCGATGCACAGCAGGAGCCTGAAGCCACTCACAAAGCACGAGGCCCCTTGCACTGAGCACATGCCCCCCCTACCCCCGCACAATAAAAGCTGGGGAAGGAGGAAAGCTGAGAAAAGGTAATGTAGCTTCACAAAAGGGCAAGAGAGGGAACCCAGCTAAAACCTGAAGGTCCTGTGCTGCCCGGCATGGGTCCCAATCATTTCAGACCCCTAAGATAGCTCATTAAGACAAATGCAATTATTTCCAAATCAAACAAATGGCTAGTCAAAGATTTAAAAAAAAAACAAAAAAACATAAGGCTACTGAATCAAATGAGTGATTAATGAATATGAAAGAGGAACTCATTAGCCCAATTTCTATAGTAATATGAATTTAAAAAATGAAATCAATGTTCTATATTTTATATATGTATATATATAAAATATTCCTTTAAATAACTGGGGTAGGGGGTGGGGAAAAGAGAAAATGGGGAGTGGGTGTGGCACAGGTGCCATTGCTCCTCAAAAACATCCTACCATTATTCACTCAACAAACATACTGAAACAAAGCTACCCTAAAGTAATCAGGTAAGGTAAGAACAGAACAGACTGACAGAATGCAGTCAGATGTTTAAGAATGATTTGCCAAGACACAGAAGTGCTCTGGATTGTGTAGTAGACAAATTCCTAATTCCTCCTCTCTCCTTGTACTCACCCTTCTCCCATGTCACTTTGCAGTCTCTCCCAATGGAGTCAGTGGACTTTCCACTCCTTGATGCCGGCTCAGTCACATGACTTGCTCTGGCCAATAGGATGGTGGTTTGAAACATGCCCTTTATAGCCCTGCTGTAACCATGAAAAGGGTCTGTGCCCTGAGTCAATGAAGCCTTAGCCTGGCCCCAGAATGAATACATGTGGAACAGACCTATGCTTGACCTGCAGCAAGGAGCCAAACCCAGTTAAATTACAGCATGAAGCAGGGCCACTCAGCTAAGAAAACCCAGACCTGTCAACCATCAGCCATGAGCAAGAATAAATGACTGCTGGTGTAAGCTACCAAATTCTGGAATGTCTGTCCTGCAGCCTTCTTATGGCAATAACTGACTGATACAGGTGATTCCCTGAAAGGGAATCCATAAGCCATTTAAAGATAGCTTTTCCCTCCAAGTTCATAAAAAAGTCAAAGCTACTTACCAGGCTCACCTTTCTTCTTTGAACCAGACTTCTTCTTTGCACGAGCCTCTTGCTTTGGTGCCTCCTGGCTCTGGGCTACATCTGCATTTCTGTCTTGGATGGGAGCTGACTCTGCTTTCTTAGCCTGATTGGCAGATGCCTCCACCTTTTTGCCCTGGTTGAGGGACCCTTCTGGCTTTTTGCCTTGGTTTGGGGTTCCCTCTCCCTTTTTGCCTTGATCAGAGGCCCCCTCTGCTTTTTTCCCCTGGTTTGCAAAACCCTCTGCCCTTGTGCCTTGATTAGCAACCGAATCTGCCTTTCTGCCCTGGTTGGCTGTCCCCTCCCCCTTCTTGCCCTGGTTGGGGGTCCCCTCCACCTTCTTGCCCTGGTTCTGGGCCCCCTCTGACTTCTTGCCCTGGTTCAGGGCCCCCTCTGCTTTTTTTCCCTGGTTCTGGACCCCCTCTGCCTTC
>JAQQAC010020895.1:5323429-5434363 GCA_029783875.1 Phataginus tricuspis | reverse complement strand
TGGTTCTGGGCCCCCTCTGCCTTCTTGCCCTGGTTGGGGGTCCCCTCTGCCTTCTTGCCCTGGTTGGGGGTCCCCTCTGCCTTTTTGCCCTGGTTCTGGGCCCCCTCTGCCTTTCTGCCCTGGTTGGGGGTTGCCTCCACCTTTTTATTCTGGTTCAAGACTTCTACCCTTCTGCTCTGATTCTGGGCCCCCTCTGCCTTTCTGCCCTGGTTTGGGGTCCCCTCCTCTTTTTTGCACTGGCTGGGAGCCCCCTCTGCTTTTTTGCCTTGATTCTGTACCCCCTCTCCCTTTCTGCCCTGATTCTGGGCCCCCTCTCCCTTTCTGCCCTGATTCTGGGCCCCCTCTACCTTTTTGCCTTGATTCTGGGCCCCCTCCACTTTTTTGCCCTGGTTGGGGGCCCCCTCTGCCTTTTTGCCCTGGCTGGGGGCCCCCTCTGCCTTTTTGCCCTGGTTGGAGGCCCCCTCTGCCTTTTTGCCCTGGTTGGGGGCCCCCTCTCCCTTTTTGCCCTGGTTCTGGGTACCCTCTGCCTTTTTGCCCTGGTTGGGGGGCCCCTCTGCCTTTTTGCCCTGGTTGGGGGCTCCCTCTCCCTTTTTGCCCTGGTTGGGGGCCCCCTCTCCCTTTTTGCCCTGGTTGGGGGCCCCCTCTGCCTTTTTGCCCTGGTTCTGGGCTGCCTCTCCCTTTTTGCCCTGGTTGGGGGCCCCCTCTCCCTTTTTGCCCTGGTTGGGGGCCCCCTCTGCCTTTTTGCCCTGGTTGGGGGCCCCCTCTCCTTTTTTGCCCTGGTTGGGGGCCCCCTCTGCCTTTTTGCCCTGGTTCTGGGCTCCCTCTGCCTTTCTGCCCTGTGCAGCACCAGTGGCTAGGGTACTGGCCTTAGCACCCACTGGGGGTACAACCACCATAGGCACCTCCTTGGGAGCAGTTTCCAAGATGGCAGCCTTTGAGGCAAGAACCTGGATGGAATTCACTACAGAACTGACTGCTGGTTCCACCTTTGCCACTTTTTTCTCCTTCTTCTTTTTGTCCTTAGGCGAGGAGGCTGGCTTCTCTTGAGGCATGGCTGGCACCGTGGCTACAGGGGCAATAACCACAGTGGGCTGGACCGGGGTTGGAGCCACAGCCACTGCAGGTGCCCGCGCTGGGTCTTTGAGGAGGATGGTGACATTGGGGGCTGGCTCATGGTCAGGTATCTTCCCGTTGGGTTTCTCTTCCTTTTTCTTTGTCTTCCCTTTCTTCTCCACTGTTCTCTCCTTCTTTTTCTTCTCCACTTTCTGGTGGTGAGTTCTCGCCATCTCCTTACGCTGGTTTGCTAAGGCTTCCTCGTATGATGTCTCCTTCATGGAGAACGTCGAGACCAGGAAGATGCCAATGGCAGAAACAACCATGAATCCACCAAAGACCACAACCCCCAAGGTTTGAGTGTCGTAAATATCCATCCTGGCTTGCTTTCCTTTCACCTGCCAAATATATACATGTAGATTACTTTTTGCGGAAACTGAAGCATTGATAGTTTCTATGCCCAGCCCCATCACCAAACTTGGGGTTTCACTAATTCTTCAGACTGATAAAGCCAAAGGAGAAAGAAAATCCAGGCAATCTCTGATGTCAAACATTCTTACCCGCCCCTCTTCAGAAGTGAATGATTTTTACACAAGACTTGAACAGTGCATAAAAACTGGTGCCAGGAGATACAAAGCAACAGAGAGATGGCAGAGTGCAGGTCTATAACTGAAAGACTCAGCAGCCATAACCACAATTCAGAATGTTCTCCAGCACAGGGGTCAAAGATCACATGAGCACAAGCACAGGCCAGGTATAAGACAATGAGGACAGGCAAGTGAGGACTATAGCAAAAATGGCCCAGTAAACTTGGGAGCAAGTGTCCCCAGCCACAGCTGATTGTTGCAGAAATGTGAGCAACTATGCTGGGAGAGCTTCTGCTTTTCACATGAAGCCAGAAGTCCTTTTCTCTTAATGTGAATTTGACTGATTAAAAAAAAAAAACAATGGTAAGCTAACCTGAACACTTCTGCAGGCTTTTAGCCGCTTGCCTTCTGGCCAGCAGACCCCTGTGAGCCGTCTATACTCTGCTGCCTCCCCTCCCCCCCCTGCTGGCAAACACAACCAGTCAGAGATAGAGAAGAAAACCTCTGCACTGCGATCTGGAGAAGTGATCAAGAATCTGGTGAGGAGAAATGGCCGCCTTGTGCAGTGATAGCTCCTGAAGAGTTCTGGATCCTCAATGTGCACATTAGAAACAGGAAGTATCAAGTTTTGGAAGCCCACCAAATAAAAGACTCCAGCTTTGGAATTTCACATCTGGAGGCCACAAGGTGGGACGAAGACAGTGTAACCCCCTAAGCAGGCCCACTCCTTGCCCTGGGGAGGGCGCCCTTTGCCTGAGGACACTCCAACCAAGAGGATGAACCAGCCCTCTCGCTGCCCAGGGACCAAGTCCAAAGGGCCCTCAGCAGCCGGACCCACACCTCCCTGGCTGCCAGTGCAGGCTAGCTCTGACTTCAGTGGAGAGCTCCACCAGGTTTATTTGGATGCGTTCAACTAATTTTCATGCTACTATCACATTCTCCCTCCCTGGACAGTGAGAAACAGGGCCTAGCTCCCCCAACAAGAATCAGTGAACAGAATAGAATGCAAGTGTGAGAAGGTGGGTGAGGGAAGGTGGAAAGTCAGGGAAGGTGGAAAGTCAGAGAAGGGAGCAGGGGGAGAGGCACCTCTCCCCTTACCAGCATGACCCCACAAAATCTCCAGATGCTGTGATAGAGGCTTGTCAGTGGCTTGAGAGTTGAGATTCCTCCTCCTCTGGAAGTGGGGGAGGGAAATAGTGGGAATTTCTGAACAACAATTATGAAATCCAAATTTTGACTTTAGGGCATTTTAAAGGACCTGAAAAGGACTGTTTCAAATGTCTCAGCATCATGTTCTAAGAAAAATCACTCACTGCAGAACAAACAGTTTCACTGAGCCTTTCTAATAAAACCCTCACAGCAAGAAGGTGTGATGCACTCAGGACAAAAACTTCACAGCATGGGCTTTCCGTGGGGGCAACTCCAGAGGCTGCAGCTGTGACACACCTCCTCCCAGACCGACACCAGGTCTACAAGGACCAGGCCAAACCCTCATTCTGTATATGAAGTCTCAGGCAGGCTCGTGTAGCTGTCAAATCCCAGACAAGTGGATTCTGACCTCTGGCCATGGGTTCTGACAGTGTGACCCACAGCCAGGCCACCCTCTTATATAACAGTCAAGAGAGGCTGTCCCTGTTTAGCCTTTCCAGGAACACACTCCCAGGCAAGGTATTGAAAAGGAACGGGTGCCCTGCTCAGCCCTGGAGGGATTTAGTCGACAGGGAGGGAGGGCAGGGACAAGAAGGCTTACAAGGGTCTGTGGTCAACTTCCACTGCTTGGTGCGTATCCACCAGCTAAAACTCCAGGTCTTCACAAGGACCTCTCAGAACTTTGACAGCATGGACACATTCAGGTACAAAAACTACATCATAATCACTGTACTCAGTCTATTCAGATGACAAAAGTCCTCAGAACCCTCCCCTTCTCCGGGGTCACCCCGGCTGAGGGTTGCCAGGCTGAGGCAGTCACCAGCCTCCTACAAAGTGGGCTCTGTTCCCCACCGAGCACTGTAAGATCGGTGCAGCTTGGTGTAGGGCAGAAAAATTAGCTTTGAATCATACTCAAGTTAAGCAAATATGTGACACAAAAATGTATTCTCTTTTGGGAGCACAGAATCCAGAAAAGCTAGTTTGGGAGAGTATTTTTCCACTGCAGCACACACAATTGTATGTTTAATAGCAGCATAAACGTGTCTTCCCAACTTTTGTAGACAGAGATGCTCTAAAAAGAAATTACATCCCCACTACTAACTACTGGGTTAGAATTTCTTTAACAGAAACCTTTCACAGGAAAAAATGAAAAGCCCTTGTCTTAAGAATACACTGAAACATTTAAGGCTAAGGCCATATCACCATGAATGAAGAACCATACACAACAAAGAAACCTAAGGGAAAACCAGCCTTCCTACTGCTCTGCTGTCAGCTTGGGTGGGGTAGAAACATCACAGGGAGATCCCAGACTTACAGGAATGATCAAGCCACTGATGCCTCCCAAACATACTCCCAAGATCAGTGTTCTGGGTGTCTTGCTTCTAAATCCCCACCATCATAAAAGGACCCCACCAGGAATCTCCCCAGGGTTTTCCCATAGGGTTGTGGGACCAGACATGTGCCCACCGTACCCTGTATGGGCTGACCACAAAGAACTTACATTCTGGAAGGAAGCAGGAGGCCACCCAAAGGCTCGGAGACCACTCTCAGGCTCTGTGGGTTGAAACTGGCCCACCTCAAAGGTCCTGAGAGAATGGCTCTTCTTTTGTTCCCAGGAAGTAAGGATTTGGGGAACAAAAGTAGTGGAAGCCCCAAATTCTTTAGACATGGAATACATCTGCTAACTCATGTGGCTTGACCAGTTCATCCAGTTGAGTCCAATTTGCCAATTGGGATTTGAGTAGATTTTGCAAAAAGACCTTCAATAGTGCCCCGGGGACTGGGTCTCATCACTGACCAGCTGCTCCGCCATGGACCATGTGCAGGTACTTGGAGAAACTGTGGGGGAAGGGTGTGCTGGGGGCTGCGGGTGTCAAAGAGAGAAAGTCTCAGTCCATTTCCTGGGCACGAGGTGACCTACCAGGAAGGTTAGGAAACTAAAAGAAAACGACAATGCAACAGAGGCCCTAGCAGATACAGCTGCCTCAGGATCACTGTCTCCTGATTTTTAAAATTATTGTGAAATACTTCAAATACACAAAAGATTAAGAAAAAAATATCGTGACCATGCATTTACTTACCACCAAGTTTATTAAATCCAAACATTTTACCACATTTACTTCATATATTACATTGTCTCCACAAACAATGCAGTACTGCTCTGAGTGCTGGTGACTGCTGCATAAATGACACTACTATAAGACATTATTGGAAAAAAATTTTAAATTAAATTTCGTTTTTGAGACTTATTTGTATAAATACACATAATTTTAGCTCATTTTAACTCCTGTATTTTCACACAAAACTGTGGTGTGACCTGCCTCCCAGGTTCCCTGGGTCCGTGTGTAGATTTCTCCACCACGTTCCTGCTGGGTCAGAGGGTGGACACGATTACACCACCAGGCACTGCCAAATTGTTCCCCAAAGAAGCAGTGCCATGAAAGCTCTCGGCCAACATTTCCCACTGTGCTCAAACTTGAGACATGGTGCCCATCAAACAGATGTGACATTGGATTGTCCACATTTACTGGCCCTTCAGGTTCCTTTACTGCTTTACCTGTTCATATCCTTTGCCCATTTTCCTACTGGATTGTCTTTTCTTCCCCCAACTTATTTATAGGTGTTCTTTATGTATTTTGGATATTAACCATTTGTTGTTTTATATGTGTTGAAGTCTGTGGTTTCTCTTTCAACCAGTTTATAGTGTTTTTGATACCGACTTATACAATTAATGTACTACAACGTACTAATATTTGCCTTTATGGTTTGTCATTCTTGTTCCCCAGCTACTACCCCAGAATCATAAAAAGTTTCCCCTGTTTTTTTAAAAGTAAAAATATCACTATCCTTTAAATTTAAATAATTATTCACTTATGTTAGAAAGAGTCAATACATTCCCTGGGTTGAAAATTCAAAGGGAACAATGGTTCATAGAGCGAAAAATCTCCCTTACAGCAGGGACCCCAGCTACCCAGGTTCCAACCACCGGGAGAGGAGATAACGATTGTAACAGAAATCATTCTACTGTTTAGAAGCTATTTTCTTCTAAAAGCCTCAGTAATGCTTTTGGGAACTAGTTTTTTAGTCACCTGGGGCAGGAAATAGATATAAAACTTCCCCCACCAGTTTAATTACCCAGCACCATTTCTGGTCTGGGTATCAGCCCCCCCTCCCCCACCGCCACCCCAACAATGGCTTCCACAGCCACTTCTGTGCCATCAAGTCTGAAATATGTATGCATCTGTGACTGGACTCCACACTTTGTTCCAGAGGTATATTTATCTATGCCCTGCATCAATAACACCACATTTTTGGCCTATGCATCCCTTCGAAAAATTGTACTGGAATTACTAGAATCACACTGAATTTACAGATGAACCAAGGGAGACCTGACATTATACACTATAGGAGTTTCCCACAAAGGGATACAGTGTGGTGCAGCACCTATATTTATTTACATGTTGTTTTTTACTTGTGGATGGCTTTTAGTGATCTTCTCTATAAAGGTCTTAACCTCTTTTTTGTTGTTAAGATTATTGCTATTTTTAAATGTACTGGAAAAAAATATCTTTTGTAAATTACTCTTTCTATTTCTAGCTATAGACAACCAGCCAAGTTACTCATTTTTGCATATATGTCATTTACCCAGCTTTTACACTAAACTCCTGTCAGATCTAGCAGTTTGTAGATTCTCTTGGATTTTCTTCACTTAAAAAAAAATTCACCTGAAGATGGCAGCGTGAGAGGTGAGACACAGGCTTCTTCCTAAAACCGCATATAATACGAAAATATAATTAATACAACTAATCCTGAAAGAGCAACAGGAAAGAGGACTGCGCCAGACTGCATACACCTGGAGAAAAGAGCAGACCTCACAGAACAGGGGTAACATACCAAAGCTGTGGCCCAGCAGGACCCAAGCCCTTCCCCCACCCCAGCTCACCAGTGGGAGGAAGAGAAACAGAGCGGGGAGGATGTGGAGGCCCGGGACTGCTGAATACCTAACTCCAAAGATCTGCTCTGGGAGCACAAACCTATATTCCATGGTGCTTGCATGATACTCTCATGATTATGGGGTTGGAAAGCTACGACAGGCAGAATTCCTGGAAAGACTGAGATTCCAGCCACCTGTGGAAAACAGGGATCCATATCCAGCTGCTCTGGGACAAAAGAAAGGTGGGCAGCCTGAAAGACTTCCTAACAAGGAAACCCTTAGCAAGAGGGCTGCCAAAGGGGCAAGGATTGCACAGAGCTTACTGCTCAGGAGAGAGGACAGGTAGACAAAATTGTCCAGGTGCACTCTGCCCAGCAGGTTGGGAGCTTTGCCATATAGACTCTCATATTTAAGGAGGAAAAAGAAATCTTCCTCCTTAGACGATCTTCAGGTGCTCCAGCTCCCTGGCTGGCTACACAGCTCCAAGGACTCCCCCGTGATACGCAGCCTACTGGACCTCTCTCCCGGCCAGCTCCACCTGGCTCGCAAACCGGCAAACCCTACCCTGGCGTTAGCCCAGCCAGAGGAAAGGTCTGTCTACAGCAACTACAAACGCAAAGCATAGAGGCTTATACCTGTGTGCTCGGCCCACTGGTTCAGGCAGTGGAGACAGGCATAGCAACCGGGAAGCAGGAAACAGCTCTTTCCTCCCCCCAGGTACCAATATCACTCCCCTGCGAACCCCAACATTGCTTCAGGGGCTAAGCAGCTCCAGAGAGTAGAGCTTCTGGGCACTAGAGGGCGCCACATACAAATATGAAACGCCAAAGGAACCTGTTTCACAGTAAAATTATTAATACAGCTCCTGAGAAAGATTTAAATGACATCGACCACATGACTCTTCCTGAAAGGGAGTTCAAAATAAAAATCATTAACATACTCATGGAGGTACAGAAAGATGTTCAAGAACTCAGGAATGAATTCCGGTCGGAGATCCAATCGTTGAAGAGTACAATGGAGGGGATTAAGAGCAGACTGGATACAGTGGAGGAGACGATAAATGAAATAGAAACTAGAGAGGAGGAATATAAAGAAGCTGAGGCACAGAGAGAAAAAAGGATCTCTAAGAATGAAAGAATATGGAGAGAACTGTGTGACCAATCCAAATGGAGCAATATTCGCATTATAGGAGTGCCAGAAGAAGAATAGAGAGAAAAAGGGACAGAAAGTGGCTTTGAGGAGGTAATTGCTGAAAACTTCCCCAGTCTGGGGGAGGACATAGTCTCTCAGGCCATGGTGGTACACAGATCTCCCAACACAAGGGACCCAAGGAAGACAACACCAAGATATATAGTAATTAAAATGGCTGAGATCAAGGATGAGGACAGACTATTAAAAGCAGCCAGAGAGAGAAATAAGATCACATACAAAGGAAAGCCCATCAGGCTATAATCAGACTTCTCAGCAGAAAACTTACAGGCCAGAAGGGAGTGGCACGATGTATTTAATGCAATGAAGCAGAAGGACCTCCAACCAAGAATACTTTATCCGGCAAGGTTATCATTTAAATTTGAAGGAGGGATTAAACAATTTCCAGATAAGCAAAAGCTGAGAGAATTTACCTCCCACAAACCATCCCTATAGTGTATTTTGGAGGGACTGCTATAGATGGAAGTGTTCCTAAGGTTTAATAGCTGTCACCAGAGGTAATAAAACCACAGTAAAGAAATTAGAACAATTAATTACTAAGCAACTGCAAAATTAAATCAACTATCCCCAAAGTCAATCAAGGGATAGATAGACAAAGAGTACAGAATATGATACCTAACATATAAAGAATGGAGGATGAAGAAAAAGGAGGAGAAGAAAAGAACCTTTAGACTGTGTTTGTAATAGCATATTAAGTGAGTTAAGTTAAGACTCTTAGATAGTAAGGAGGTTAACCTTGAACCTTTGGTAACAACGAATCTAAAACCTGCAATGCCAATAAGTACATAACTATCAATAATCACCCTAAATATAAATGGTCTGAATGCACCAATCAAAAGACACAGAGTCACTGAATGGATAAAAAAACAAGACCCATCTATATGCTGCCTACAAGAGACTCACTTTAAACCCAAAGACATACACAGACTAAAAGTGAAGGGATGGAAAAAGATATTTCATGCAACTGATAGGGAGAAAAAAGCAGGAGTTCCAGTACTTGTATCAGACAAAATAGACCTCAAAACAAAGAAAGTCACAGGAGACAAAGAAGGTCACTATATAATGATAAAAGGGTCAATCCAACAAGAAGATATAACCATTATAAATATCTATGTGCCCAACACAGGAAAACCTACATATGTGAAACAAATACTAACAGAATTAAAAGGAGAAACAGAATGCAATGCATTCATTCTAGGAGACTTCAACACTCCACTCACTCTGAAGGACAGATCAACCAGACAGAAAATAAGCAAGGAGACAGAGGCACTGAACAGCACAATAGAACAGATGGACCTAACAGACATCTACAGAACTCTACATCCAAAAGCAGCAGAATACACATTCTTCTCAAGTGCACATGGAACATTTCCAAGAACAGATCATATACTAGGCCACAAAAAGAGCCTCAGTAAATTCAAAAAGATTGAAATTGTACCAACCAGTTTCTCAGACCACAAAGATATAAAACTAGAAATAAATTATGCAAAGAAAATGAAATATCCCACAAACACATGAGGGTTCACAACATGTGCCTAAATAACCAATGGATCAATGACTAAATAAAAACAGAGATCAAGCAGTATATGGAGACAAATGACAACAATAATTCAACACCGCAAAATCTGTGGGACGCAGAGAAGACCATGCTAAGAGGAAAGTATATTGCAATACAGGCCTCCCTCAGGAAAGAAGAACAATCCCATATGAGCAGTCTAAACTCACAATTAACGAAACTAGAAAAAGAAGAACAAATGAGGCCCAAAGTCAGTAGAAGGAGGGACATAATAAAGATTAGAGCATAAATAAATAAAATCGAGAAAAATAAAACAATAGAAAGAATCAATGAAAGCAAGAGCTGGTTCTTTGAGAAAATATAAACAAAATAGATAAACCCCTAGTCAGATTTATCAAGAAAAGAAGAGAGTCTACTCACATAAACAGAATCAGAAATGAGAGGAAAAATCACTATGGACGCCGAAGAAATACAAAGAATTATGAGAGAATACTATGAAAAATTATATGCTAACAAACTGGATAACCTAGAAGAAATGGACAACTTTCTAGAAAAATACAACCTTCCAAGGCTGACCCAGGAAGAAACAGAAAATCTGAACAGACCAATTACCAGCAACAAAATTGAACTGGTAATCAAAAACCTACCTAAGAACAAAACGCCTGGACCAGATGGTTGCAACACTGAATTTTATCAAACATAAGTGAAGACCTAATACCCATCCTCCTTAAAGTTTTCCAAGGAGTAGAAGAAGAGGGAATACTTCCAAATTCATTCTATGAGGCCACCATCACTCTAATACCAAAACCAGGCAAAGACACGACAAAAAAAGAAAATTACAGACCAATATCCCTGATGAACATAGATGCAAAAATACTCAAAAAAATATTAGCAAACCGAATTCAAAAATACATCAAGAGGATCATACACCATAATCAAGTGGGATTCATCCCAGGGATGCAAGGATGGTACAACATTCGAAAATCCATAAACATCATCCAGCACATCAACAAAAAGGACAAAAACCACATGATCATCTCCATAGATGCTGAAAAAGCATTTGACAAAATTCAACATCCACTCATGATAAAAACTCTCAACAAAATGTGTATAGAGGGCAAGTACCTCAACATAATAAAGGCCAAATATGACAAACCCACAGCCAACATTATACTTAACAGCAAGAAGCTGAAAGCTTTTCCTTTAAGATTGGGAACAAGACAAGGATGCCCACTCTCCCCACTTCTATTCAACATAGTACTGGAGGTCCTAGCCATGGCAATCAGACAACACAAAGAAATAAAAGGCATCCAGATTGGCAAGGAAGAAGTTAAACTGTCCCTGTTTGTGGATGACATGATATTGTACATAAAAAAACCCTAAAGAATCCACTCCAAAACGACTAGATCTAATAACTGAATTCAGCAAAGTTGCAGGATACAAAATTAATATTCAGAAATCTGTGGCATTCCTTTACACTAACAATGAACCAGCAGAGAGAGAAATCAGGAAAACAATTCCACTCACAGTTGCATCAAAAAGAATAAAATACCTAGGAATAAACCTAAACAAGGAAGTGAAAGATCTATACTCTGAAAACTACAAGACACTCATGAGAGAAATTAAAAAGATACCAATAAATGGAAATACATCCCGTGCTCATGGATAGGAAGAATTAATATTGTCAGAATGGCCATTCTGCTTAAAGCAATCTACAGATTCAATGCGATTCCTATCAAAATACCAACAGCATTCTTCAACGAACTAGAGAAAATCGTTCTAAAATACATATGGAACCACAAAAGACCCCGAATAGCCAAAGCAATCGTGAGAAGAAAGAATAAAGCTGGTGGGATTATGCTCCCCAACTTCAAGCTCTACTACAAAGCCAGAGTAATCAAGACAATTTGGTACTGGCATAAGAACAGATCCATAGACCAACAGACTAGAGAGCCTTGATATAAACCCAACCATATATGGTCAATTAATATATGATAAAGGAGCCATGGATATACAATGGGGAAATGACAGCCTCTTCAACAGCTGGTGTTGGCAAAGCTGGATAGCTACATGCAAGAGAATGAAACTGGATTATTGTTTAACCCCATACACAAAAGTAAACTCAAAACGGATCAAGGACCTGAATGTAAGTCATGAAACCATAAAACTCTTAGAAGACAACATAGGCAAAAATCTCCTGAATATAAGCATGAGCAACTTCTTCCTGAACGAATCTCCTGGAGCAAGGGAAACAAAAGCAAAAATGAACACATGGGACTACATCAAACTAAAAAGTTTCTGTATAGCAAAGGACACCATCAACAGAAGAAAAAGGCATCCTACACTTTGGGAGAATATATTTGTAAATGACATATCCAACAAGGGGTTAACATCCAAAATATATAAAGAACTTACACGCCTCAACATCCAAAAAGCAAATAACCCGATTAAAAAATGGGCAGAGGATATGAAGAGACAATTCTCCAAAGAAATTCAGATGGCCAACAGACACATGAAAAGATGCTCCACATCACTAATCATCAGGGAAATGCAAATTAAAACTACAATGAGACATCACCTCACACCAGTAAGGATGGCCAGCATCCAAAAGACTGAGAACAACAAATGCTGACAAGGATGTGGAGAAAGGGGAACCCTCCTATACTGTTGGTGGGAATGTAAGCTAGTTCAACCATTGTGGAAAGCAATATGGAGGTTCCTCAAAAAACTAAAAATAGAAATACCACTTGACCGGGGAATCCCACTCCTTGGAAATTTACCCGAAGAATACAACTTCTCAGATTCAAAAAGACATATGCACCCGTACATTTATCACAGCACTTTTTACATAGCCAAGATACAGAATCAACCTAAGTGTCCATCAGTAGATGAATGGATAAAGAAGATGTGGTACATATACACAATGGAATACTATTCAGTCATAAGAATCAAATCCTACCATTTGCAACAACATGGATGGAGCTGGAGAATGTTATGCTCAGTGAAATAAGCCAGGTGGAGAAAGATATGTGCCAAATGATTTCCCTCATTTGTGGAGTATAACAATGAAGCAAAACTGAAGGAACAAAATAGCAGCAGACTCAAGAGACTCCAAGAAGGAACTAGTGGTTACCAAAGGTGAGAGGTGTGGGAAGGCGGGTGGGGAGGGTGGGAGAAGGGGATTGAGGGGTATTATGTTTAGTACACATGGTGTGGGGGATCATGGGGAAAACACTGTAGCACAGAGAAGGCAAATAGTGAATCTGTGGCATCTTACTACACTGATGGACAGTGACTCCATTGGGGTATGGGTGGGGACTTGATAATATGGGTAAATGTAGTAACCACATTGCTTTTTCATGTGAAACCTTCATAAGAGTGTATATCAATAGTACCTTAATAAAAACAAGTTTTTTTTTAATCACCTATGAAGAAAGACAGTATTGTTTTTTGCTTTCTAAACAAAGTATCTCTTGTCTCTTTCTCTCATCTACAGAACTCTGAAGCAGTGTTCAAAAGGGTGGGAGAGGGGGCTTCTGGGACTCACCCCTGAGTCTCCACTTCTGTTTCACTATTAGATGCTGAGTTGACCATAGATCTTTGGCAGGAACATTTTATTCAGGTGAAGCTATTTTATGTTCCTAGTTACCTTCCTTTTTTTTAACGATTATAGACGCTGAATTCCAGCAAATGCTTTTTCTTTATCACTTGACATTTTCTCTCATCTGAAATGGGTTGAAGACAGTAACATACATTGTAATGCTAACTCACAGATGGTTCTATTGATATAAACCCTTTTTGATGGTGGGCCTCTTCTTTTTTACTATATAACTAGATTTAGTTTGTTCGCATTTTTACATGAGATTTGCATGTGCTCTTAAGTGAGGAAAGTTAAGTCGTTCTCAGATTTTTCTTATGTGGTCTTGGTAGCTAGGTCACCTGAGTCTCATAAAATGAGCTAAGGATCATCTCTTTTCCCCTGTTCTTTGTAGGTTTAGAAGAACTTGCCAAACTGTCAGGATCTGGTGTTTTGAGATCTGTTCTTGGAGGGGAGGATAATAGGTTGATTTTTAACTGCTAATTTAATTTCCTCCCCCTCAGTTTTACTGATATATAGCTGATATATACATAACTGATATATAGCTCTATGTAAGTTTAAGGTAAAGCACAATGATTTGATTTATATATACTGTGAAATGATGATGACAGTAAGTTAATATACATCATCTCATACACATTCAAAAATAAACCAAAAAAGGAACAAAATTTCTCCCTGTGATGAGATCTTAGGATTTACTTTTAACAACTTTCCTTTATATCACATACACTAGTGTTAGCTATAGTCATTATGCTATACATTACAGCCCTAGTACTTATTTACAACTGGAAGTTTGTATCTTCTGACCACCTTCATCCCCTTCGATCTCCTGCCTGCCTATGGTAAACACAGTATGTATGCATCTGTTTTTCTATGTGTTTGTTTTGTTTTAGATTCCATATGTAAGACTATACAGTATTTCTCTTTATCCACCTGGCTTATTTCACTTAGCTTAATGTCACAAGGTCCATCTATGTGTTGTTGCAAATGGCATGATCTCCCCTTTTTTATAGCAGAATAATATTCCATTGTGTACATGTACCACATCTTCTTTAACCATTCATCTGCTGATGGACACTTGGGTTGTTTCCATGTCTTGACTATTGTAAATTGCTTATGCAATTTCAGTGATTCCAGAACCAGCATTTGGGTTTGTGAATCAATCTATATAATTAATTTTCATCATTCCTTCTACTGGTGTATCTATTCTTTCTAACTGTTTCGCATGGACATTTATTAATTGTCAGGCCTTTCTTTTTTCTTGCAGTAAATATTTAAGACAATAAATTTCCCTCCAAATAACGTTGTACTTTGTCCAGAAGCTGCAATGCACAGTATTTTCTTTTTCTTTTTTTGATATATTAATATACCTTACATGAGCAACAGTGTGGTTACTAGACTCCCCCTATTATCAAGTCCCCACCACATACCCTATCACAGTCACCGTCCATCAGCATAGTAAGATGCTATAGAATCACTACTTGTCTTCTCTGAACAATGCACAGTATTTTCATTATTGTTGAGCTGTATTTTCTAATTCCTGTAAAACTCCTAAAAGGACACTGAGGTGGCAGTGTCTTTTTAACTTTCCTAACATGTGGGAGCTTTGAATTATCATTGATAATTCCTCATTTAACTGCACTGTCATCAGAGAATCTGTTGTGTCATATAGGACACAGTTTTCAGACTTTTAACCATGATGCATAAAAATTATTTTTCATGACCCAGGACACACACACATGCTAGTATGTACATGCATGTGTAAAAGGTTGGGCAGAGTTTGAAAAACACTGATTTTGATTATGATATTTGGTGAGTTTTGCTAGATGATGGTCATTTTTATAAACACATGTGTACTCCATGGAGCGAAAGTTTCAATGTGTATCCTTGGTTTGAGCTTAATAATCTTCTGTAGAACCAAACTGGTTTTTTGCCTGCATAATCTAATAGCTATTGAGAACTTTTAAATTTTCCTACCATAATCATAGACTGATCACCTTCTCCTGGAGCTCTGTCAATTTGTGATGGATTTGCAGGCCATCTTGTTAGGTAAATGTAAGAACAGAACTGTTACATCATCCTGAAAAAGTGCCTGCTATTTCCCCCCAGTATATAATGACCTTCTTTATTTCTAATAATGGATTCCTTTTTTTTCTCCATTTAAGTACATTTGATTACTTAAAAAGTTATATCAACTTTTGGGAGGTTAATATTGACCTAGAATTATTTTCTATTCTCTACTTTCAACCTTTCTGTGTTCATGTTGTAAGTGGAACTCTTAAAAATAGCATATAGCTGTATTTTATTTTAAGACCAGTGTGGCAATTTTTCCTTTTAACTGGTAGGTTTAGATGTCAACATCTATTGTGATTTCCTATACAATTGGATTCATTTATAACACTTTTCCCTTGGTTATTCTCCCCTTTCTTTTGCATTCTGTTGGACTCTTCAAGTTTTATCCCCTTTTCCTCTACGGTGTTTTAAAGTTGTACATCTCTATCTACTTTGTTTTAGTGAGTACTAAAATTATAATTAAAAATTTCCCTTACATTTTCCTAACCTACACACTTGACCTGATTTCACCAATGCTCCAGCCTCCTTCCTAGCAGCAGAACTGTAGAAAGCCTTGGTCTTGTGCCACTCCATCTAGCAGGAGCCCCTCTTCCACCCCGGTGCACCCCTCCCCCTCCCCTTCTCCACCTCACTCACCAACACTATTCCCTGTTGTTTTGCTCCAGATAGCTTATGTTTTAAATTACTCCTATGTTTACCAGTGTATCTACTCGTCACTGCTTCTTGCATCTCACTCTCTTCTTATTGAGTCTTCCCAAAGTACAGCCTTGACTAGTTCCTTCAGCAAGGATCTCTTCTCTATCACCTTTCTCGGTCCTCATGGCCCTAACAAAATTCCTTACTCCACCTCCTTCTTCTTGAGTGGGTTAACTAGATGTGGACAGCTATTCTTTCCCACCACTTTGAACGCACTACTTTATCTATCTTCAGGCTTTTCTTGGTGAGGAGGAGGAGTTTCTACTGAGAAACATGCTGTCAGTCAGCGTGTCATTCCCTTACCTTTAAAAAAAAAAATCGCTCATTACTTTTAAGACCCATCTTTGGGGTTTTAAGGGTTCGACAAAATATTTTTACATGTGTATTTTTATTTATCTTATTCAGGCTTGTGCTTTCTGAGTTTGAGGACTCAAAACTTTCATCAATTCTGGAAAACCCTTGGCTATTTAGCTCTTTGAAGACTTCCTTGCTCCTATTTCTTTGTGGTAGAAGTCCTGATTAGCCTCAGTCTCTCTCTTCTGCCATTTGTGAAAACTCCTCAGATACATGTTGCACGTCACCAACTGTCTCTTCAGCTGAATCAAATCAGCTGTATAATTAGTCCTTTGAGTTATTCTATGTTTTTCCAAGTTGGCCTGTTTTTTTCTGGTTTTGTTTTTTTCCACTAATGCTTTTCATTGCCTACTTTTGTACCTGTAATAGTGATTTTGTACTTCATCTGTGGTGACACTTAATTGGTGGCAATCCTGTCTGGGCTGAGGTGTGGGCTTACCTCTAAAGAGCTGTTTTATCTTTGCTTGACTTGGCCCTCAGAGAGCACAGCAATCAAGGACTAATTTTTACCAAGGCATGGGCCTCCTGTTACAAATTCTCAGGGGGCTTTGCCTCCTCTGCCTTGGGACAAAACAGGTAAGTTCCCTTGTCATCTGCCCTTGACATAGTCTGTCCTCTCATTGAGAGTGCGGCCCTTCAAAGGTGAAGGCTTTCTGTGGGGGTAAGGGGAGGCTCAGGTCCCACCTCCACCACACAAACTCCTATTCCCTGAGACACAACAACCCCACCCACACCCCAGGGCTGGCTTACTCCTGAAGGCTCTCCTCCCTCTTGGTTTGTGGCCTCTGGCAATCTCTGGCAAGCTCAGCTGCGCTTTTTAGAGAATGCTTATTAAGTTTAACATTTCTAAATGTTTGGAGAAGAGAGTTTACAGATCATCTCATCTAAAATTTTAACTGTAATCTCTTTTTTTTTTCTTAACCCAGAGAAACTAAGGGAAAAGGGAAATACAGTCACTAAAAGATATCCTGAAACAATTTATTTCATGTGTTAAAAGGATGGAAATAACCGACTTCTTGCTTTAAAGAAACAATGCTCCTCATTTTAAAGAAAGATGAAACACTAAAAATAGAAATGTATTCTATTATAGGTCTCTGCTTACTCATTGGCCATTTCAGATCCAGTTTCTATGCCTAAGGAAAAAAAATAAAGAACTGACATGTTTTTGTGTTTCTCCAGAATAAAAGTCTTTGGAAAAATAGGTACTTAAATGGACCTTTAATCTTTTGAGAGCTTACAAGAAGCCTACAGGCTTCACCTCATTATTAAAGGCAACATGCCTGCAAGGTAGGAATCAGGAATCCTGACTTTTCAAAATGGACAGTTAAGATGTGCTAGCCCCTAACAACTCTCTAGAAAGCATAGATCAATCCCTTCCCCAATCAAACCTCAGCACATCAACACTTGTGTTTGCTGAATGAATGCTCTTACTAAATAAATAGCACATCAGGACAGGAGTCACTCAGCCGGTCGTAAGGACCACATCTAGACAAAAAAATAGGTATCATGCTAGAGGAAAATAATGCACACTGTGGGATCTTACAGAGTTTTGGAAAGAGTCTTTTCTTGGTTCTCCAGTTTTTACACTACTGCAAATGGTGTCTCTTTTAAGTTTCATTTTCTGTTTGTTGCTGGTATACAGAAATGTAATTGATTTCTGCAGGGTGACTTATATCCCAGCAACCCTGCCTCATTCTACTAACATTATCTGTAGATTTTTAAAAAACTTTTTACATACATAAACATATTCCCTATGAATCACAATTCTGTTCCTTCTTCCTAATCTTCCTATTCTCTGCTTCACTTGTCTTGAATTTCTGCGTAGGGTAGGACCTCTGGCATAGTGCTAAAGAGAAGGAATAACAGTGAACACCCTGAGTTCCTGATACCAAAGGGAAAGATTTCAGTGTCTTGCTACTTAGTATGATGTCTGCTACAGGCTTTTTGTAGACACTTTTTTTTTTAAGGTGTCATTGATAAACAATCTTATGGAAGTTTCACATGAGCAACATTGTGGCTACTACATTCACCCATATTTATCAAGTCCCCCCCACACACCCGATTGCAGTCACTGTCCATCAATGTAGTAAGATGCCATAGAGTCACTACTTGTGTAAACACTCTTTATCAGATTCTCGTTTCTCTTGTTTCGGTGTTGTTATATTTTCCTAGAAATTTATTTATGTTGTCAGAACTTGGAAAATTATTGCCATGTTGAGATGTAAAAAAAAGAAGTCTTCTAAGTATAATGTGTGGTACAGCCCCTCCTCCGGATTCTTCAGATATTTTAATGAACACCTATCACACTGATTTATTTTGATTAAGCACAAGGTGTTCATAACCACCACTAATCTTTTTTAATGTCTGCCACGCCTATAGTGAAGCCCCATTTTATGTTCTTGATATTATTTGTACCTTTTTCTTGATCAGTTTTGCTTGACATTTGTCAATATTATTCATCTTTACTAAGTTTTGGCTTTGTTGAACTTCTCTACTGTGTATTTGTTTTCTGTCCCATTAATTCCTTTCATTGCTACTTTCTTCTGACTGGTTGAGATTTATTTTGGCATTTGTAACCTCCAGAGACAGATACTTACTTAGCTCAATTTTCTTTTCTTCTTTTTTAACGTTTGTATTTAACGTTATGTTGCCCTGTAATACTTTAGCTGCATCCTACAAGTTCTGATACCTATTTTCATTATCATTCACTTAAAAACATTTCCATTTTCCATTTTTCTTGGCCTACAAATAAATGATAGAAGTGTATTTTTTTATATTTCTAAATACATGCATATTTTCTATTCCTTTTTATTCATATTTCTAGTTTAACTGAATAATGGCCAGACTACCTGCTTTATATAATTTTAATCCTCTGATATTTGTTGTGACTTACTTTAAGGCCCCAGACCAATCTTTGAAAAATCCGAAGTCAAATATGTGTTAGTTGGCTAGGGTGTTCTATTTATATATAATCATAGATCACATTCCTAATTTTGTTTAAAGTTCTAATCCTTATTGATTTTTGTCTACTTAGCTATCAATTACTGAGATGATGTGATAAAATTCTCCACCATGATTATAGATTTGACAATTTCTTGTAGTTTCATCAATTTCTGTTTTTATATATTTTGTGATTGTTAATAAGATGCACCCAAAGCTAAAATTGCCAATCTTTAAGCTGAATCAAACTTTTATCATTATGAAGTGACTCTTTCTCTTTATAATACTTTTTTGTATAGTAAAGGTATACTTTATATACCAATAATACAGTACCATAGTGTTTCTATGGTATATCTTTGTTTATTCTTTTATTTTTAACCTGTCTCTGGTAAACAGCACAGGAATTGGATTTTTAAATGTGGTGTGATACCTTTATATGTTAATGGAGCACTTAGTCTATATACACTTAATATGAAAGCTAATATATTTGAGTTTAATCTTATTTTATGCTATTTCCCATCTGTCCTAAGTGCTTTTTGTCTCCTTTCCTACCTCTTTTTGGATTTTTTTCAAGTCACTACATTTTTCTCCCTCTACTATTACAAAATACCTTGTTCCTACTCTTTAGTAATTTCCTTTAAAAAATAACAACATGTAGGGCTCACAGAGTTACCCCTCTCCACTAGTTCCATTATTGCTTTACCTTAAGTGTAATTTTCATATATTTAATCCTTTTTTCAGCCATGCAAACCCCTACCAAACATTGTTATCCTTTTACATTTGCTGCCCAAGTACCTACCACCTTGGTCATTCTTCATTGCTTATACAACTCACTCTTTTCATTTGGCATTACTTTCCTTCGAAGAATGTCCTTGAGAATGTCTTTCAGTGAAGATCTGTCACTAAATATTTGCTTGGTTTCTGACTTAAAAAGTGATCATTTCACCCTCCCTCTTGTTTCCTTTGGTCACTGTATTCCTACGCTGTCTCCAGGTGGGTTTATTTTCTCTTTTGGACGGTGTCTCATCCACTCAGTAAAATTCTCAGTAACTATCTCATCCAATACTGGTTCTGTCCCATGACCTTTCTCCTCTCCTGGGTCCCCAATTAGACATGCTTCTCAGTCTCTCCTCCCTGATTTTTAACTGGTCTTACAAATTATTCATATACTGGGCCCTCTAAGATGAAATCTGTGTTATTTCCCTTCTAGTTCATTTATTCTCTTCAACTTGTTGAGTTTTTAATTCAATCATTGAGCTGCTTACATCAAGAAGTTGCGATTCCTTTCACAAATTTGTTAGGTCATTTTAGATTCCTTTCCTTGTAGGTATTTTCAATCTTGTCTATTACTTGAGGCATTGTAAGAAGCATTGTTTAAAATCTGTGTCAACCACTCCATCCATTGTCTCATGTTTTCACAGACCTGTTTCTGCTGCTCCTCCCACCCAGTGCTCTGCATTCCATGTGTCTACTTTAATAACTAGGGTCTGCTTGTTTTCCTTTGCAAATTACACTTGGGGATTCACTGAGCCTAGGAAAAAGGTGAGTTTTTTAAAGATCTGCTTGCTTGTGGACTGGCCCAGGAACACTATCAGTCCAGATTCACTCTAAAATAAATGATAGAGTCAGCTTGAGAATTTCCTACCACTTAGGTCGTGGGATCTGCATGTGGACAGCCTGTGGGCGCAACTTCTCAGGCAGAGAATGGGCTTCCTTCTGGCTCAGCTTTTCCCTGAAGGTCTGTAGCCCTCTGTGGTTCCAGCTCTAGGGGACAGGGTCTCCCATCAAACTGCCCATTCTGATCTCTGCCCCCTGTGACCAGAGACACATCAAAACTCAGTTTTCCCAGTTTGCCAAATGTCCTTAGTATTGTGCTTATTTTCCAGGGTTACTTCTGTCACTGGCTTCCTTATATCTTACTCACTATTTTCCAAGCCCGAACAACAACCTAAGTGTTCACTGACAGATGAATGGATAAAGAATATACGGTATACACACACAATGGACTACTACTCAGCCGTAAGAAAGAATGAACTCTTGCCTTCTGCAACAATATGGACAGGTCTCAAGAGTGTTATGTTATGTAAAGTAAGTCAGACATAGAAAGACAAAAAAAACATGATTTCACTTTTGAATGGATCTAAAAAACAAACCCCCAACTCACAGATACAGAGAACAGAGCAGCAGTTGCCAGAGAGGAGAGAGTTTGGAAGGGATCAAATGGGTAAAGGAGATCAAGAGGCACAAACCTCCAGTCATAAAATAAGTAAGTCGTGGGCATGTAACGTAAGCATGGAGAGGACAGTCAATAATACTATGGCGACAGATAGTAACCAGATTTATTGTGCTCATCAGTTCACATTTACACAAATGTGTTATCACTGTGCTTTACACATGAAATTAATATAATATTGTATGTCAATTATATCTCAATTAAAAAACAACAAAGCCTTCCAAGCCATCCAATGCATTTCAGGTGTTTTTTACCTGTTATGTAGCACCTGCACCCCATCCTGTCCCATCAGAAGACTGGCCCAGACCACCCAGCAGTCTACCCTACCACCAGGAATGCAGTACCCTTCGTTCTTTAAGCTGCTAACACCTGGCACTGTTGTTACTCCTCGCCAAACCAAATCACAGCCAACCAAGCTCATACAAGACAGAGGAGATCCTCCCTGTTAGGCTGGACAGGGGGAATCCTTCCTGTAGGTGACAGGAGGGCTGGACAGGGAGATCCTCCCTGTTAGGTGACAGGAGGGCTGGACAGGGAGATCCTCCTTGTTAGGTGACAGGACGGCTGGACAGGAGATATCCTTCCTGTTAGGCGACAGGAGGGCTGGACAGGGACATCCTCTCTGTTAGGTGACAGGAGGGCTGTGTTAAGAAGGCTTCCAGATCCAACCAGGTATCCTTGCGCCACCAACTCTGGGCTCTGTGCAAGGACTCCAGGAGGCAGGCGGACTTTCAGATTAAAAATGCATGGGCCTGGTCTGTCTGACATCTCGTACCCAGCTGCTCCTTTGTTATAAGAAATCCACTTAAGACTACAACACTCACTAGGTTAACCTGGGAGCAGGAGTCTAATGAAGAACTCAACCTCCAGATCTGAGGTCTGCTCAACTCCTCCCTTATTTCTAAACTGTGAGAACAGCCACCTTTCCACTCAGATTTGTGTTTAAAAGGCAGCATTCACTCATCGGCTATAAAATGTAATGATCCTTCACAAGCCCTCTGCAAAGGCCCATCTTTGATTAATGAATTCTGCCACCAAAGAGTCCCATCTCTGTGACAAAGGAAAACTGCAGTATGAATGTGTTCTCTCTCACTAGTAGCAATGGTATCCAACTTCATTCCGGTTTCTTTTTAAAGTCAGTCATTGTGTAATGTATTCCAAGCTCTCCTATACTCCTGGTGGGGGTAGCAGACCCAATGGAAATGCAAACAAGTGATCACCCAAGTCAGGTGTAAGACTTTCTATTTCATGTGCTGGAGTACTATATAACAGTAAGAATGAACTACAGCTGACCCAACAGCATAAATGAATCTCATACATAACAACAAATGAAAGACCCAAAAAAGTAAATGCCAGGTGAGTCCATGTACATCAAGTTCAAACACACAAAGAATGAGTCTGTGTATGAGAAATCAGGAGAGCAGTTACCTTTGGGAATGGGCCGAACTGGGAGACACAAGAGGAGCTTGTTGGGGTATAATGCTTCTTGATCTGTTGGTTAAACAGGGTGTTCACTTTGTGGAAGTATATGAAGCTGGAGTCTCTTGAGTGCATTTTCTGTTTATATATTTTATTTTCATAAAGAGTAAAAATATATATATATGCCAACTTTGGAAGGAAAACGTATCATACAGATCTTGAAGGAGAAGCACCTGTAATTGCCTAGATGATCTGTTACTGCCTTTCACTCATGCCACCTCCCAGCCGTCTGCACACATGATGTGTGTCACCCAGAAAGGCCAGCACTGGGACGATTAGTCTCACAGACCCTAACTGTCCATGGCTGTGCCCACTGCGCTGTTCTGAATGACTCTGAAAAACTAAACTGTTCAGCATAAAGCTCAGGAGCTTCCAACTTAAGAGGAAGCAACAAAGAAAAGAGTGGCTGAGCTTCAGAGTCATTGCCAAAGTTGACCTTTTAAATGTCCCTTGACACATCACTGTAAGACTGCATTAAGGGGGGGGCAATAATTCATTTATTCTTTAGCACTGACTCCTTTCCCTAAGTCACTATGTGACTAATACTAAATTCCAAAAATTGTAGATTTTCTTTCTAATTACTACTGATACCTAGACCACACAAAGAAATGAAAATGTGTTCAACAGAAATACAGCTACAACTAATTCCTTTTCAGGATGGGTCTTAACTGAAAAGAACAGTTTTTGATGTAGTTGATTTGTATGTTTTTAACTACTGCTTGAGAAGTTTGAGAAAAACATACTACCTGGACTTAGGACCAGAGCAACATTCTTTGACCATCCCATAAAATGAGCAGGCCAGATCCTCCTGTCAGAAAGCGCTGAAGATCCAGGGTGTCCTTTTTATTTCTTTGCCTAACGGCAGAGGTAAGAAGAGGAAGAGAAGCAAAAAGATGGGGCCAGGCCTGGAATGGGCTCTGTCCGGCCAATGGCCGGCCTCACCATGTTCTTTCACCTTCCCTGCTTCCACATGCCAGTCCTCCAGAGGAAAGGAGCCGCCAGGCGGGGAGACTGGAGGTTAACCTCATCAACTCCTCTGACTCCTCAGCCTGGCGAGATCTGACCACAAGAAGACAGAATGAGAGAACAGAAGGCTAAGTGCAAGAAAAGAACCTTCCCTCCTACCACTAAGGAACGCTCTTGCTAATTGAACATAAAACCTTTCTCAGAGGGAGTCGGCACACTGTTCATACCAAAAACAACAGTTTATATCCTGGGAAGCCAGTCGTCACTGATGTGCTCAGCTGCTCACAAGCCCACCTGAAGCTCACCAGCCACACAGGGAAGAGAGATGCTGGCTGCGCCTTCTCCTCCTGGAACCAGGTGAGCGCATGGGTGGGGATGGTCCTGAGACACAGGGATGGGCCAAGAAGGGACAGGCAGCAATCACCCAGGCCTCTGCACAGAGCAGGACCAACCCTATCTGCCTGAGCCCCTCACAGGCGTTAATGTTAGTTTCCCAACTGGAGCCAGGCTGGAGGGATTCCAAAAATCACTTGGCTCTGGAAAATGTTTTTTGTGTTTATATTTGATGCTTTAGGAATCCAGCCTACTTCAGGCTAAATAATAATATACTCACACAGCGCAAGCACTAGAAAATCATCTCTCTGTTAGCTCAGCAAGTATAGGCATCAACTGCATGCCGGTCACCGTTCCAGGCATTAGGGTTATTTGGGGAAACAGAAAATACATTCCTGCTCTGGCAGAGCTTACACTATGGTGGCAGAGACGACAAAGTCAATCACATATGCGGCACATCGAGTGGCAGTAATGAAGAGAAAGCCATGCAGAGAAGTGGGACAGGGAAAGAGAAGGCGTGGGGATCACCAGGGGCTGTCACATTAAACAGAGTGGTCAGGCAGGGAATGCTTCACAGATCTGAAGAAGGTGGGGGAACAAGCCACGTAGCCGTTTGGGCAAAAGCTCCCCAGAGAACAAGAGCACATGCAAAGGCCCTGAGGCAGATGCAGGCCTGAGAAACAAAGAGGCCAGCATGACTACAGCATAGGACAAGAAAGTGGGGCTCTTGAAGGCCGCTGTAAAGACTCTGGCCAAGGACAGCCTTGAACAGAGGAGTGACATGACCTGCTCTAGCAGGAGCTGAGGGCGAAAGTAGCGAGGCCTCCTCAATGCTAGTGAAATAACCAGGAAAGCAAAGAGAGGGGTCTGGGCCAAGGAGGTGCCAGGAGCAGTGGTGAGGCAGGTTGCTTTCTAGCTCTTTTCTGAAGGTGGAGCTGAGAGGATTTGCTGCTGGTACAGGGTACAAGTGTGAGAAAGCAAGGAGTTATGGGTAAACCAAGGTTTGTGGCCTGAAAGATGGAGCCATCTGGCCTAGTTTCATTTAAATGAGGAGGAAACTGAAGCCCAGGGAGGAAAAAAGTCATGCTTAAGGTCACATCACTTACTTCTGGGATTAGAAGCCCCCATGGGTGCTTCTCCCACTGCCCGGAGCTGCAGCTCAGCAGGAAACCCTGTTGACCATACAGGGCACACCCAATGCCCTCTAACCCCTCTTGACTCACAGATGCAGGAGTAAACAGTGCCCTCTTAGGGACTGGCTGCAGTCAAGAATATGAAAGTAAGGGTAGGGCGCTGGTGAGCGAGAGCAAAGGGCCCTGCCCAGAGACAGCCACCACAGTCAGAAATTACCATTTTCCCTAAAAGAACCCAAAAATCTTTTTTTAGATTTTAACAACAACAAAAATCTCCATTTTTACAAGATGGCTTAATTGTTCAGCAACACAAGGTTGGTCAAACAAATCTCATGTGCAGGCCAAGTTCAGTCCATGAGGGCACCAACCTGGAACCAGTCTCAAGACAGCCTAAAACAGGCCTGGTTTGCTCATACCTCAACCTGGGTCAGAGCATGGAATTAAAGGTTTGGGTTTAAAATGGTCCTTAATTTCAACTTCTCAGGTAGCAGATGACATTCACTATCACTATAAATAGCTGGTAACTTCGGAAACAATTATAGTGGAACCAACACAAGAATAAATAGCTATCCATCATTCCGGGTTCTTTATTAACTTTGCTTTAATGTTATTCTACATGGAGCCCACAAGTACAGCCAAGAATTAAAAATTCCTCCCAAATACTATGCAATGGTCCTCTCAAAGTTACATGGAGTATCACAGAGCCTGGCAAGTAGTCCCTGCCCCAGGCAGGAAACCTCTGCCAGCCAGGTGTGAAAGCACCTGTGTGTCAGAACTTGCCAGGTTTGGGGACAGCAGCTGCTCGGCTTGCAAAAATAATGGAATTTAGAAATTATAAAACTTTCTTTGTAAATTAAACAAATTTGCTTCCTGTTGCTAGACAGGTGGGAGATACATGTCACTAATGGCACTTAGAGGAAACACACCAGATGTGTCCGGGTTTTAGATGTGGGAGTCAAGCTGCCTGTTTCAGGAGACCCATCAAAGTTCTCGAAGAAGACAGCCTCCTAGGAAGCCCCCAAGTTAACTGTCTATAATGCTAAGTGGCCCTCTTGCTTAGGCTCCATTACTTAGAATTAAGTACTTACTTTCCCTACATAACGTGGGCATACACTTTCTGCCCAATACCTACAATCCATGTTTGGTACATTTGACCATTACAAGCATTTGGTATTAGGTAAGAATCTCTTCAGGGCAGGGCCACTATATTTGTGCTGTTTCCCTGCCCCCTTTTTTTCTTGGTATGCAATTTACAACGCACACACAAATCAAGGGTAAATGCTTCCTAAAGGTGGGATCTTATTAGGTAAAAGCCCATGAACTGCCACTAGTCAACTATTTTTGATGTATAGAATGGGCATTCATACAGGTCAACATAATGGTATTTCTAAATGATCATGAGGAACATAGGCTTGAATATTTAGAAAATACCAGTACCTCTAGACCAATGCTGTCCAGAGAACTTTCTGTGATGATGGAAATGATCTAAATGTGCACTGACCAACTGTCTACTAGCACTTGCAAAATACCTGGTATAACCAAGAAACTTAATTTAAAAATTTACTTTATTTTACTTGTTTTAGGTTAAACAGCTTTACATGACTACCGCATTGGACAACAGTTCTGGACAGTAGCTTCTCCAGACAAGAACTAGGTCTCATTTGTGTTTATAGTGTTCAAAGACCATGGGAGACACTTGATAAAGAAATGAAAAGTACCTTCTTGCACTACCACATTTTTAACTGACCCTCCCTTCTACTGCAGCTCTTAATTTCAGTCTTCTAGTTCTGGGTCCTCCCTCAGGTAGTTACTATCACAGTAAGTGAGGAATTAAAGGGCCCTGAAGGTGAACATTGAGAAGGCTGGCTATGCCCACATCGCCAGCAGCTGGAGAACAGGAGCTGGCCTGACAACCGCCTGACCTGCTGGTCTCCGTGTTCTCATCCACTGATAGGGAACAACCATACTTACCCTATAAAATGAGGTTGTTGTAAGGCCTAAATATAGGTCAAAGTTGTAGAATTTGATTCTAAACAGTAAACCTTAAAAATCAAGTTGGGCTCAGCTTCAGTTGTCCAATGAGTTAGTTGGTAACTAGTAAGAATATTTTAACAGCAGTTAACAGTCTACCTCATTTAGTCAACATTTACTGTATTACAGACTAGGCCTTAACCACTGCAGGCCCAGGATGCACACATGGATAGCACTGCCTCTGTTTCATAATTCTGACTGATCGTTATTTTTTTCTCCTGAAACAAGATTTTATCTTAAGAAACTTCTGGTGTCTCCAAAGAGCTGTTGACTCCCTACCTATGTTCACTCACCTGATAGCTAAAGGCCCAAGTTATAAAAGAACAAAGTAAAAGGAGTCTGGGTCCTGGCACATTTAAAAAGTGTCCTTGTTACTTAATAAACCAATATTCCAATTAAATAATTTGCATTCAACCACTTAAATAATTCTGATGCTGTTTTATTACCACAGCCTGTTGATTTGGGCTCATTTCAGCAAAGAGCGTAATTGCTCAAATGTGACTCAATGATTTGGGATTGACTTAAAACTCTCCCAAAACTAAAAAATATTCATGCACCAAGATGCCACTCTAACTTCTTAACCTCTATAGATGTTGAGAAAGAAAAGAGTTCTGTTACAGCACACTGCCTTTGGCTCTACCCACTAGACACCCTGTTTCCAAACCCCAAGACACCTTGCTTGTCCCCTTTCCCCAATCTTGTCCCCCTCCCAGCCTCAACATGCCCAAATGCCCTGCAAGCCAGGTTTGCATTGCTCCATGTACAAGGAAAACTGAACCCAAGAGGTCTGCCCCACCTTTCCTCCCTTGCTTAAATAGAAAGGGAAGCAGCATCTCAGGACCTCAGAACCGGAAGCCTCTTTCTGGAAGGGAAACAAGTTGACAGCCCATAGTGGGGCTGACCTTTGGAAAGTTCATGAGGGAATTGAGACGTCACCACGGTAAGCAGCAAACTGCAGGATCACCAAGAACTTCTCTGGTGTCACATTAACGGGAAGTTAAGAGGACCAAGCATAGAGGAAAAGTCGATAGGAGGTAGAGTCGGTGGGAGAATGCTCCCCAATCGCATAGGGCTGGTGTAAAAAGTGCAGCTGTCCCTCCTGGGAGTGCTGGACGGAAGCCCCTGGGGGCCCACTTCCCCAGACTCCAGAAAACACTATCCAGACGCCCTCATCCTAAAGGTGCCAGCACATTGAGCAAACAGTGACGTGGGAAGCTTCCAGGCACCTTCAAAGTTTCATTTCCTTGGTTATTCCTACTGACCTCTGACCTCCAGGAGTTATTGCCAAACTGCCTTCTGTTTGTACAAGGTCCCAGGTTTTCCCAGCACTTGTCTGAGAGGTTACCCTGGCCCTATTGTGAGTGGGTGGTATTATCTCCAGGCTACAGATAAGGTTCAGGGAGGTTAAGGGACCTGATCCTAGGGTTGGAAAGTGTGGCTTGGGGATGGAATCCGGACCCTGGGATTTCTGGTGTCTCAGCAGGCAGGCTGGATAGACTCAGACTCCACCTCCCTTCCGGGCCCCGGAAGCACCAAAAACCTCATCCCAAAAGCAACAGCAAATACTTGTTGACTTCTCCCTACGTGTGCAGGATCTTTGCAGCTCTTCCCTTAAGGATCAGCAACCCCGTTTTTTCCAGACAGGGAAGCGGACACTGATGGTGAAACTACCTGGCCGGTGTCAAGCGGTGCTGGGATTACAGAAGCCCACTCCTTGAACCACTACACTACACAGGGGTATCATTTATGACCCATCATCGGGGGAGGGGTCCCTGAAAATTCTCGGACGCCCCACAGCAAGCGCGGATCCTGTCCCGCCCTCCCCTGTCCCCGGGCGCGGACTGGGAGCCCGGGGGCCGGGGCGGTGCCAGGCCGGGAGCCAACGCGCTTGGCTGGCCGGGCCGGAGGTGCCCGCTTCCGCCAGGTCTGGCACTGCCGGCCCATTCATCGTGGCGCGGGTAGGGCGGACCGGGCAGGGCTCGGTGACCCCGTCCCCCACCGGGGGCCTCGATCCGGGCTCCGCGAGGCCAGGCCAGGGAAACGGTGCCCCCGGCCCCGCCGCCAGGGGGAGCAGGGAGCCTCCGCCCTCACTCCGGGAAGTTGCCACCGCGGTAGCCTGGCCGTCCGGACCCAGGTGTCCCCACACCCGCCGGCGTCCCCTGCATCCCCGCGGCCCAGGCCCGGCTTGTGAGGGGCTCTCCGCCCCCCGGAAGCGTCCCCGGGCCGCTGTCCGCAGGCGGGCGTGCTCGGTGTCCGGGCTCCCCATTCAATCCTGCCCTTCTCCCCCCGGCCGGCCTCCGCCGCCTTCCGCCCGCCCCCCTATCCCCTCCAGCCCGGACTCCAGCCCGGCAACGTCATCCGGCCGCTTCCCGAAACTTAACCCCTTCTTTCGCCAGCTGTGCGCCGACCCGCTCCGCCGCCAACTTTCTTCGCCCAACTTCGGAGCGCGCGGGCCGGCCCGACGGCCCAGCGGAGAGGGAGGAGTCGCTACGTCGCGCCGCGGGGCCGCCGGGCAGGTAACCCCCGAACAGCGAGGGGCGTGGGGTCCACACCTCAGGTCTGGCTCAGCCGACGCCCCTGCACCGGGTTCTGCTCTGCACACGCCCCCCGGGGCCCGACGCGACCCGAGGCTCCGCGGCCGCAGTGACGGCCGGCGGCGCGCGGCACCGCCGGGGGAGGGGCCGCCAAGGAGACGTGTCACTCGCGGCGCGGCCGGCCCCGGCCCCGGCCCCCCGACGCCCGGCCCGCAAGCCGCCTCCGCCGCTGCTGCAGGGCCCAGCCAAGTTTTTTACCTGCAGCCGGGGACGCGTGAGGGAGAGCGAGAGGGCAGGAGCCGCTGCCGCCGCCGCGAACTGGGAAAGAGGAGCCGGCCAAGCCTCCGCCGAGAAACGGCCCCCGATCAGCTGCAAGCACCGCGACCCCGACGCCGTCCGCCCCGTTCGCCGTCCGCTCCGGCCGCTCGCTAGCTGCGTGCGCGCGTGTGGAGTCGTGGCACTTTCTGCCTCAGAGCTGGCGAACGGCCCCCACCGTCGGGATCACCGCCTCCTGCCTTCCCCACCCGGGCCAGACATTCATCGAGTCGCCTCTTCCTATTGGCCCGTGCCCCGCCACTCCGCCAGCCACTGGCCAGTCAGACCGCAGGCGGCCGAGCCGAGGCAGCGGCCATTGGGAGGAGAGGAGGGTCTCCGCCTCGGCCAATGGCAGAGGGGTGGAGCTGCGGGGAACCGCGGGGGGCGGGGCCATTGGGGGCGGGGCCGCGCGGTGCGGCGGGGGCGGGGCGGGGTCAAAACGCCCCGCCACGGGGTGGGGATCGCAGGCCGGCTCCGCCTACCCCAGGCCTGCGGCGCGGCTTGCAGTTGCGGACTTGGGACCGGCTTTTCCGCGGCCGGCGGCGGAAGGTTTAAATCCAGGGTGACGCTGGGCCTGCGCCCCTGGATCCCGCCGGGCTGAGGTGGCGGTGGGTGTCACCCTGAGCAGGGTTGCGCAACCTGCGAGCAGCCAGGAGAAATGCTTTGTTTAAACCCAGCTAACTTCCCCTGAAGCAGCGCCCTCTCTGGGCCCGGGTGTGAGGACAAATTCTTGCTGGGGGTCAGCCCAGGGAGGGCAAGTGCCCATCTTCAAAAAGACTGCAATCAGCACTCGAAAGGATTTTCTCAAGTAAATGGAGGAATTGGGGTAGAAAGGCCAGAAGGTACACAAAGAATGAAGGGTGGACATCATTGCACCCATTTTTAGGGACAGTACAACTGAGGCACAGTCTGAGTTGCCCAAATCACAGCTGGCAAAGCAATAATTACAATTCACCTTAGAGCATTTTACTCCATGCAGAAAGTGAGGTAAGAGTGTCTGCCCTAAGAAAACTCACCCATTTCCCAGAAAACTGAGCAAATAGTACTACTTCATTACCACCCCCACCGCCCCATAAAAGCCAACATTCTCTTTGCAAAACAAGTCTTTCAATTAAGATAAATTTATGCCTGGTTTTAACCATTATATATCAGTGTCTCTTAAAGCTAACTCTTTGAACTTGAGCCAAAGCCAACTTCTTTGAAATTAAGGTTTCCGAGAGGCCCAAAGGGCAGCTGCAGCCTGATCCGCCCCCTACCATTTCCTGTGGCTGCAAAATCGTGTTCCTCATACCTATTTCTTGGACAATATCACATATCCCACCTTTTGTCACTGGTACTGAACTAATTGTTAGAAAGATATGGAAAATACAAGCCATACCTGAGGGACTAAGGAGGGTCTGAGTTGAAATTGAACCTTTCGTTCTTATTTTTAATCTTAGCAGTTCTTTATCACATTAATGATTAATCAACGGGAATTAACCTGAATTAGCTTTCTACAGCCTTTTCCTAGTTGTGAGCCCCTGCTTGATATAAGTCAAGAGTCCCAGCTTCTGGTTGGTATATGCTACCAACTAGTTCTAACTGACCATGGTTAAACCAGTTAACCTCTCTGAAAATGGCTGTACTCTTCCAGGACAATCACTGTACCCTCTGAGTTTTAGAGAGGAAATTCATCGTTCATTCATTGTTTATTGAGTGTCTGCCTGGTATTAAAGCAGCCTAGGTGATACACAGACCCAGTAAAGACCCAAGAGCCCTTGAGGGCCATGCTGTGGGCAGTTACCTCCTTTATCTTTTTCGCTGTTTAGGTTTTCCCAGAAGCAGATCCTGACAGGAGGGTTTGGATTCTAGTGACTCACTTGGGGGATGATCACAGGAAACTGGTAGAGAAGGGGGATGGGTAGTGAATGGGAAGGAGCTGGTAACACAGTATCAAGCAAGTTACTGCTGTGGGCAGCCAGGACTCAGTATAGCAAGGCATGCCAGGAAACCCTGTGGAATTCACCCGAGATGTCCTACCCAATGAGGGTTACGGAGGTGGGTTCTTTGCCTACCCACTCCTAGTCCTCATTGCTTGAGGGCTTTTTCTGGGAGGACTTTAACTCGCCCCATCAGCCTGAGAAAGCCTTCTGGCAGAGAAAAGCAGCTGCTTGTGGCAAAAAGCCCTTGGCAGAAGAGTGAGTGCCTAGGAGATCCGGTCGGGGTGGGGAGGTGACAATAGTGTCTTCTACACAGCTGTGACCCAGCCCCTGATTCAACATCTGCACAGACTTAGTAAGTAGGATTGCAAAGTTCCTAGGAAAGAGGGGTATTTACAAAAAAGGGCTTTGTGTCTGTTCCCTCCCATACTTTATTGTTTGGTTTGGCCTCAACACAGCATACACTTCAGTGTGGAAAGGTGGCCTGGCCTGAGCCTTCACCTTTCCTGGCTCCCTGCCCCTTGTCCTTTCCCCATCAGACTCCATCAGCAACACCCCCACCCCCAAGCCCTTATCTGCCACATCAGAGCCTTCCAGGGCAGAAAAGAGGTCCCACAGCACAGTCCAGCCTCCAGGTCCTGTCTGCTCAGTGCCAGGCACCAGGCCAGAGCCTGGACACAGTTCCCTGCCATCCACTCGGGTGACAGTCCAGGTGAAGGGCTGTCACATGTAAACACGACAGAGAGAGACAAGCCCAAGGTGAGGTGGGAGCCTGTGGGCAGGGGTGTTAACCCAGACGAAGGAGAGCAGAGGGGTAGCAGCAGGAGCTGGAAGGAGAAGTGGGAGTCACCAGGCCTGAGTGGTTGAAGTGAAGGGCATGCCTGATGATCTAAGGGTAGCATCCTGCACAAGGGACAACTGTAAGCTGGTGTGTTTTGCCAAAGCCTGAAGGGTTAAGGAGATGAGTCTCAAAGGTGATTGTAAGGAGCACCAGAAACTATTTTGGGTGACATGAATTCTCTGTATCTTGGTGATAGTGATGGTTACATGATCACATTGCACGCTCCTAAGGGGGAATTTGATTTGTATGCAAACTATACTTCAATCAACCTGACTCCAAAAAATGACATATTGGGTTTTAGTTGTGTATTAAAAGCAAATAGAACATTCCTATTAGGAAAGACTAAATATACAAGAATAATTACCTGGTATGGTCCATTTACTCATGACAGTGCTTTGCTTTCTATTACTAAATTGTAAATATTGTTTTAAAAGAGTAGGCAGAAAGCTGAGAATATGTTCTGTCTTGTAGCATAAAGAGAGGTTTTGTTTTCTCAGTAACTATGAAAGGATGATAAATGACAAACAATAAAATGTCATGCGAAGTTTGAAGCAGGGCAGGGACAAGGTGAAGCAGATGAGGTGCCAGGGTGCAAAATCTCGGGAGGCACCCACTGTCGGGGTCATGCACAACCTGGCCATGGCTTGAGGGTAGTGCCCACCCTGACCTAGTTGTCATTATGGGGACATGGACTCTACCTCCAGAGCTTTCAGTGTTTTGTCCTGGGTGGCCCCCAGAGCCAGCATTGTGCCAGGGTTCTCCAGGTGATTCCAGGCACATCACAATTGAGAGCCACTAAGTCCTAGACCTACACCAAGATACCTCTAAAATTTACAGTTTGGCATTTTGGGGCTTCTATCTTATTAGTCAATAAATGTTTACCAAATGATTCAACTAATAAGCGAATAAGTCACTGTGTTTGCCACTCATCATAATGACAAAAATCGCTCCATTCCTGGTGTACTTATTGAGTATTAGGTGCTGTTCTGAGCTCTTCATACTTTTTGCTTCATTCAGTCCTTGCCACCACCTACAGGGTAGATATGATTATCACGATCACCCCATTGTGCATCTGAGGAAACAGAGGCAGAGAGTGTTTAAGGAACTTGCCCAAGGTCACCCAGAATGCCGTGCTCCCAGTCACGGTGCCCTACTGCCTCTGTGAAGATGGGCCTCGATGCAAGGGTCCTTGGGCACAGAAGTCATGGTGAAAGTGAGTGAAGTGGGGGCCATTGGCACCTTAAAGGTAGCACACAGGAATAGTCATTACTTCCACCAATAAATATGACCCCTTTCATTCTCCAAATAGAGACCCACTCCAGCTTCATTTTGCTTCCACATTTATTAAAACCTTGACAATGTAACAACATTCCTCAATGTAGGAAAAAATTGACAGTGCAAGTACAATGTTGCATAACAACTATCCTCCCACTCTAGTGTTGGGGCAATCTTAGGGAGAGGTGGGGAGTGTAAAAAAAAAAGTGTCATGTGAAAAAATAGCCACTGTAACAATATATAACAGTTTAGGTCTTAGCATGTGCCGGGCACTATTTAAGATGCCCTACAAACAGGTAAAATAAGTTGTTAGAAAAATGTGGAAAATACAAGATATGGAAAAGTATTTAACCCAATAACCAAATAGGTTAAAATCATTTAACCTTGGAACAACCCAGTAAAGGAGGTACAGTTATTATCTCCATTTTAGAGATGAGGAAATGGAGGCACAGAGAGATTGAGTAACCTGTCCAAAGTCACAGGGCTAGTCAAAGGAAGTGTGTTTGACCTCAGGGTCCATGCACATAACCACTGCATTTGATGCCAGATTCTGTTCCTGTATGGCTTCAGTGGTGGTGACTCGGAAGGGTTTGTGTTCAATGGCAGCTGAGATCACTGCCTCCGTGACCGTGATTCTCACCTTGGTTGGGGACCCATTAGCATGGGTGACCATTGCGATAGCTCCAGGGATGAGGGCTTGAACAGGGCAGTGGCAAGGGTGGGAAGTGTAAGGGTCCTGGGTGAGAGGTGATTAGGAGGTGAAGTGAGGCTTGGTGGCCACGGGATACAAGGGACAGGGAGAGGCCCCCCAGGAGCCCCCGTTCCTGGCTGAAGACAAGGAATGCGGTGGCGTTACTGCTGAGGCAGGACACACAGGACACTGGACAGGTGGGGAACAGGACTTGGGAAGGACATTGCATATTGTTTCGACATGCTGCATTTGAGGAACCTGAGAGAAGTCCAAGTGGAGATGCTATTTCTGTGGGTCTGAGGCTCAAGGGTTGAGGCCAGTGTGGGTAATACAGTTTGGAAACCTATGCATATGAGTGGAGGTCCAAACCTTAGGGACAGAGATGATCATATATAGCATATAGAGCTGGGATCTGCACATGGGTAGATAGGAGATATCCAATGCCTGAGTCCTGGACAGAGAAAACCCACAAAAGAGTCTATATTGATCAGCTTTTGCTGTGTAACAAACCATTCCAAAACTCAGTGGCTTAAAACAATTATGGTTTCTAATTAGAGTTCACACATCTGTGGGTCAGCTGAGGCTTGGCTGACCTTGGTTGGCTCACCCATGTGTCTTTGGATGGGCTGGGGATTCACCTTCAGTCTGGGCTTGACTGGAGCACCTTAGAAGCTCTGCTCCACTTGGCTCACGCCCTTCTCCTGGGATCAGTGAACTAGAGAGGCAGTCACTTCTCATGGCAATGGTTGAAGCAAAATAAAACAAGCAGAAATACACAAGATCTCTTGAAGGCTTATAATTATGTCATATCCACCTCATTCTATTGGCCAAAGCATGTCACATGGACAAGCCCAGTTTGAGAGGAGGGGAAATATGTGCATGGTGGGGGGAAAGTGGTGTGGAAATGGCACCACTGATGCAATCTACCATTGAGTCCAAGAAAGATGGAAAAGGCAAATTAGGATAAGATCAGTCCATGGAGGGAAGAGAGCTTCCAGAAGTAAAGAATGGTAAGCACTGTTAAGTGCAACCTGGAAATCCAGCAAGAAAAAGGCTGGATTGGTGGTGAGTAGAGGGAATTCCTAATTTGTAGCATTGCCAGTTTCCGTGGTATAAATACTCCTATCATAGCTGATTTCAAGCTACTGAATCACTGAACACAAGGTGGGAAGAAATTTTCAGTAACATACCATTATACACCATGTAGATAACTTTATCAATAATCTCAAGGACATGTACAATAGTAAGTGTAGTCAAATAATTAGGAAGTGATGTGAATGAGTATTGCTTTTTAAAATCAATCTATTTCATTGCAAGTTTATATAATTAACTTTTTAATAATAGCTGTGTTTAATGAACTGCTTGAAAACTTCCTAAAAATGTAACAATGAGCTCTTATGAGCCAGCTGACTCTTCCACACCACTGAATGTAATAGTCATCTGGACTGGAGTGGAATGTGTGTGTGTGTGTAAGAGAGAGGAAGAGAGGGAGCCATAGTGAGATCCAACAGGATTTGAACCTGTTAGAAAGATGAAATACTGTACATGTTCATGTTGACATTCCTGCACACATCTCACTCCCAGTGGCTCTCACTGATGCATCATTATGTTCCCCGAACACCAAGCCCAGTGCCTTGATTCTGGTAAAAACTTGCCTTGGGCTGGATCTCCCCAAAAGACCTCGGACAAAAGATCTGAGCAAAAGCAATTTATCTGGAAGGTGATCCCAAGGAATCACGGGGAAGGAAGTGGGAAAGTGAGGGAAGGGAGGACAGCCAGTGAACAGTGCATTATCAGCAAGTTGCTGCTGTCAGCAGCTGAAGCCCATTCTCACTGAGGAACTCTAGGAGACAGTGTGGTGTATGCCTCAGAGTTACCCAAACTGAGAAGTGAGGAAGCTGGAGTATGTGTTCACCAATCCTACCTGTCACTGGTTGAAGGCTGCTGCTGGCATTTCCAGCCCATGCCTTCGAGAAAGCCATATGGAAGAAGTCTGCTAGCGTTTGTGATCAGAGGCTGTTGATAACGCACAGGAATAACGAAGAGGATGTGAACAGGGCAGCAACAATGTTGGTTCAAAACTCATAAATATTTCTTGAATGAATGAGCAAAGGAATGAATGAATGTAGGGCTCTTTGAGCTCCTTTAAACACAGATTTAGGGTTTAAAAATGTTTAAAGAGAATGCAGATCCTTCTACTCTTCAGTTAGTACATTTATTATATATTTTTGCCATATCTAGAACAGATTATTTATATTCTGCAATAGTTACTCAAAACCAGAGTAATGCTGCTATATTCTTAAAGAAAAATCTCTCTAGACTATAGTAACTGTCAAAAAATAAAATAAACTTTACACAAGGAAAATAGATGGTAAGTGTGAACCCAAATCACCGATTTTTATGGTTGGTAGTGGTAGTAAAAGATAACTTGTGTAAGAATGTTTGGCTTGCTGTGTGGGTGACATTGGAAGTGAGCTTAGAGATAGGAGCTCTTGCAAAAACAAGGATTGACTCGTGGCTGGCTGTGAGTCCCCAGAGAAAACAAGGGGGAAAAAAATAGATTAATGATGTTTGACACTTTCCTGTTTCTAAAGTGCCTTGCAAATGATCCTTACTAGAACCGTGGGAGGGAAATATTTTAATTGTTACCTTCAGGTTACAGATGAGGAAGCTGGTGATCAGAGAAGTACAGTGGCTTGCTCAAGACCTCACACTTATGAATGACAAAGTTAAATAAGCCTCCATGTTCTAAAAATGACATTTTCCCATTATATATCTCCTCTGCTTTCCCCATGGAGAAAAGCCAGTGGGGAAATGAGCAGGTATAACAGACCCTACATGAGTTAATGAAACCTTTTGCCTTTCCACAGCCCTTCCAGAATGCCATGAGTCTCCCTTTCAGCTTACTCCTTGGATAACTGAGTACTTGGTAAACTATCAAAAATGTTTTAGTTGAGATGAGGACACTATCCAGTTGTGCTGCCCATCTATGTTGTCTCAGGAAGTCTAGAATCATACTCCTCTGTCTCAGATGGGAAGTATCAGGCGTGAGAAAACCTCATGGCCCTGAAGTCAGCCTGGCATGGCTAGATGCCTCACACTGGTCATTTTGGGACAAAATCCAAGGGCCACTGAGTTAGGCACAACAGGGCTTCATCTGTCCCTGAACAGAAAGCATCCTTAATTAGCCTTGCTAGTTAGATGTCTCGGCTCTTCTCTAAGATTACAAGTGATAAAGAACTCAGGACTCCAGAACTTTGTACCCTGTTCCTGGTTTGCTTATTCATTCATTCAACAAATACTCATGGAGCACTGCTGTCTGCTAGGGTCTATGCTAGGTGCTAAGAATTCAACAGAGAGCAAGACAAATAGGATCCTGTGCTCTATCAGCTTATATTATAGTCTCATGGAGATGGGAGCAGGCAATCAATAATTCATTAGACTGACATTCAGCTTTTAGTAGTTGCTCCAAAGTAAATAGAGTGAAATTGTATACAGGAACTGTGAAAGACCTAACTGTCTTTTTTTTCTTTCTCTTTCCAATCCATCCTGCTCACTTTTAGCAAACTTAACCTTCTAAAACCACTACTTCCATCTTTCTTGCCTACCCCTCAGGATCCTAAAATGGTTCCCCCCATGTCAAATCTTCACTTCTCTGTCTGACTGTTGTGAATCCCATAGCCTGGTGCCTTCCTACATTCAGCAAGTCCTGCCTGTTCCCATGTATGCCCAGTCTGTGCCTCTGCCCAAAGCATATGCTCCCTAACCTTGAATCATCTCCCTCTTCACGTCTCAAGGACTGCCTTTGGTCATTCTGGAATCAGGCCCTAAGTTTGCCAAGCCCCCCTTTTGTTGATGGGTGTGCAAAGTTGGGTGGAACTTGGTTTCTCTCTGCCCTGCCCTTGGAGAGCCCAGAGAACTGCTTCCTCCACAGAAACCACTGATGCATTTTTTTTTCCATATGACCAGCTCCATATAGAGGATGCCCAACACAATTGGGCACCGGTTTGCGGGTAGATTCTGTGTATAGGAATTATGACTTGAACAATGATAAAAACTTATAAGTGGCCTGAGACACACACTCTTCCTTCTGAATTCCTTGTGATTTCTGGTTCTGCAGTGAGCTGCCTTTAGCTTCACAAAGTCCTTTCTTAGGTCTAGCTTAAATCACTGCTACCTCACTGTGTATTTATTTCTTTAAGTCTTATTCTTTATGGCTTAGGGACAGAGAGCTAAGGCACCCTGCGTAATGCTGGGTGTCTGCTAAGTGTTCACGGAGTGCGTGAGAGTTGATTAGTAAGTGCCTGGCACTTAAAAATCATTATTCTATCCCCTCCTCCAAGTTCTTCCAACCAGACTTAAAAACTGCAGCTCCTTTCTACCACATCTTTTCCCTAACCACTTAATCATCGTGTGGCTTGTCTCAAACTCTGTTAATCTGCTTTATATTAACAGAGAGTTTTGAAAAAGGTCTTTAAACCAGAAACGAAAAAGTAAGTATAATAAATCTGGAAAGAGCCTGCTAGGGCAACTGAGTTCAGCTCTCTGCCTTTGGCTTGGCAGGCCCTTCAACCAGCTAATAGATCAAGCCGACTGGCTCAGCTCGGCAGAACTGCCAGCCCAGCCTCTGGTCTAAATTGCACTGCAGAAAATTTAGATTCAGTGAAGTGAGAACATAGCCTGTAGCCCCACCAACACTCCTTTTCAGACTGCTGATGGTCACTATAGTCAGAAAAATCCAGGCCTGAGTAGAATTTAGTTATCTGGTTTAATTTATGCAACTCTCATGCCTTCTGTCATTTCACTGTGAGTCCACAGACTCACAGAGTCCTGGGTACCATCTGTGGGGGTGCATGTGAGAGGAGAGAGGGAGATGAACTCAGACTAATTCATACTAAAGTTTTACTGACTTACCATGCAATGCCTCTTAAACATTTTCACCAAACTGCCTCTAATGGTGGGACATAGTGAAGGTGGATACTGAGGTTCGGGGGTCTGGGCTCTAAACCACCTGCCCTAAGTTTTATAGTAAAGATCCAAGTGATCTTTGCATTATTCTCTAAAATACATCCACAAAGAGAGCTTTTCTGGAAATGGAAATCATTTTATTGTTATTTTTATGACATAAGAGAAATGTATATGAATAAATAATGCAGATAATACAGGAAAAAGTATCAAGAAAAATGTAGAAATATCATCCAAAATCCTATGACATTTTTTACCTTTTCCCTTCTACATTATTTTCTGTTTATACATACGTATACATTGTTTGTTTAAAAATAACACAAAGTTTTAAATTATTGACCACTGTGTAAAAAGATTCCAGCTATTTATATAGTGGCATCAGGTCTAGGCACTGGAAATGGCCCACCTGTTTGCCAAGTTGAAGAGCAGGGCCTCAGGAGTGACCCCTCCAGAAATCATGTACATTTCAGAAGAGGAAGGAAGAAAGCTGGCAGAAGAATGTACTGGGTGGGCACTTCAATGGGTGGTGGGGTGCATTCCTGCCTCTGTTCAGGTCTCCCAGGGCTCTGCCACACCTCAGCCTACAGGCGTCAGGCAGCCATAGGTGTGGACAACGCCCGGGGGCCTCACATGCCTCTGAGAACTTTTCAGTGTACTGGTTTTTTCCTGAATGACCCACCTACAAACCTAGATTAATCTTCCTTACAGGGAGGCCTCACTCACCCTCCTTCAACAGAACACTAAACTTGCCAGTTTCTAAAGAAGTGTTTTCTTTCTCTCAGGCAGGAAAATTAATGAACTCCATCTTTGGCATGGATTAGAAAATTCCACTGTGCCATTGACGGCGCTTACAGAGGCTCCAGAAGTTTACAGAAATCCTACATCGAAAGCTACAAGGAACAAAGGTGAGGCTGGCCTGATTTCCTTGCTCACAGTCTGGAAAAGAAAGGGAGAAGGCGAAAGGAAGAAAGTACCTGGCTGGGAGAGGTGTGTCCAGTCAGAGGGAGGTACTTTTCTGAGCTGTTCTGGGAACCGTCCATCTCTGCGGCAGCACAATGCCCTCCTTATTCCCTGGGTCCTCACAACCTGGTGGCTGACTTGGAGCCTTATCTGGCACAGAGTCAGTGGCAAACATTCAGACCTGTGGCCACCGGGCACATCTTGGGCAGATTCCTTCAGTCACTGGGGTGGGTTCCCACTCTCAGCAGAGATGAGAACAAACTGTATTTGCCTCACAAATTTCTTGTGCTTAAAAAATAGTTGGCAGACTAAACTGAATAAATATAACATGTTATCTACTTATCAATGAGCATTTGTTCATTCATTCAGTAAATGATTTTTGAGCACCTACTGTGCTCCAGGGCCTGGAGATACAGCATGAGCAGAACAGACATATACCCTCTTCACAAGGTTTGGGTTGGGAAGTGGACAATCAGCATTGAACAAACAAAATAATTTCAGGCACTAATGACACAGGATAATGAGACAGAAAATGAGAGAGGAGAGGAGGCTATCGTAGGATGCTTAGGTAGAGCCCTGAGTGACAGTGCAGCTGAAACCTGCATTGCCCGAAGCAAACAGATGTGGGACAGATGAGTGCAAAGTGTTCTAGGAAGAGGGACCAGCATGCGATGAGGTAGGAACATGTTAGACAACTTCAGGGAACTGAGTGAAAGCTAATGAGGAAGTGATGGTAATGAGCAAGGTGTAAGGAAAGGCAGGGACTAGATTTATTGTGAGAGTCATCACATCTAACATTGTAGAGTGTGGTACAGTTTACAGAGGGCTTTGAACACACACTATCTCCATTCAAGCATCACAACATCCGTATTATAAAGATAAGGAAACTGAAGCTCAGGACATAAGTTCCTCAGAGTCACTAAATTAGGAATGGTGGGACAGGGACTCTGACCAAGGACTCTGCACAACCACAGAGAGCACTGTCCCCACAGCAGGGAGAGCCATTTGTATCATTCCTTGGAGTTTGTGCAGTGCACAGCCTGAACCACTGTACATAGTGACCCTGTGCCAGCTCAGGTCTATTTTCTCCAAATTTCTGTGCTAGGGACTGTTGGGAATAGAAAGAATAAAGATATTACTCCAGAGAAACAACACATGAAAATATGGTGGAAGTTATAAAATAGTATTTGTTTCCAGCAAAGACAATATAGAGGAATCGGTAGGGATGTGAGATTTGGGCCTGGCCTGAGGATTTAGATTGGTGGACATACAGGAAAAAAATCCATAGGACTTCATCGCACAAACATGCAATACAAACCTAGGGTATAGTAGCCCACCATAAACACTTGCCTCCGGCAGCTTGGAGTGTTTAAAAAAATGAATGTTTATTATTCTATCACATAAAAATAGAACCACACAGGTAAGATTTTGGCAAATCTAAGAAGAGAAAAAAATAATCACCTCTAATCATCTCATTCATGAAACACAACCACTTTTCACATTTTAGTGTATTTTCTTCTGATTTTCTCCTCTAGGCAACCAATGTGTGCCTCTGTGTGTGTGTGTGTGTGTGTATACATGTATGTGAATGCACGTGTATGTCAGCTATGTCATATACACACACACCACAAATAATACACACATATTCTCACCCTTATGGAGGTATAGTTTACATCTTCAAAATTCACGCATTTTAGGTGTGCAGGTCCGTGAGTTCTGAAAATGTGTGCACCTGAGTAACCACCAGTATGCTAAAGATCTAGAACATTTCCTTTACCCCACAAAGTTCTCTTGTCCTTTAACCCATTCCTCCCAGCCCTTCCTCCAGGCAACCACTGAACTTACCTCTGCAGCCTTAGACTAGTTTTGCCTGTTCCTCAGCTTCATGTAAATGGAGCCAAGTGTACTCTTTAGTCTCTGCCCTCTGCTGCTCAGTGTACTCACGTTATCATGTATATATCTGTAGTATTTTTCCTTTTCGTTGCTGACTAATATTTCACTATAAGAATATGCAATCATTTGTTTATTCACTCACCTGTTGCTGAACATTTGGTTGTTTCTGGTTTGGGGATAGTATGCATTAAGCAGCTGTGAATATCCTTGTACAATTGTGGAGCTGTTCTCATTTCTCCTGGGAGTGGAATTGCTGGGTCATAGAGTAGATCTATATGTTTAACTTCATAGAAAACTACCAAACAGTTTTCCAAAGTGATCTTACCATTTTGCAATGTGTGGGAGTTCAGTTTTCTCCACATCTTTACCGACTCTCAGTCTTGCTCCCTTTTTGATTTTAGTCATTCTTGTGAGCGTGTGGTGGTTTTCATTTGCATCTCGCTGATCACAAGTGATGTTGAACACTTTTTCACAGGCAAGTGTTTGTGGTCGTAACTTTTGGATTCTGTGCTTTTTAAATTTACACTTACTATTACTATTCTTCTCTGTTAGCCTGCGGTCTTCTTGGCCGTTATATTAATGGCTCCTAATATTCCAACAAGGGAATTCTCTATGATGTATTTAATCATTCCTCTATTAGATGTTTAAATTATTTCCGATTTCCCACATTGACACTGAAATTAACCCAGGGACATGTGCTTCCCCTGTATTTTAAATTAGTTCATTTAAATGAATCACAAAAATAACATGATGGGGTCAAAGGTATTTTTGTGGCTTTGGGAGTATAAAAGATGAGGTGACATTAAGACCACTGTCTTTGAAGGCATAAGCTAGCCCCTTTTTTATCTCCTAGCTCTGGGCTGAGGCCTGGGAATCCAGCCCCTTCATGTGCGTGATCCTTTGGTTCTAGAGGAAGGGTTAATGGCTGTTTCATAGCCAATTATTTTTTGAGTCCTGGGTAATGCTGAAAAGGCTAACCTGTTACTGACACAATGCTCTTGTACAATAAGCTTTGTTGTCCCTCTAACCAAGTTGGAATGTGGGAAAAGCAGAACCCTGGGGTGGCTTGACCCTTAAGAATGATCTGTGAAGGTTTGCAGCCAAGCAGTGATTGGGTCCAATCAGTGGCAGAATCAGAATTTCTGTACATGACATGTGTCTGATTGGAGGTGGGTAGGAACTTGATTTGAAGAGTATTGTGATGCCATGCACAGTGTTTTCATTTGGATTATATATGTAGGGACTTTGTCAGGGCCAGTGACAATGATGGGGAGGGGTTGAGGGTTTATGGCCCACTGCCAAGGCCATAGAGGGGTCAGACTAACCTGCTTAGTGCCGTGATGTGGGGTGAACACCTAGGAAAGCGTGTCCATCCTATCAGGCTAGCAGAGACCCTCATCAACCTCTCTCCAATAATCTGACAGGCCCCCAAACCTAACAAGAGCCATAATTTATATGGTGCCAAGGCCATCTCCATAGTCCTCTTTCCAGAGGAATTGTCCAGAGAGGTGCAAAGCAAGAGGAATTTGCATAGCAAATCAGTTCACTGCAGGTAGCACATTCAGGCCTCCCTGTGTGAAAGAAAAGACCTTTGGTCCTGGTTGTCAGGCCCCCTTATCCCCATGGCCTCCCCCTGAGAGGACCAGTTAAGCTCCTCCATTTCCTCAAGGAATCCTTGATGATACTCCAAAAATCAAGCACCAGAATGCCACCATCTGCCCCCAAACCCAGCACTCATCAGCAGTTCCCAGAAATTCCTGGTTTTCTAAGCCATGTGATATGTCTTTCCCCCTCTAAATGTGAACTTATCAAGGACGAAAACCGTTCTTTATTCATGCTTTCTTAGCTTGGGGTCCCATAGAAGCAGACCCTGAAACAAGGATTCAGGATTCAGGTACAAGTCATTTATTTAGGAGTGATCCCAGGAAACTACAGTAGGGGATGGGGGAAGAGAGCCAGGGAGGGAGAGCAGCAAGACGGTGTGTTAGCAAGGCAGTTACCACTGTGGGCAACTGCGTTTGGCCCTGTGGGGACCAAGAGCTGGTACAGATCATGCCTCCAAGTTACCACACTGCGCAGGAGGGAGCTGGGGTATTTATCCACCAACCACTAACAACAGTTGGTTGAGAATGTTCCTGGGAGACAAGGTGGGCTCCAGCAGCTGTAGAAAATCCCCAAACAAAGAGACACAGGTGCTGGCACCTGGAAGTCAGGTTACCTGTGTGCACTCAAGTGGGAAAGCCAGAAAGCTACAGCATGTGGACACAGTCACCTGGCCTCTTCAACATGGCTCAGCCCTGGTCATGAATAGATCCTCACTGAAGCTGGGGGGCTGAACCCTAAGGGCCGGCTGGCTTTGGCCCCAAAGCTATAGCTCCTGTTTGTTCTCCAGCAAACCCAGAGCACCACCATCAGCAGACAGTGCTATTCAAACCCAGGAGACCAGCACCACTTACAATTTTGACCAATGGTTCTCAAGGTTTAGACCCTTGACCAGTAACACAGTGCCTGGGAGCTTGTTAGGAATGCACGTTCTTGAGTCCTACCCCACACTTACTGAATCAGGAACTCTGGGGGATAAGGCCCAGGAATCTGTATTTTAACAAGTCCCCTAGGAGATGTGAATGTAGCCTAAAGTTTGAAAACCACTGTTTTAGACTCTAAAATTCAGGACCATTTCCAAGGCAGGGCCATGTGCTTTTTGGTTAGAATGCTTCCCATTCCCAACCTCCAAATGACAGCACAGAGGGAGAAGGGGATAGAATCTTGAGAAACCTTTTAGACTTTGGCCCCTTTTATAAGTCTTTTTTGGGGGGGGTTATTATTCATTTTTAAGTTGTACCTAATTACCAATTCCCTCCAATGGAAAACATCAGGCATACAGATTATAGAAGATAACCTAAAAGATGTCTGTGTTAGATTTGACTAAAGAAATGGAGAGAGGGTGGGGAGATTTACATTCTTGTTTTCCTTAGCGAATATTTAAATTATTTTCTTGCCCTCTGAACACACACCAGGGGGTCGGCAGGGGAAAAGCCAGGGGTCTGCCTTGGACTTTTAAATCAATCATGGAAAATGTGCAAAGGGAAAGTTGAGGGTTGGGGGTACCCACCCTGAAGTCAATTTATGTGGGACAGCAGTATAAATGCTGGGCTTGGTCTACCTGTGTTGACCCAGCTGAGACACATGGCACTGGGCTGCTTCCTAACCCTGCTCCCAGGCTAATAGTCTCTAGCAAAGCCCAGACCACTCACTCACTGCTTCTGGAGCAGCTCTGACCCAGAGCAGTACCCAGATGTGTTCATTTCTTTAGGTCTGTCCCCTGACACCAGCAGTGACAGGAGGCCTTGTGAGCCCCCCCATGGTGTGACATCACAATGTAGTCCACTGAGCATCTTCAGACAGACTTACCCTGAGCCCGGACTAACCCCTTAGCCTCCTGGGGCTGGCCTACATTTACAGGGCCACAGCAACTGAGCCAAGCTGACTTCCGGTGCCAGCCTACCAGCACTTGGTGAGTACTCAGACTTGCTGAGAGTGAGGGAAAGAAATACAACCCATGGCGGTGGGCCTGGTTCTTTGGGGTCTGCTACTCACAGCAGCATTATCCAGTCTGGTGGCCAGGAAGGCGCTATAGGGCATGCTCAGAGCCCTTCAGGGGAGGCTGACTTACCTTTTCGACCTCTTCCTGAGGGGTTACCATCTGTAGGAAATGATATTCTAATCACCTCCAAGGCCTGTTTTGCCCCATTTTCCAGCTCCCTGGGCAAAGGTGAACTGTGTGCCTGACAGAGGCTCAGGCAGGGAGGCCAGGCTGTCAGATGGCAAATGTACTAGAGCTTCACTCCGAGTCCCAGCTGAGGTCAGAGGCAGCCACTGGCCGGATGACACGGCTCACAGCTGTGTGAACAGTGTAGCCTTGGGGTGGTGTGAAGGACGCTGAAATGACCTCCCCTCCAGAAATGTGCCTGACAGCCCTTCCTCTCCGTACAGTTCACTAACTCTGTCTAAAATCCAACTGTTTTAAAATCCAACTCGCCATGATCGCAGTGTATCAAATCTCTTCTTTCCCTTTTAGGACAGTGAGGGAGATTTGAAGCCGTGATGGAAAACGCGTAGATGGATTAGGACACCAGAAGAGTAGTGGGAAAAAGCAAGAAGGTGGTGGGGCTGGGGGCGGGGCCAAAAGCCGCCTCTCTAAGAGGGTGCGGCCCCTCCCAGCTGGGTCACCAATGGCTGGGGGAGGGTGGCCTGAGGCATAGGGCCTTCCACAGCCCACAGAGGGGACCTGCTCTGGAGTACAGCCAGACTCCCCTGGCCTGCACCCCCACGGCCTGCCCATCCACTGCCTTCATGCATCCTGCTGGGCTATTCGCCATCTGTGAGAACCAGCAGGTCCGTGCAAATGCAGCACACCTCACACACGGGAGGTTTTTCTGGGGCCCATGATTTTGAGCAGGCTCCCAGCTTTACCTGAGTGTGTAAGGCAGAAAGCAAGGTGGGTGGTCGGAGAAATCTTTTATGCTGAGGCTTTGCCATTTCTGCTCTGTCTTACCATGATAGCCGACAGCCCGTCTCTACTTCACACATGACAGTCCAAGACTAGTGGTCCTGCCAGGCCTGCTGAGAGTATTTCCATGTCCCAGACCCCACTAGGGCCGAGCGAGAGGTCCTCTGCCTGTGCCAGCCCTCGTTTGGAGAGGACAGAGGGAATGAACATTTATTAAGTACCTACCATGTGTCTGACCCACTACCTGCCTTATTGCTCTTAATTCTTGCCATTTAAGTAATTCCTACTTAATACGTACCACCTACCACTCCTCACAGAAACTGAGAACTGTGTTCTACGCCAGGTGCCACATTTCAAGAGGAACATTAACCTAGAATTTATATATACACCATACACAGACAAGCGTCCTCAACATTAAAGTGCTCTGAAAATAGAATGGGCTGCTTTGCGAGGCAGCAAGAGCTGCCTCTAGAAGTGCCCAGGCAAGCTGGGTGCCTCCAATCAGCAGGGCTGGGACAGGATCCTTGTGATCAATTGAGAGCTGGACCAAAAGATTTTTAAAAGCTGTTCCAAATTCTAGATAGCAGGATCTGGGTCTCAGTACCTTGCTAAAATCATCCATGTTTGAACCCAGATGTGCCAGGCCTTCCAGGGTGGCTTCCTTCCTAACAGCCGCCTTTGTTAGCAGGGGAAGACTTGAAGGAACCATAGAGATGAGCTCTGCCAACCCACTGGGCCCCAGGTAGGAAACAGGAGCCCAGGCTGGTTAGGGAGTAAGCCAAGGCCACAGAGCCAATTGGCAGAATGCATGTGTGTCGAATGAATGAAAAGATGACAGCTCCAGGAAGGGAACCAGCCTAAATGCCAATCAAACATTCCTGAGCCCATCTCTCTTCCTCTCCCAAGACTCTCCTACCAAGGTTATGATTCGATAGCACTTACTGAGCACCTGATGTGTGCCAAGTGTGTTCACAGAGATTATGTCACGTAATCTGCCCCTAACCCATCAGGTGATTGTCATTGTCCCCATTTCTCAGATGACAACAGTTGGGTAACTGCCCCAGAGGGTTGGGAACTTGTGGAGAGGTCACAAACGTAAATGACAATGCAGGTCTCACTAACTCCAGGGGGAGCCGATTACTCCACCTGCTGCTTCACAGGGCAAAGAAGCATTTTCCTAGTATCCTTCTTAAAGACAAACTGCCAGCGTCTCTCCCAGCCCCTCCTCCCCTTTGTCCTGGCTGATGTCGGGCTCCTAGTGGGCCTGCCGGGTTCACCGCCTGTGCCTCTCACCCTGATGAGACAAGACAGAGTGCTGTTTCCACACCAACAGATGTTATGCGCCAAGGAAGAAAATATGCTAATCGAAATCAGCTTCAGCTAATTGTAGCAATTTCCCTTCTGCGTGTTGCCCTGAAATAGTAGCCACGCTCTGTTCTTTTTTTCACATCAGGGAGCCCCAAATTGGCAGCTTAAATGAGGTTGCAAAGAAGTCAGTTGAACAGGCCTTTTTGCTGCCAGTAACCATGGATGAGGCCTTGAACGTGCTCTCCGGGTACAACCCTGTTCAACTCTTTGTGGACTTGGCATCTGGCTGTGGATAATTCAGACACATTGTTGGGCTGCACGAGCTTCATTTAATCCTGGGGAATTCTGGAACCCCAGGGGAGTTAATGAAGTACCAAGTTCAAGAGCCTTGAACCCTGATTTACTTCTGGTTTTTCTATAGCCAGCACTGGCCAATGGAACTTTCTGCGTTCACAGAATGTTCTCATCTGCGCTGCCCCATAGGGTAGCCATGAGCCATGTGTGACCCTTGAGTACTTGAAATGTGGCTAGTGGGACTGAGGAGCTGAATTTTCAATTTTATTTAATTTTAATGTCAGTTTGGCTTAAATAGCCTAGAGTGGCTAGCTGTGCTGGGCCGGATGGAGCCCTGCCGACTTCCGTGACTTCATCTCTTGAATTCATTCTCTTGCCCCACCCGCAGCTACCCGCCTCCCATGGCCTCACCACCCAGACCCTCCAGATGTGCCTCAAACAGCTAAGCATGTTCCCTCCTCCGGCTTCGGCACTTGCTCCCCTGCCAGCGTCACCCTGGCCATTTCACGGTTTGCCCCCGTTCAACACCAGGGCTCAGGCCAAGGGTGTCTCCCTGAGAGACGTTCCCGTGTTGTGCAGTATTGTCCCCATCCCTACTCCAAACTGCTCCTCGTCTCCTGAAATCATCGCGTCTTAGTTTGGGCTGTTATTACAAAGTGCCATCGACAGGGTGGCTTAGAAGCACCAGAAATATATTCCTCACCGTTTTGGAGGCTGGAAGTCCCAAGACCAGGGTGCCGGCAGGGTTGGGTTCTAATGAGAACCTTCTTCCAGGTTGCAAGCCGTCGGCTTCTCATGCTATCCTTACAAGCCAGAGACGGGAAGCAAGCTCTTTTGTGACTTATGAAGGCTTTCACATGGGCTCCACCCTCACAATCTCATCTACTTCTAGTCACCTCCCAGAGGCCCCACCTAGTACCATCAGGTGGTGGGGAGTAGGGTTTCTGCATATGAATTTGGTGGTGGGGGTGGTCAGTCCACTGCACCATGTTTGTGTGTTTTCCTGACTATTGCTGTCTCCGTACAGTTCCACAAGGGCTGAGCACTGCCTGTTCTCATTGCCACCCTACCCTGGGCTTGGAACAGCACCTGCCAGGTAGAAGGTGCTCAGCATAGTGCTTAGAGCGAGGGAACACCTTGCAGAGATGGCCTAGTGGCCATTTGTTGGCCACCTCCCTAGTCACTGCCTCCAGAACCTTTTGCTGTGTAACAAAATAATCCAAAATTGAGTGGTTTAACACAGCAACTATTAGTTACTTCTCCCAATTCTATGGGTCAGAAGTTTGGCAGGGCTTAGCTCCACATAGCAGTGGTGAGGGTCACTCACTCAGCTGCATTCAGCTGGGGACTGGGCTGGACGAGGCAGCCAGAGAAGGCCCCTGCAGCCTTCTGGGACTCATAGGTCCCCCAGTTGGCATCTCTCATGGTCAGCTTGAAGGTCTCAGGGTCATAGGACTTCTTATGACAGCTGGCTTCTAAGGGAGGCAGAGCTACCAGCCTCCGGAGGACTAGACCCAGCACTGGGCACCACTTCTACCACTTTTGGTGGTCCATCAAAGTCATAGGCAGCTCAGGTCAAGGGGAGAGCAAATTGTCCAGCCTGGCTGGGCAGGGCAGCAGACATTCAGGAAGAAAGGGTGGCAGCCACCTTTGCACACCACCACAGTCACCATGGATATAACCCCAGAGTGGTGCTTCTCAAACTGAAATGTGCACATGGACCACCTGGGGTTAAAGTGAAGATCCTGACTCAGGAGGTCTTGGGTGTGGCCTGAGACTCTGCATTCCCAGAAAGCTCCCAGGAGACACCAAGATGGCAGATCTACAACCACATGTGGAGAAATGAGGCTGTTAGAGCACTTCCTGTCAAGGCTGGCCCTGTGCCTGGATTCAGCCTCACAGTGCCCAAGATACCACTATCGGTGCGTGATTCTACTGGGTTAAGCATTGCCCATCCTTGCTGGGGTCCACGCCATCAGTCCCGTCTCCCCTGGCCCCAGGCTTGTGCCCTCAGCACACCGTGAGGAGGCATCCCACTCCATCTCCCAAATGTCTCCCATGCATTGCTTCCCTAAGCTCTACATACAGCCCCTCCCTCCTCTTCCCTAACACTTGATTCTCACCACACCCCCTGTGAAGTTGGTGGGGTGGGGGCTCTTTCACTTACAGAATTACAACCAAACTCAAACTAGTTTAAGGAGAAATGATGTGTATGCCATGGCTTCAGGAATGGCTGGATCCAGCCCCTTTGGTTGTTGTCAGGAAACTATTTGTCACTACCTTCAGCTCTGCATTTCCCCAGAATCTCTCTGGAAGTTGCTCTGAAAGTGGGGGCAGAGACAGCCCCCTGCTCTGCAACCACAGCAGGAAGGAGGCACCACTTCTTTCCATACCTTTCTAGCAAAAGTGCCAGAGTTCTCTCTGGTTGGAGCTGCTGGAGGCCTATGCTTACAATGAACTGATCACTGTAGCCAGGAAGATGCATGTCCCCAGTGGCCAGGCACCTGTCAGGTGTGTGGCCTCCTGGACAGGTGGTGAGCCCCACCCAAGCTGCATGGAATGAGAGCAGGAAAAGTGTGAAAACTGGAAAGGAGAGAGAGCTGTTGGGAAGCCAAGAACTTACCACAATTGGCCATAAAACAGATGTTCTGTGATGGCTGAGGGAAGCAGAGGCAGGGGCCTCATCCTTTTCACACTTTCCAGGCTTGCTGACCCCAGCACAGACTCAGAGGCGCTGCTGAACTAGTAACTTTAGCACCAGAAGAGACTTGAATTAGCCAAAGCATGTTCCACAGCACACTGGTCCAGGGATGTTAACTGATGTTACTTGAAATGTTGTGTGGTCCAAGGAAGCTTAGGAGACAGCAGGTTAGGCCAACTCAGCCCTTCCCTTGCTGCGCAGGACTTGTGAGGGCCTTGAATAAGCTGGCCTACCCTGCGAATCAAGAGTGGGGGAAAGATTCGAGGATATTGTTCTTTTGAGTACCCTCTGGGAAACTATTAATCTAACTCCACCCTACGCCGTTTTATAGACGAAGCAATTGAGGCCAAGAAAGGGAAAGTGACATGGACAAGGTCACGCTCCTGCCCAGCTGCTGTGATGGAGACACAGCTGTGCTGCGGAGAAGAATTGCCATGTACCCCAGGTGCCCTGCCCCGACTGCTGGCAGTTTCTCTTCCCTCCAGAGGGTGTTGTCCTTTTTCATGGACATCACTGCACAAGCACTCGTGGCATCCATGGCATGGCCCCTGTGAGGGGCTACAGGCCCCCAGTGCTGACCCCTGCCTGGGACCTGCCCTTCACCTCCACAAACCTGAAGGGAACTATTCAAAGTTCAGGAAGTCCTGTGGGTCCGGACATTGGAAAGCATAGCCACTTGACCAGCAGGATGACGGCATTATGGAGTTGAAGAGGCTTGGCCACACATGCATGAGTCAGCAACAGCGGGGTGCCAAGGGTGCCAGGCAGGAGGGCCCGAGGAAGAATAATGCTCAGGAACCAGGCACCCACTTTAAATCCAGACGGATTGTGTGTCAGCGCTGTGGTGTGCTGATGTAGGAGATAGTTAGAACAACATCGTTTTTGAGGACCTCTCTAGTCTGAGCACCTCATACATGCTCCTTCTAAGCCACTCAGTGACCCACATTTATAAAGAACAGAGCGTGGCCGTCACTTAGCTGGCAGAACTCACTACCATTATAGCTCAACCCAGGATTCAACCTCTTCTCTTTGCCAAGTACACATTCTTGGATGTGTTATTAAACTCTCTGAGCCTCAGTTTCCTCATTTGTTTGATGGGGCTAAAATGAGTTCTTGTCCTATAACTTTGCTATGAGGATTAAATACTATAATGTCTGTGACATAGCCATATGCCTTGCCCATCCATAGCAAGGATGCCTTAAACAGAGGCAGGAATGGAGAGATGGGATCTGGTCCGGGTTCCCAGCTAGTAAGGGGCAAAGCCAAAATCAAACCCAGGCCCAGCCAATGCCCTGGCTTGGCCTCTTCCTGCCCCTGTGTTGCCACTCAGAGAGTAGCAGCATTCAAGAGCGGCTGGTGAGGGCTCAGAGCCCAGGCCAGTGCAAAGGGCTTTTCCAAGTCTTCCTCTGTATAAGAGGAGGGTTGGCATACATGGCTCTTTGGTCTGTTCCAAGTGGCACTGCAAAGACCAGGTGCGGAAGAAGAAGCTGTGAGCAGGGTTGGGTGTGCGTACCTGGCCAAGCAGAGCCAACACCAAGCATGACGTGGGTGGGGATCTGCTGTCAGCTCTCAAGGCCACCAGAAGGGAGGAGATTGGTGATGACTCCATGGCATTTGCCCCCAGGTTGGAAATCAAGTCTTCACTAGCGGATGCTTTTTTTTTTTTAATTGAGATAAAATTGACACATGCCATTATATCACTATCAGGTGTATGATATAATGATTAGATATTTGTATATATTGCAAAATGATCACCACAGTAAATCTAGTTAATATCCATTACCATACATAGGTACAATTTTTTTCTTGTGATGAGAACTTGTAAGATCTACTCTCTTAGCAACTTTCAAATTTGCAATATAGCATTTTATAACTATGATCACCAGGCTGTACATTACATTCCCAGGATGTAGTTATAACTGGAAGTTTGTACCTTTTGACAACCTTTACCCATTTCACCCACCTCCCATCCCCCGCCTCTGGCAACAACCAATTGTTTTCGGTATCTTTGAGCTCAGTTTGTGTTTATTTTCTTCAGATTCCATATACAAGTGAGATCATATGGTATTTGTCTTTTTCTGACTTATTTCATTTAGGATAATGCCCTTAACATCCTTTCATGTTGTCACTTGTGGCAGGACCTCCTCCTTTCTATGGCTGAATAATATTCCATTTTACATATACATATAAGTGTGTGTATATATATTTATACTGTATTTCTTTATCCATTCATCCACCAGTGGACACTTAGGTTGTTTCCATATTTTGGCTATTTTATATAATGCTGCAATGAACATGGGAATGTAAATAATTGTTTTGAGTTAGTGTTTTCATTTTCTTCAGATAAATACCCAGAGTGGAACTACCGGATCAGATGACAGTCCTATTTCTAATTTTTTTAAGGACCTCCATACTGCTTTCCATAGTGGCTGCACCAATTTACATTCCCACCAGCAGTGCACCAGGGTTCCCTTTTCTCCATTCCCTTGCCAGCATTTATTATATCTTGTCTTTTTGATAATAGCATCCCAAAATATATGAGGTGATACCTCATTGTGGTTTTGATTTACATTTCCCTTGATGATTAATGATGTGGAGCATCAGCTGATGCTTTTGAGATGAAAATCCCAGAGGGAATTTAAGGGAAGATGCTGGGAGTAGTGTCTGGCCACCATGGGGCAAGATGGAAGTGGAGGCAACAACGGTAGTTACCTGTCTGTAGACATCCCTATGGAGAAGGTCAGAACAGGGCCCCAGGAGATCACGTCCAGGGTTAACAGATGAGAACCTCTCACCCATGATGAAGGTTTTATAGGAGTTGAAACTTGATAACAGAGGTTCCTAACATGGAGCCCCTGGTCCACAGCCCCTGAAATTTGATGTCAACTTGTATTTAGATCTGCAAGTTGGGCATTTTTCTGGAAAGAATGATTCCAGTAGGAAAGGCATACTGGTGGCATGGCTTTGTTTTGCTGGGGCCACATTATTTACAGATATTTGAATTATTGCCCAACACTTAAAAATTGGGAATTTACCCATAAAAATCTAAATTTTTGGCTTGTCTTAAAATAACTCACAAGATCTGTCCACCTGGGACCTACATTCCTAAGAGAGGCTACCTCTTCTAGGTGGGGTGTGGGACCCCATCCAGCCATAGTCCACGCTATTTCCTGACCTCCCTGATGAATGTCAACTGTCAGTCATGGTAAATCATTGCTCTTGCACTGTTTTTCCACTCTGATTTATTTTTTTCACTTGCCTGGACCCTCTGGATTTTGCATTTGTAACCCTTAATCTAAACTTTTAATAGATGCTCAAAAGGGTGTCAGATTTCACAAAGGTCATTGAGACTAAGATCCCTTCCAGCCTAAACTCTTCCTTGACAATCTGGTGTTGAGACCAGCCCATAGTGGAGTAGGAAACTACCCTTCCCAGGCCAGGGAACTCAGAATCTCTTCCCCCTAGGGAATGTAGTAAGGCTGTGTATCCAAGAGTATGTTTACAAATGAGCAGGCTTCTCCTTGGATTGCTACAAAACACCAGAAGGTCTCCAGAAATCACGGAGACTCCTTTGTATACTCTCTGCAAGAGTCCTGTTTGCAATACAAATAGTTCATTATCTGCTCAGATGATAAAGCAATAAATGAAACCAATGGCAGTCTTTGAGACATCTTTTCTTCATGGCCTTGAGAACCTGACTTTGAATGGACACAAAAGGGGAGAACACAGTCCTCTGGTGAGGTTCCCTATCTGAAGCCACAGCCAGCAAGGCTATGGAATTTTTAAAAAAAGAATCTTAAGTAGGTCTTGGCATTTGGGAAGACTGGGTTAGTCACTTAGGACCTATTTCTGAACTGAGATTCAGATGTGTAGGCTCATGGCCTCACACAAGAGACACGCAGAGCAGGAGGGGTCCAGAACTGCTATACTGAGGACCAGTTTTCAAGGGCAGGTGCCCAAAATGTGAGAGCAGAAGCAACAAAGGAAAGTTGAATCTTGGACCAGGCACCCTGTCTGCCAAAGAACACGCAGAAGACACATGGCACAGGGGCCTTACAGATCCTATAATGGAACTGGTGCAATGCTAAGTGCGCTGCCCAGTCGCACAATTCCATCTATACTACAGGATGACCCTTCCAGGCCCACGGCCAGCGGCTGCAGCCCCACTTTGTATTCGCATAAGTAAAGGAATTCAGCCCAGATGGAAGGAGAGAAAATGGTTGACCAGAAATCCAATGGAAGCCTCTCTTGAGGACTCAGTGCTTGAGGACAGATACTAGTCTGAGGTGCACTTGGGTTTGAGGCCCGACAATGCCCCGGTCAGTTCACGTATCTTATCTCTAACGTGGGGATAATCATGGAACCTACCCCCTCACATCATGGGCAGGTTAAATGAGGTAATACACAACAAGAGCTTGGCACAGTGCCTCAGGAAGCCTGCATGGGCGCTACCTGCTCTCTTAGGCTGCATTTCCCAGTCTCCCAACCTGAGCATCGAATTTAAGTGCAAGTAGTTAATCTGAGAGGGAGTCCAGGTCACACAAAGAGGGGAGTAAGAGAAGGGAGGGTGGTCACTGTGTTCACGAGCAGGTTGCCACCACGAGGATTAATCCCTGTGGGGACATCTGGAGGTAACTTGGAATATGCCTCAGAGTTGTCCACCTGAGAGACGCAGGGACTGGGCATTTATCCACCTATTCGCACCCATCAGCCGAGGCTGCTCCTGGGGGTGCCTTGTCCCCAGCACTCCAGCCCCGCCTACTCACAAGGCAGAGAGACACAGGCACCTGCCCTGGACCCTGTGGGCATGTGGGCAGGCAGGCACTGTGCTGCTGTTGGTCTGATCCTAGTCCGGAAGGGAAAGATCATGGGCTTTGGAAGCCCTCAGACCTGAGCTGATATCCCAGTACTGCCCTATACAAGATATGTGACCCTCTTTGTCCCCCTGGGCCTCAGTTTCCTCAGGAAAGCTGCTGGTGCCACCAAATGAATTTTGAGCATTAATTGGGAAAACAAATGTGAGTCCCCTTTGGTTCTGTTTCTCCCACTTGCCCAAGACCCTTACTCTGTCCCCCACCCCAGGGTGAGCCCTGCTGCACCAGTTCTTCTTCCCAGATGAGCCAGGGACACACTGACATCCAAACTAGTGTTTGCTTCCAAGGCGACTTCTAAGTGAAATGTCCTGTAGCAATTACCTCCCGAGCTATGTGTTAGCATGCTGTTCCCCCTTTAGCTATGAGCTTCGTGAGTCTACCGCGTCCGTCAGCCTCAGACAAGAAGGCATAGTGGAAGGAGATCCAGTAGGGAAACCCCAACAGGAAGGGTTTCTGACCCCTGCAGCTCACCCTGCAGCCTCGGGGTTGGAGTGTGGGCGAACCCGGGAGCTTCTGCTGAGTCAGACAGTATGGGAGAGGGCTGCCAGGAAATGCAGGATGCCCAGTTAAACCTGAGTTTCAGATAAACAATGAATGACTTCTTTAGTGTAAGTCGGTCTTGTGAAATACTTGGATCATACTTATCCTGAGTTATTTAACTGGGTATCTTGCATTTTTATTTCCTAAATCTGGCCACCCTCGTCCCAGAAAACACACCCTCACAGGAGGGAAACAGGAGGACATGGGCTGAGCAGGACTGGTGCCGGCTGGAATCAGTTTCGCCTGGTCCTCCTGGAGCTCTGGAGCTCTGGAGCTGGAACGGGCTGGCGAGCTGGTCCCACCTGAACACGAGAAGATGGGGTTTTTGTACTTCACTGTCAGGGTTACCCCTCCAGGTGTCGCCTGGTGTGGCGGCTTGCATTGCTGAGGCTATCTTCTGGGGACAGCCACCAATGGGAGCGTAGCAGCAGCTCTGGCAGCTGGGGGTGGGGCACCTGCTGGCCCAGGAGTCTGGGGACTAACCTCACCTGCTACTCCGTCTCTTCAGTTTCAATCCATCTTCTCACTGTGAGCAGTCAGCTACCCAGGCTGCCTTAAAGATAAGTCTGGTAGGGAGGAAGGTCTCCACTCCACCCTCCCTGGGGAGCCGTGCAGTTGTAGGGGTAGGGAGAAGCACTATGCGTCCTTAAGGCAGTGAGGGTGGGGGGGGTCTCTGAATGCTCATGGAGTCTGCAGGCCCAAGGCTGTGGTCTGCACAGGCACCAGCCCCTTATTGTCTTTTAGGGAGATCTTGGCCCCCACTGCTGGAGCCTATAGCTCGGTCATTTGCACTGGCTGTGAGGGGGACCTCTTCATTCTGACCCCGGGCTTCAGCTCACCCCCCAGCCTTTGAAGCATCTCCTGCCCTGTGCTCTGGCACCTGTTCACGGCTGCTGCACCACTGCCCCAAACACTCTGGAAGTGGCCTATTGTTGTCATCTTCTGGTAAGCCCAGGGAAGCAGGCCACTGGGTCCCAAGCACCATTCTCACAGCCTGTCCAGTGTTCCAGACCTTACCCTCTGGAATCTAACATGTCTGTCCACCTTGAGATTTTTGTCCCACAGAGGGAAGGTAGAGCCCCTACCCCTGTTACCTACTTCCCAGACATCATCATCTCTCTTGTGAATAACAGAGCAGCTTTCTCCTTCCTCGTTCTAGAATGCATGGTTAGAAGAGATAGACTTTCCCTTCCTTCTTTCTTCAGGGGAAAATCCTCCTTCCCAAGGAGACGTTGTTTTCCCCTTCCCTCTGGGGCTGTAATGGAGACAGAGGCAGAGCCAAAAAGGTCTACCCATAAGGTGCTGTAAAGTAAGAAGTTAAGATGTTCGTACCAGAATTATCCATGAAAGTTAAAAGGTGAAAGCAACCCAAATGTCCATTGATGAATGAATGATGATAAAATTTGGTACATACATACAATTGAATATTATTCAGGCTTAAAGAGAAAAATGTGACATATGATACAACATGGGTAAAACTTGAAGACATTATGCTCAGTGAAATAAGCCAGTCACAAAAAGACAAATACTGTGTGACTCCACTTATATGAGGTACTTGGAGTCATCAAATTAATAGAAACAGAGTAGAATGGTGGTTGCCAAGAGTTGGGGGTAAGGGGGAAAATGGGGTGTTTTTATTTAATGGATATGAAAAAGCTCTGGAGATTGGTTACACAACTAGATGAAAACACTTAACACTATGAACTGTACACTTCAAAATAGTTAAGATGGTAAAATTTTGTGTTATGCATGTTTTAGCACAATTAAAAATAAAATGTGAAAAAGTATATATCAGTTACAAATGCAGATGTCTTGTCCATGGAGAGTAACTAATACACCCACCTGTTCCTTAGATGACTTAGACCAGCCCCTGGCCTTTGCAGAGAACAGGCCCCCAAAAGAGAGGAAATGTTTTCACGGGGGGAAAGATGCAACCAGAAAGTCCCAGCCAGAACCATCTTGCAGATGGAGGACATGTAATACAGATCAGAGAAGGGGAACAATTCTATTCAGGAAAAAAGGATATGGGATATCCAGAGTCCTGGGACAGGACAGGTGGAATGTGGACAAGCTGGAGAGACCAGTGCCTCCTTCAGGGGATGGTTGCAAGCTGTCTCAGCTGCAGACACAGTGATCTTAGCACAACCTTACTCAAAACCTCTGGGGCCAGAAATGTTGGGGAATTCAGATTTCTTTGTATTTTAGGAAGGCAATATGGTGCCCATTCTCCATCTCCTAGAACATTCCCAGTGGAGTCTGGCTCAGCACCCTGTAAACAAAACCATTAATATTCCTGTGGTGAAATGTATAAATATTCACACTAAGTGGGATAATAAAGATTATAAATAGCCTTATGTCAGTTCAGGCCAGATTTTGCTGCCAAATAAGTTTTTTTTAAATCTGGTTTTCAGAGCTTTATGGATTTAAAAATGGCAGAATACGGATTGTCACCTGTATAAATTTTGTACCACCTGAAGACTGCAAATTAACAGACACAAAATGTTGGGAGGCACCAGAAGGATTGGTTCCAAATAATCCAACATCATTTTATAAACATGAAATGGAGGTGACTTGCCCCAGGTCACACTGCTGGTCATAGACAGAGTTGAGGTCAAACTCAGGTCTCCTGCCCCCAGTCCAGCACACCCAGCAGGGGTCCAGCAGACCCAGATTGCCCTTTGAGTGGAGTCTGGAATCCATAAAGTCAAGCCCCTTCTCGTTTGGAGTTCCCCGAAAAGCTGACCTCTTGCTTCTGGGAATGCCTCCCCTTATCACTGAGTCCATCCTGCTTATAATACCTCCATGACTGGTTTAAGCTTTCCCAGAGCACCTGCAGCAGCTTTGTCCTATAGGTTCGTAGACTAAGTCCAAGGCCTTACGTACAGAAGGTGCTCGGTAAAAGGTCTGAGGAATCATTGCGTGTATTTGGATATCCATCACTTGTAGACCCATCAGGAGAAAGATTTACAATGAAAGGGTCACATGTAAGATAGCCACCATGTTTTTTCTTTTTTTTAGGAGAGCAAGGTACAGACTTTTATTCAGAGATAGAGTGAAAGGACAGAACCCCTGGCTCACGCCAGGAGGGGGACAAGGGAGTCCCCTGCCACCATGTTTTCACAGGGGAAAGTTGCAGAGGAATAAAAGATCTTGTTTGCCACTGTAGAATTGGAGCTAAGGGCAAGGAAGATAGATATTGCCTTAATTTTTGAATGACGAGCATCAGTTGTCATTGCAGAATGATTTTTTTCCACCCCCAGTGCCTAAGCCATGGGACTGATCCTGCCCTGGGTCGCTGGGTGGAGCGAGGATGCCTTTGGACTCTGCATAGTACTTGGCACACTGACGGTACCAACCCTTATTGAATGAATGGGTGAATGAATGATGAGTATTGGAGGTGTATTCGTTTAGGACTCTCTGTCACAAACAGCACAATCCCAGCTGAAGCTGAATTAAACAAAAGTGGGAAGTATGGCCTGACAAAATGGAAAAGTCTAGCGTGGGTGCCTTCCAGGACAGCTGGATCTAGGCCTGCAAATGGTTATTGAGCATTACTGAGGATCATCCCCTCCTCTCAGCTCTGCTTTCCTATGTGCTGCTTCCCCCCAGGCAGGCTCTCAGGCACCGGGGATGGCAAAGATGGTCACTGACAGGTCTGCACTCACACCTGCCAGCTGGACAATCCTTGCAGAGAAAGACAGTCTTTTTACCAGTAATCCCAACAACAGTCCCAGACTTGGCCTAGGCTGGGGAATGCGCCTGTTTCTGAAGCAATCACTGTGGTCCCCGTGATGTGCTCGTTCCTTGGCCAGGCCTGAACATGGCTGCCCCCCTAGAGCCTGGGTGTTGGGAAGATAGAGACTGAGGTTTGGGGACGAGTCGGTCTCCAGAGGGAAGAAGAGGTGCTGGTCCCAGAAAAGAGAGAGCAAGTGCTGAGCTGGGTAGATTATTGATGTCTCTTACAGAGGTGGGTACCGCAGGGTCTTTCCATGGTTTGTGAAGGTAACCATAGAAAATTGCTTGATAATAGGCTTGAGCAATAATGATTAAATACACCACCAATGAATCAGCCCATCTATAATGATGCTTACTCTATACCAGACAGTGGGCTATGCATTCAACATTCAGTTAACTCACTCGATCTGAGCAACCACCCTGTGGGTGGGTGACATTCTTTATCCCCACTTTACAGAAGAGGAAATCGAGTCTTTGGCTCAACTCCTCTCAAGATCCCACCGCTAGTAAATGAAGGGACAGAGATATTTCCACCCCCGTATTTCTGACTTCCTAGCTCGTGCCTTTCTTTTGCCCACGCAGTGCTGGGGGCTTCCTTCTCTCAGATCTCCTTTCCTCCTTCCTTCTCTCCGGACATGCTGACTAAGATGGCTCCCAGCAGGCTCAGTTCCCACCAGCTGAGAAAGCCTTGCCAAGGAGGTCCTTCAAAGGTGCACCAAGAGGTGGCCTGAGAAAGTGGGGAGTGGTGCCCTGCCAGCCGCAGGGCACTGCTGAGCCTGGTATGCCCTGAAGAGTAATTCCTGAGTTGACTGTACAAAGTGGAGTCCTATGTCTTGAGGCCGTGAGTTTCCATCCAAAACTGGAGGCAACCTTCCAGTATCTCCTCGGGCCCTTAACAGCTGAAAGCGTAGAGGGCTCCTCAGAGGGAGACATCAATGCCTTAGGACCATTACTACTCTTCTTTTTATTCTTTCTTTATGAATGCCTGAAGGGAGGGGCCAGAACTGGCCATTTGAAGAGAGAAGGCATAGCTTTGAGGAGTGGGGCAGAGGTACCGTAAGCCAGAAGTGGCACGGGACAGGCACATTCCCTCAGATCCCAGTGGGGTGATACACGTGTGCTGCCCTCACTGCTCCTCGGCCAGCCCCATGGTCCCATCAGTCTCACACTGGAGGCCAAGGTCCTCTGTGGGGACAATCCTGAGGTCATCCTCTTGCCCTCCCTCGTTGCTGCACCAGGACATAGCGATGGACCCTTAATTTTCCCATAAATCTGCTTAGATTAGGAACTTAGTTCTGCATATCTTTGAGGCTTTGAGCACATAATAAAGCAGCATAATTTAAAAAGGGCATGAGTACTTTGAACACATGAATTTAAGTTTTAAACTGCAAGTAGAAATAGAATATGATGGCATTAAGAAGCAGAAGAAAAGATCATACTAGGAAGGGAGGGAAGTTTCAGTCCCTGCTGGTTTTGCTATATGGCCATTATATTTAGCTCAAAGCTTCTACTAGGCTAAGTAAAAAATGAAATTTGATGTTTACACATTCTTTTTGTCATAAAGGTACCAGCATATCAATTTTGAAAGGCAAAGTGTTTTCTTCACATTAAAAGAAGATTTATCATGTGGCACATTTTCCAGAACAAAATATGGGCAGCACCATTCTCAACAATTGCCACATATGTGGATACCCCGGTCCCCTTGTTACCATTCTCAGTAAAAGGTGAGGGCAAATATGAAGTTGAAACATTAACATCCCAGTTCCCTGGGGCAGGCAATCCCATATGTGCCCAGATGTAAAGCAAACATGAAAATAAGATAACCTCTTATTATCTCATTAAGAAGACCCCCCCAAAAAAAGTTATTGGCCATTTTAACTTATAAACCTTTAGGGATAGCTAGAGAGTTAGTCTACTTATACCATCTGATTGTATAATTACACACATTTAAGTCACATATTATATAGAATAAGACATTCAGAAATATTGCACTTTCCCCATTCACATTTCAAGAAAACAACAGTATTCTAATTATATTCATGTCCGGTTCCCATCACCGTCTTCTCATTGGAGTCACTTTTGGAGTCACCTCTTAATGGTTTTCAGAGAATAATCACTTCCAGCTAATGGTTGTTGAGAGACGTCACTTTTTGAATTTGTGTATAATGCCTCCACTGGATGTTGTATTCGAAGCCCCAAATACTCCTTTGTATGGCGCTAGAGCAGCCCTCCACCCCACCCCAGTAATCTGATAGAGGCGTGTGTACCATCACTGCCTTATAAAGGCCTCTTGTATAGATTTTTATGATTTTTAAATGATGTCTAACATTTGCACCCAGAAGGTCATTCCTATGGAAATCATGATTAAATTCCATTGACTCTCTTATTCTGTATTTAGACAAGTGGATGACCTCCTGAGTATCTAAAAACCAAACTTGGTTGGAATCATTTCCTGCCAATGTCCTCCCCAAATGGTACTTTGTGGTTTGAAACAAAGTAATTAAGAGAAAGCCCTGTAAGAAAGCCTCCTCTGCTGGCAGGACTGGCTGGGCACGGATGGTAGCTCTGTCACAGGGCAGCCGAGTGCTCGTGCTCAGGGTGACCGTGACGCAGCCCAGCCTGAAGCCCACCCAGGAAATTCCACCTGACTTAGAATGGTGCCCCTCTGGGAAATAGATGCATGATCTTGAGCAGGTCTCTTGAATTCTTGGGCCTTGGTTTCTTTATGGAAAAACTGAGGGGTACAGGCTAGATCAGAGAAGGGTCTCGGGGGAACACAAGCGGGCCCCTGGAGGCGGCTCTGTGTATCCAAGGGGGTTCTGGTCCCCTTACCTCATTCCCCAATCAATAGAATAATTCTGCTGTGAGCTATCTTATATAAAAGGATTCCAGGTAAAATTCCTTTGAAGTAAAGACACCCCCCCAAAAAAGGGGAGTAGGTCTCTCTGTTCTGAAGTTCTCTGACTTCAAAGACATCAGGGGTCACAGTTAAATCTTCCTATTGATGGCTAATGAGAATAAGATGTGCCTGGTGATGGGGGGGGTGGGTGAGCATATGCCACCTGATGACACAGATGTTGGACAGCCCACCATAAAGTCCCACTTAGCTGGAATCCCATCATCCTAGAAAACCTGCATATAATTTATGAGAAAGAAATGAATGGCAAGGAAGCAGTGGCTCTCAAGCTTTGCAGCATGTTGGACTCACCTGCAGAGTTCTTTAAAATGCCAATGTCCAGATCATCTCTCATGTTAATTAAATCAAACATTGAAGGAGGGACCCAAGCATCAGTAATCTGTAAATCTCCCAATGTGAGTCTAAAGTGCTGAGGAGTTTAAGAATATAGGGCATTGGTACAGCTACCATGGAAAACAGTACGGTGGATCCTCAAAAGACTAAGATTAAACATAAAACTACTAAATGATTCAGCAATTCCACTTCTGGGTATATAAATATCCAAAAGAATTGAAAGCAGGATCTTTGAAAAGATATTTGCACAATGTATGTTCATAACAGCATTATTCACAAAAGCCAAAAGGAGGAAGCAACCCAAGTGTCCATCAGCAGATGAATGGATGAACAAGACATGTATACATGCAATGGAATATTATTCAGCCTTAAAAGACGATTTTGACATATGATACAACATGACTGAACCTTGAGGATGTTATGCTAAGTGAGATAATCCAGTCACAAAAAGACAAGTACTATATGATTCCACTTAATATGAGGGATCTGGGGTAGTCAAATTCATAGGGAGAATGGTGCTGACTGGGAGCTGGGGGGAAGTGAGGTTGGGGAATAGAGTTTCAGTTTTGCAAGATAAAAGGAGTTCTGGAGAGCAGTTGTGTAACAATGTGAATATAATTAACACTTCTGAACTGTACACTGAAGAACGGCTAAGATGGTACGTTTTATGCTACATGTATTCTACCACAATTAAATACAAAAAAAACATAAAAAAGAAAAAGTGGCGTCACGTAGCCTTGCTACTCAAAATGTGACCTGTGGGCCCACAGCAACAGCATCTTCTTAGGAGCTTGTTAGAAATGCAGCATCTCAGGCCCCACCCCAGACCTACCGCATCAGAACCTGCTTTTTTAGCAAGGCTGCCCCTGAATATTAGGCCTGGATTGGAAAACGTAAGGACACAGTCACCTGCCTGGCCAGCCTCCACCTGCCCTCCCTGCTTGTCCCAGAGCCCAGCCTTCTCTGAGCCTGCGCGGGAGGCTGACACCAGCCACACCCGCACGTGGTCCCGCTCCCGGGCCGTGACTGGTGTACAGGGTGGCATTAGCAGGCATTGTGTTTCCTGCTTCTGGCCAATGAAACCAAAGGAAGTTCTGCTGAAGAGGTTCTGGGACCCCCAGGAAGAAACGGCCTCTTTCCTTTGGAAGTTTTCATGCCAGGAGGGATCCGAGCAAAATCTGAAGGCATCCCGGGACCTTGGGGGCAGCTAGCCTGGTCCTCAGTAACCAGAGCCACTGACAGACAAAACCCTGGGGTCCACCTTGCTGATGGGTGTCTGGCGATGGGAGATTAGACATATATATATATTGTTAAGACCATTTGAATCAGGGTTTTCTGTTACTTTTAGTCCAGGATTTCTCAACCTTGAAACGATTGCCATTTGGGGCCAATAGGTCTCTGTTACGTGCATTATAGGGTGTTTAGCAGAACCCAACAGCCCTTCCTTTCCCTCAGCTGTGACCAACAGTGTCTCCAGACACACTGGCAAATGTTGGGTGGGGGAGACAGTCCAGTTCACCCCCAGCTGAGAACCGCCATCACAGACAAAGGCATAGATTTCATTCCGTGGGTCCCTGGGGTGGAAATCGCTGCCTGTGTCCCTGAGCAGGTCAGGGATCCAAGTGAGGCCAGGTGTGTGACAAAGGGAAACATGCACGAGGTGTCGCCAGCCATTACCTGTCTTTGATGCTGCCGGTGCGCTGATAGCAATGTTGTAGTTTCCATTCCTTCTCTTAATAGGCAGAGATGTTTAACGTAACAGATGGTCAACGCGGATAGTGAATGGAATTTTCCCTCAGCAAATTGGTGAGCCCCACGGCATTCTCTGGCTCTTCCTCGTGCTCAGAATTCCTGATCTCTTACCTGCTGTGCCCTGAGGGGGGTCCCCAACCCCGACTCAGCGTCCCATGTGGCGATGGGTGCCGCCAAGTCACCCTTTATTGTGTTCTCACAGTTTAAGAGAGATCTTGTTTCGCGGAGGAGAGAAACTGATGCATCCGAGTATTTGAGACCTGCAGAGTCAGGGGAGCCTGGACAACCTCTGCTTCACTGTCTCCTTCCTTGAGTCAGCCGGCACCTCGAGACCACCCTCCTTAGGAGCCTCAACTCCTAAAACTGGTGCCTTTGGATTCATCACTTCTTGGAGAGCTTAGTGTCATCAAATGTCCTCTAGGGTGGGCAGGCTCAGAGGGGGAGCTGGCCTTTGCAAAAGGTCTGGAGGAGGCTTGGGGGCATGGGGACCAGGGCTGTGGGAGGGAGGCTCTTGAGAGCGATGCCTGCGTCGGATTGATGTCGTCGAGGGCTTGCCAAGCGCCGGCGCAGCACCAGGCGCCCAGGCTGAGCAGGGCGGGGAGCAAAGACTGGCAGGAAGCCAGGGCCCTCAGGGCCTCCCAGGGTACTGGGGTTGGAGTGGGGGGCCCCGGGAGGCTCTCCTAACCTTATGCCTTACCGTGGTGTGGGGTAACAATCCAGTGACGACATGGCCATGCACTCCTGCACAGATGCCAGGCCTTAACCAATGTTTTAGGGCACATGTATCAGGCTGTAGCTCACGTTTTAGGGCTTGGCATGCGATGATTTAGACTGGAGAAGGCGTGTGCTGGCAGCTTCCAGGGAAAAACCGTTTTCCTTTGGGGAAGGGGACCTGGCTTACAAAATCGATTTTGTAGCCTCATTATTTCCACAAAAGGGTCTAGCTGAGGACTGAGCTGCTACTAAAGGGAAGCTGAGTCAAGAACGTTACAGGGAAACCAAAGTGGAGCCAAGGCCACAGCAAACCACATGTGATCTACGTCCAGACTGGGCGGTAGCATATGTTAATAAAACCTCCTTACTGCGTAGACCAGTGTGAACTGGATTCTCTGTTGCTTGAAATAAACTGTCCAAACTGGCACAGAATTTGGTACCAGGAAAGGGACGATACAATGAGCCAACCTCAGATGTGGATTGGCTGAAAAGGAATACGCATGTGGGGAGCAGCAAGGACATCTTTGTTCAAACCAGGAAGGGTTCTCGGCTCAGCAGAACGGCTGGTTAGGGGGGCCTGTTACCCTGGGATTCAGACCTTATGCACATGGAGACATGACGTTTAGGGATCTAATGGGAAACATTCAGGACGTTGGCTGCCTCTCACAGTTCTCCTGAAAATCCTAAAAAACTCAAATTGAGGGGGAACGTGGCCCATCTGAAAGTAGAAAAGGGTGAAAATACCACTTTACTAAGAGAAGGCCTTTCTGCCTGTGGCCTGCAATCTGAAGTCCCTGGATATTGCTGAGCAAGTCCTGCTGGGCTGGAAAAGCCGATTTCTCTGGCTGAAATTGGAACATAGGCAACAAGTCAGGTGACTCAGCCAGAGAAGACGGGGGCCCTGGAAAAACATTGCCCCCAGCTCCCAGGTCTCTCCAGAGTGTCTTGTCTTAAGGACATCCAGCTAGATAAAGGGGGCAGTTGACTTACTGTGAACAGGCATCTTGGGATCAGATGGGGGGCAAGGAGCAAGTTTGGGGTGCCCGCATTTCAGAGATGAAGGCAGGTGTCACCAACCTGAGGAGCAGGGCAGGTGCAAAGCATGGAGGCCAGTTGCTAACCAAGGATTCCAACCTGAGATGACCTCCAGTTCGAACTACCAGCCCATGGACTTGAAGAGAAGAAATGCAGTAAATTCTTCAGGGAGCTGAGTTGCCAAAAAAAGCCGTCAGGTACGGACTTAGATTGCCCATCCTCAGGGCAAAACCCGAACTTGTACCCGTAAGAAGTGGGGTGCTAAAAGAGTGCCTCTCCTTGGAAGGCCCATGCCCACTCAGATGTTAACAAGGCATTCGTCAGGGAAGATATACCCAAACTCAGAATTGGCTGACGGAGGAACTTGGTTTACCACCAGGACAAGGAATCCTTGATATTGTGTGTACTGTTGACCAGTGACAACTGAGTGTGCTTCTCGTTCTCCCTTTCTCCAAAGGGAGAGTTCCCCTTCCAGAAATTCTGCAGGTACTCTGTTCTTCCCCAACATTGCTGGCTATGTTGACGGCGGTAAAGTTCAGAATTTAGTACATAGGATCCATGAATAGCTACTTCCAGGTGTGATGGAGAGTATGATGCACCTCCCAGAAAACGTGAACCTGAATTTGAATCCAGTAACTGGTTGAATCATAGGGCTTTATCCCTCTGAGGGAGGGAATCAGTCTACTTTAGCCTACTGTGGGCATTTCTGATGATTATGTAAGAGATGGAGAATATGTGGATACTGGGTCATCCAAGGGGTGGACCACAGTGGTCCACATTATGGTTTCCACTTTAACACCCATCTCTTCTTCTCTGGATAATGGTCCTGATTTTAGTTCAGGTAACTATGCTTGAACTCACAGCTTGTATGGCTTAGAGAAAGCTGACTCTACTCGCAAATGACACTAAGCTCACATTGATGACTTTTGAGACTGGATGTGGCTCTGCTTGGAACTTTTCAAAGACATATTCTCTCTTGGGGTGTAGTTCTTGGGAAATATGAGTGCTTGTGCAGCCATTTTATCACCATGAGGGAACCAACTGATACTGAGGCCAACACAAGGAGGAAACATTTCAAGAATCAGAGGAATTGAGCTATGACCATGACTGTACCATTCCCACCCTTACCCTTGGGCTTTTGAGTTATATAATGTCTTCTTTAATATTTGATCCATTCTAAGAGCTTTCTGTTACTTGCCACTAAACAGCCATTATAGAGTGTGATGAATGTATAAAATAAAAGTATGAGTGAGTGTTGGTGACAGGTTAATTAGCTAAGATAAGCAAGGTAACCTCACACCAGTGAGGATGGCCAACATCCAAAACACAAACAACAACAAATGTTGGCAAGGATGTGGAGAAAAGGGAACCCTCCTACACTGCTGGTGGGAATGCAAATTAGTTCAACCATTGTGGAAAGCAGTATGGAGGTTCCTCAAAAACTCAAAATAGAAATACCATCTGACCCAGGAATTCCACTCCTAGGAATTTACCCTTAGAATGCAGCAGCCCAGTTTCAAAAAGACAGATGCACCCCTATGTTTATCGCAGCACTATTTACAATAGCCAAGAAATGGAAGCAACCTAAGTGTCCATCAGTAGATGAATGGATTAAGAAGATGTGGTACATATACACAATGGAATATTATTCAGCCATAAGAAGAAAACAAATCCTACCATTTGCAACAACATGGATGGAGCTAGAGAGTATTATGCTCAGTGAAATAAGCCAGGCCGAAAAAGACAAGTATCAAATGATCTCACTCATATGTGGAATATCAGAACAAAGAACAACAACAACAATAACAACAACAACAACAAAAAAAAGCTGAAGGAACAAAACAGCAGCAGACTCACAGAACCCAAGAATGGACTAACAGTTACCAAAGGGAAAGGGACTGGGGAGATGGGTGGGAAGGGAGGGATAAGAGGGTAAAGGGGGCATTACGATTGGCAGACATAGGGTGGGGGGGCACGGGGGGTACTGTACAGCTCAGAGAAGACAAGTAGTGATTCTCATCTCACTACACTGATGGACAGTGACTGTAATAGGGTTGGTGGGGGGGACCTGATGAAGGGGGTAGTTTAATCATCACAATATTGCTCGTGTAATTGTAGGTTAATGATACTAAAATAAAATAAATTGTAAAAAAAAAAGTCAAGATAAGCAATGTTTCTTTAAGCATTTATTGTGGGAAGAGTTGGAAGGGAACCCACTGTAGTTCTTAGCATTAAACACACCCTTCTGGTGAGATTTATTGGACTCGTCTATGGTCATCATTACACGTCTCAGGCCATCCAGGTGAGAATGGATGTGTAAAGGCCTTCAGCGTAGGGCCCAGTAAGTGTTGGATGGTAGAAAGAAGCCTGCCATCTGTTGCCCCAGGCCCTCACTAGGCTGAGGGAGTCCAAAGTTCGTTCACACTGTGAGCAGCCAGCCACCTCCTAACCCTTTTCCTCACTGCTGTTGCAGAACATGGATCACATGTCTCCCAGGCTGAGAGCATTCCTCTGTGAACCCATTGGAGAAAAGGATGTTGTCTGCATAGATGGGATCAGCCCTGAGCTTGCATTCAATTTGATCACCAAAGGTTTTAACAAGGTAAATCCTTTTTATTTCTCCAGCTTCTCTTCTCAACCTCGCTTCCCTTAGTCCTCCAGATGGCAGCTGCTGCCACATGTCCCTACAGTGGCCATCAGAGAGCAAAGCTGCCACTTGGCAGGGGGCCACATGCTTCAGTGCTAGGACCTTTCGTGTTTGGGCAGCCTCAAGGACCAGTAGATGATGGGAAAATTGGGCCACTTTGGCTCAGAGCAGCTGGGATGGGCATGATTCACTTGGTGCTCAAACACCCAGGGGCTGACAGAAGTGAGCCAGCAGCCTGCATCTGGGGTTAAGCTGTCAGGATGGACGATTTGCTGCACTCCTCACCCCCATGGAGAGACTTATGGACTCTCACTTGCTGTTCCTGGTAATGGCAGGTGCAGTAACAGCAGCATGAAGTCTATTCCAGCGTAAAGAATGGGAGTTGTTCTAAGATGTCACTTGCAGCCCAACAATGGCTTCCAAGATATGCAATGGAATCTGAATATTCTTTTATATGTAACTACTTGCATTGGAGGTGCTATGATAAAGCTGTTTGGAACTTTAGGAGCAAATGGGAGACGATGCCGAAGAGAACCCGAAGAAAGTGAACGCATACAGAGGCGGGTGGGAATGCACACAGAACACGGCGCGCTCAGCCAAGGGAGACGCCACCAGCAGAGTGCTGCCCTTCGGTCCCTTCTTTCTTTAATGTCAGTTTACACCACAGGGCATGAAGATGTTGCAGAAACACCCAAAAAAGCTGGGAACTGCCCCCCCCACACTGCTAAGCAGTTTGGTTTGCACCAGCACCGTGCATGGCTATTTCCAGGGGCGTCTGAGCTATTGAGCCTGTGGTTTTCTGATGACTTCTGCATTGCTCTGCACCAGTCATTAAATATTCACCCCAAACTACTAGCCAATAAGTGGTACTGTCAGGAAGGTGGAGCTCCATGATCAAAGTAGATTTGGTTCTTTCTTCCCAGATGAAAGACATAGGGCCATTCTGAAGCAGGTAGGGAGGTAGGCGAGTCTGATTAGGCAAGACATTTTAAATGAAACATTCTTTTTCTAAAGAGATGATTATCCCTTTTACTTTTCTCTTGAGGCGTAACATACCAACATTGATATGAGAGGTTCAGCTCAGTGAGTTTTTACAGTTGTGTACCCTCGTGGGGGTTGTTTGTTTTTACAGTTGTGTACCCAGAGTGCCAGGCAGCCCCCTTGTGCCTCTTTCTGGCCAGTGCCATCCCCCTCTCCCCGAGGCTGCCGCCATGCTGGTTTCCACCACCACTGATTTAACGTTTCCATGACCGTGAGATTCTGTTGCTGTTGTTCAGCCAAAGTCATCATTTGGAAATATTTTTATTTATGTACAGTAAATTTTACCTTTTTTAGTACACAGTTCTACAAATTTTGACAAATGCGTGCAGCCATGTAGCCACCCCCACAGCCAACACATAGAATAACCCCATCACCCCAGAATGCTCAGATGCCCCTCCCTCTACCCCTGGCAGACTGCCGGTTTGTTTTCTGTCCCTACAGGTTTGCCTTTTCCAGCCTGTGTCTTTAAAATGAGGATTATAGGTGGGATGACAGGCATGTTTAAGATAAAGGTCTCCGAGAACTTGCTACACAGGCAGGGCTGTAGGGAGAAGAAACTGTGCCTGAGTGTGGCCAGGCCTCTGGAGATGTGCTGCTCTTGTGTTCACGACCTCCTGCCTGGCTCCGTGACGAGCCCCCCACTTCTAGGTCCTTCTTGTCCCTAGAGTCACTAATTCCAGGCACTGACACTGTTCTCCTTTGCTTTAAGCCCCTCGCCCACCTGTGAAGGAGATGGGTCTTGCCATCTCCACTTTACAAATGAGGAGACAGAGGCTCTGGGGAGTTAGTGCCTTGACTGAGGTTCCCAGCGAGGATGAGAATGGCCAGGGTTATAGCATCACAAACCACACAAGAAGATCCAAGGCTCTGTGCTTACCCCAGCATGGAGGGGGCTTACACTGAGATTTGGTGGTGAGACCCCGTATCGGGGCCTGGAGCCTGGCTGTGTCTGTAAAAGGATCTAGGGAGAAACTGCGATGTGGCACCTGCAAATGGGCATGAGCTTCTGGGTGAGGACCTGTCCTTGGGAAGGGCTAGCAGTAAGAGCCTCTGCGGCAGGCAGACCCTGGTACGGCGGGGGGTTCAGATTTAGCTAACAAAAAGGCAGGCTCCTACATCTTTTTAATAGACTTTAGAGCAGTTTTAGGCTCAGAGCAAAATTGTACAGAAGGCACAGAGATAGTCCATATACAGCCTGCTCCAATACATGCACACCCTTCATCATTATCAACACCCCCCACCAGATGGTATATTTGTTATAATCGAAGAATCTACACTGACACATCACAATCACCCCGAATCCAGTTTACATTAGGGTCACTCTTGGTGTACATACTATGGGTTGGACAAATATGTAATGGCACATATCCACCATTATAGCATCACACAGCTCTAAGTAGTTTCACAGCTAAGATCCCTGGAGCTCCTGGATTTTCATACCCTGCCTACAGGAGACCTAAGGAGGGTCATCTTTCCGGGCCTCATGCCATCCTCTGTCTGCTGAGCTGGAGCTACCCCCCACCCCCAGACTCGGGTCTCAACCAGGGCTTCTTGGCTGAGAGCGGGCACTGCCTCTGCCCGGCCCCCCTTGGGACAGCTCTCTTGGCCGTGCCCCGGGGGTGCTGCTCTTTCTGCACCCTTTCTGAGGGGCTGCCCTCAACCCCACTTGCTCGGGCTTCTCTCTTGTCCATCGGCAGTCTCCCGAGACACCCGGATGCTGCGCCCCCCTGCCATGTATCTCCATGCCTCTGTTCCCTCGTTAGGGTTGAGGCTAAATGGAGGCAGGCGTGGAGGTCAGACTTTCACCTCTTCTCCAGCGGAAGGCATGGGGAGCTGGAGGGGATTGCACTTTTACCCCTCTGCACTCTTCCTGAGCTTTGGCAGTGGCATGAACTATATTCTCTGGCTTCTGGTTTCAGTCAAGGCTTTCTTGATTCCATTATGGATTCCCCCAGATATCTTTAGGAGCTCAAAAGTCAAAAATCTGTTTGCATTCTTTCTAGATTATTTCATGTCTGCCCTTCCCCTGGGTAGTCAGCTGTGGCCTGAGGTTCTAGATTTCTGTGTCCAATATGGTGGTGACTGGCCACTTGTACCATTGAGCACATGTCTGAATTGAGATGTGCTATAAACATAAAATACACCCTTCAATTTTAAAGGCTTAGTACCCCCCCAAAAGAATGTAAAATATCTCATCAATAATTTTTAATAATATTTAATAATAATGTTGAAATAATATTTTAGAAATATGAGAGAATATAAAAAATTATTAGAACTAAGTTAATCTGTTTCATTCCCCCTTTTGCTATGGCTGCTAGAAAAGTAAAAATTACATATGTGGCTGGCTTACATTAGATTCTTCTGGACAGTGCTGGTCTAGATTTAATGAAGGAAAAGCTGCAAGGAAGAAAGGAATTACCAAGAAGAGGAAATACGCGGTGCACAAGACACTCCAGGCTTTTCACAGCCTGGCTCTAGCTCTGACTTATATTCTTCAACCCAGCTCTCCACCCCTACCCACTCCCATACTGAAGCCAGACTGTCCATGAACCACAGACATATATGGGGCCACCACTCTGCATATGTGGGGCTTCTCTTAAAAAGGACTTTCATCTCCTTCAGGACCTCATTCACAGTCCACCTCCTCTGGGAAGTAAGTCTTCCTTCTGCCCACCCACCCCAGCCTAACTGGCTCCTATTTCTGAGCACTGAGTATTCAGTGGGACCCCTCTGGCTGTCATGTCTGTACTATTGACTCTTTTCTTCTCACATGGCCTGAGAACCCACACTCATTATAGTAGAGACACAGCTTGCCTTTGGTGTTCTCCCACATCTCCTCTGAGGCAGAGGATTGTTCTATGTTCTTTGTACTACTCCTCACCCTGTGAAAAGCCTGCCCGGACCTGAGTGAATTTCCAGGCACTCAAGAAATTCAGAGATGTCAGGCAGTTCTCTATAGGCTGGGTACATAACTGCAGGGTTATTCCAACAGTGCAGACATAAGTTTAACATTCCAGAAAACCCAGTTTGGCTCAATGCTCTTTGAAGACACTATAAAGTCGTATCTCTGAGCCTAAATCTTCCTCCTCAAGGATATTTGGAAGATCAGAGGGGAATCTGAGTTCTGGGTACCCCCTGGTTTCCTGAGCCTCTCCTAATAGCAGAAGTTACACATGGTGTTTACTATTGTGCTAAGGGTATTACATGTATTTATTTCATTTAATCTAAAAAACCCCATAAGGTATGCTATTTCACCTCCATTTTACCAATGGGGAAACTGAGGCACAGAGCAGCCATGTGACATGCTCAAAATCACATTGAGGTAAGAAAGATGAAATCTGGACAGACAGGCTCTGGGGTGAGCAGTAAGGCAATGGACCCCTGTGAAGGCAGGGAGCCAGTCACATCAGCTTAGGGTTGCCCTGCATAGGGTTGCTAGATAAAATGCAGGATGCTCGGTTAAATTAATAATTTTTTAGAATAAGTGTGTCCCAGGGAGACAGGAAGGAGAAAGGAGGTAGGCTCTGCACTGGATTGAGCATTCACACTGAAGACAAGGAGTTTTAAAACAGAAATGACAGAGATAGTGGACTTATGAGGTAAGTTTTGGCTGTCGGTGGCCATGAGGGCTGAAGGGCCAACATCTGGTTAGAGAAAAAGAAAACTGATCATCACACAGCGAAGTTGTAGCAGTGTAAAGTGAGTTCAGTGCAGGCGCTGAAGGGCTTGGAACTTTGGCAGAGGGGATGTAGGAGCTTGAGAATGAGAGAGCTGAGACCATGTAGCTGTTTGAAAAGGTCCAGTGTCATAGATAGGAAAAAATGTTAATTGGGGAAGACTAGGACCAGTTACCAGTGCAAAATGAAGATGTGAGGCCACTTGCTCATATTTATTAAGAACTTCAAGGTGATGGCAGAGAATTAAACCAAGTGGGGGCCCTCCAAGCATGGGGCCTGTGTGACTGGGTGACAAAAAAGGGAACCTGACCCTCAGGCAGATGCAAATGGCTATTGTTCAGCAAGGAGCTGGGCATCTCCAACCAGAGGGTGGTCAAGACCTGCTTGGGGCAGCTCTCTGGGGTAAGAAGCGCACCGCTTGGGCTTGTTGCTGAGGGGAGTCTGCCCTTGAGCCACCAGCCTGCCGTGTAGGCAAAGGCCGCTGCATGCAGGCAGGAACATGCCAGGCTTCAGTGGGGCCATTGTCCAGGGCAGTGGGAGGGTGGGAACATCTGCACAGCGTTTCTGTGTCTCTCTGTCACGCTCCCAACCGAGGGGCATTTTCTCTTCTCCTTAGCTAGGGGCTCACTATGCAGCCAGCTTGTGCATGACCCCAGTGGGAGCCCACAACACTAGCTTCCCTTGGGAGCGGGCTGACGCAAGCTAGCTTCCTCTCACCGCTGCTGGAGGGTGGCAGGGTGAGACCAGAGAGAAAGCGGAGACGGGGGCATCAGGTTGCAGTTTGGTTCCGGAGGCGGCGGACAAGGCCCCTTCTCTGCAGCATTCCTGGAAAGGCTGCCTCTGGTCCTGGGCAACCCAGCGTTCCCGGGCTTCCTGGCAACTGAGCCTGGTGCAGACACGAAGGCTCCCATTACCCGGCCTGCTGAGGCCAGCAACCAGGCCTCCACGATGGCAGAGGACGCCACAGGTGCCAGGCCAGACGGCGGGCGCTCAGAGTCAGCCTTGTGGATTCCATCTGGAGACGGGTGCAGGGTCCATGGGAGGATCAGATAGATTAAAAAGTGTCAGGGGTCTGGAGCTCATCAGAGGTACTCCAAAGGACCATTTTCTATTATTACTGTTATTATTATTAATTATTATTTTTATTACTCTCATTACTGTTGTCTATCATTGGACAAATTCCTGTGTCCCTTGCCCCTGTCACACTCACTCCCGCACCCCCAGACCTACTGCAGCAATGGCTCAATTCACATTCAATAAATACTCATTTTTTAAACATTGAGCTAAAAACCCATCCTCAGTAAAATCACCCCCAAAAAGACAAAGATACTGATAAAGGCAAATGAGATCATTCTAGGCAACTAGACTGCTTTTTTAAAAAGCTGATTAAAGTAGCAGTTTAAAATGACCATGAAATCCTGGCTTTTGTCTCCTTTCAACAACTGGACCATGACTAAAAATAAAAAAATCCCAAATGCCAAGACTTGGGTACATTTGACAACTGGGATTCAGCTTTTATTTAATTTCTGTTTTAAAAAATACGTTCCCTTTGGTTAAGATGAAGTTTGCCTTGTTTAACTGAAAGTAAACAGACGCCAGCAGGGTTTCCTGGAGAGGGCCCAGAACTCGAGGCCTGGACACTGGTTCTCGTTATTCTGGGCAGGAGAGCAGCAAACCAGCCCCGAGAGATGGGCATTTAATGTGACCTGAAACTTCCAGGCTTCACCATTTAGCAGCTCAGGCAATCTGTGGCCATATGGTCTTGGATGCGCCCTTCTCCACGTGGTCCCATGCTCCTTGTCAATAATAGTGCGTTAAAATAGTAAGAGGTAAATGAAAACCTGCAGGGCAAGTAGAAAACCAGAGAATGCCATAGCACCACAAATCACAGTGTACTGGATATTTATTCTCTGTGTCTTTTTTATCCCCAAAGCCTCTTCACCAGGGAATAATGGGCAAGGTGTAGCTCCTCCCACAGGGCTATGTGTTCCAGGACAAAAAAAGAGTTTTCATTTTTCTGATGTTCTCACACTGAATTCACTTAATTCAATTTTCAGGGTGTGGCAGGGCATATTGAGTGCCTCCAGATGATGTAGAAAGGGAGGCAGGATCTGTGGGTTCTCACTTCACGTTAAGTGAACAGCCTGAGTTCACACAGCTGGTTTGCAGAAACAAACTGGTGCTAAGATGCCCTTCATCTGCCAGTCCCATGCGCAGTAGTTCTTGATGGAGACAGATGCTGGCCCTGGGGGGACATCTGGCAATATCTGTAGATGGTCAAGATAGTCACAGTTGGGAGGCTTGGGAGGTGCTACTGGCATCTAGTGGGTAGAAGCCAGGGATGATGCTAAATGTCCTACAATGCACAGGATGGCCCCTCCCTTCTCCAACACAGAATTATCCAGAATGGCAACAGTGCCAAGGGTTAGCAACTCCTCCATGCTGGAGCAATTGAGAAAGTGTAGGGTGGGGAGCATCTCTAATGCCTCCTGTGTGTGCACGCATGTGTGTATTAATGAGAGAACTGCTGGATCAGAGGCCAGAAGGGAACATTAGAGGTACACTAAGCTCTTGCTACTCAGAATGTCCTGGGCCGGCGTTAGCCAGCAGCATGTTAGAAATGCACACTCTCAGGCCCACCCCAGACTGAGTCAGATCCTGCCTCTTAATGAGATCCCAGATAATTGATGTACTCACTGAAGTTGAGAAGGACAGGTTCTGGTTCACCCCAGACCAGACATACCCCAAACCAGTCCTGAGAGAAGTGCATTTAACCTGGCCTTACATCTCCCCATGGGCCGGTCCTGAAATCCCCAGCATTCCGAGGTCGGGGTTTCAGGGACTGCCATTCTTCCTCTAATCAGACTGGCACCCCCTCTTTTGATTTTCACAGGAGTCCTGGTGCTGGGGAGGAAGAGCACACCTGAGCCAGTTTATTATAACCTTTTCCATCTTCCTCCCTGCCTTGCTCCCTCCCCACAGGCCTACATCCTGTTGGGACAGTTCCTTCTGATGCACAAGAATGAAGCCGAGTTTCAGCGGTGGCTCACTTGTTGTTGTGGTGCCACCGAGTATGAGGCCCAGGAGAGTTCTAAGTGCCTGAAGGAGTGGTGTTCTTGCTTCCTATAAACACACGTCTCCTTGATCTGCTGCCTGGGTAAATGCTGCATTCAGTACCAAGACCTGGGTTCAGAATCATTCTTTTTGCTTTTAACTTTTATAATGTTCTTTGTAAAAAGTAATTCAAGAATATAAGAAAGGACAAACAGAGGAAAAATGACCCCAAAGTGAACACCTAGGAACAGCTATCATTCACCTTATGCAACTATAATGTCAGATATCTTGTAACATCAGTTTAGATAAGAGAACAATTTTATTTTAAAATGGGGGTTAAATTTTAAGTCAGCATATTAGTTATTTATTGCTGCATAACAAATGAACCCAAAATGTAGCAGCTTAAACATCAACAATAGTTTTCTCTAGTATAGTTTCTGAGGGTCAGGAGCTGAGAGCTGCTTAGCTGGGTGGTTCTGTCTCAGGGACTCCTGTGAGGTTGCAAACTGTGGGCCAGGGAGCAGTCATCTGCCTGGGGGTGGAAGACCCTCTGCTAAGATGGCTCATTCACACGGCTGTTGGCTGAAGGCCTCAGCTGCTCTCCACGTGGGCTGCCCCATAGGGCTGCTCATGGCATGGCATCTGGCTTCCTCCAAAGCAGGCAATCCAAGAGGGAGTGAAAGCACTAGCAGGAACCCCAGTGCTTTTTATGACCTAGTTTTTAACTCATACAACATCACTTCTGCCTTGTTCTATTTTTAGAAGCAAGTTACTAAGTCCGCAAGGGAGGAGAATTAAAGTTTCTTGAAATAGCAAATAATATGCCGATGTATTTTTAAGAGCCCCACAGTCATGGTTTTTGAGGTATAATTCACGGTAAACTTGCCCTTTTTAGTCCTGCAGTTCTATGAATTTTGACAAATGCATGGTCCTGTAACCACCACCACAATCACATGAAAAGCATTCTCATCACCTCAGAGTTCCCTAGTCACCCCTGTGCCCCTGCCCAGCCCTTGGCAACCAATGATCTGTTTTCTGTCCTCACAGTTTTGACTTCCAGAGAGCCACATAATTGGAATCCCACAGTATGTAGCCTTTTGAGACTGGCTTCTTTCACTCAGCATCATTTAGTTGACATGAATCCATTATACCGGCTTTTTAACTTAAGAAAGTTTTAGCATATGTTGTTGGCACCCAGCCCATATTCTGTTGGCACTCACTGTTGTAGCAGAGTCCAGCAATTTCCCTCAGCAAGCCCCTAGGACCCTCTGCCTGAGGGGTTATGTGGCTACGGGGGCGGGACCAGCCCATCAACGGGAAAGGGTAGAAGTGCTAGGGAGTTAATGCCAGGAAAACCCTCAGTCACAGATGGAAGTTGATGGTTAAATGCCCCGGTTTCCTTGCCCTTTGAGTGGGACGGCTCTGGGGCAGGCAGCCCCAGCCTCCCAGTGGGGGTGAGCCCAGCGGCTCACAAGCACTCCTCTGCTCTTTGATTCCCCTGACATTTGCTTCTTCCCTTTCCTGTCTTGCTTTCCTAACAGGGTTTCCTGGGGTGAAATATTCAAGTTTTAGCCTCAGTCTGCTTCTGAAAGAACCCAACCTAAGACAAAAGTGTTAAATTTTTATTTTATTTTAACAGAAGAAAAAAACTGAAACTGAAAGAATTGCTTCACTTAATTTTTTTCATCACTAAATACAGTAATTTCTGAATCAATTTCTTCTGAGGTTAAATAATAATATGGGGAAAACAGTAAGAGAAGTTAGTCTTAGTTGTTTATTTAAGAGCTTATCATCAAGCCTTGTTAGTATCATTATTTTTAAAATCACAGCTTTGTCATTCCTGCATTCTTTATTTTGATATATCTCTCTCTTTGTTGAGTTGGCCTATCAGTCAGAATAGGCCAGACTAGGCTGCTGTAACAAACAACCCCCAAAATCTCGATGATTTAACCAACAAAGGCTGATTTCTCTCTCACGCTGTATGTCCAGTATATGTCATCAAGAGAATTCTGTCTGTTGTAAGCACTATGAGAACTAGGTAGATGGAGATTTCCTTTCAATACATGCTTGGTGAGTACCACCAAAACGGGATGGGGCCATGGCCTATCACTGTCTTTCAAAGTCTCTTTCCAGAGCCATACATTCCACTTATGTTCACATTTCTTGGTCAAAGCAAGTCATGTGGTCATACCTAACTCCCAAGGGGCAAAGACTCTTCTGAATTTAGAAGAAGTGGACATATTTGGTGACAGCATTAATCAAGACTGCAGCCATCAGTTAAGTTTATAATTTCTTTTTCCCTGAATGCCTCACACATGTTCTATTTCTTAAGTTCAGAATATGATTGGGATATTTTTACTGGGGTCTGTTTAACTGTTTTTAGCTCTGCTTCTCTAGCTCTTCCCAAGGAGAGGTCAAAGAGAAGAATTCCGGTGAGCCAACTGGTTGGCCCAATGATTTAAATAGCTCTGTCTCCTAAGATCTCCGGTTCTGACCATCCAGAGCCTTTCCCTTGCTCCCTCCTGCACAGGCCACCCTTGGATTAATTCTCTACTGAAATAGTTATGGTATTTAGAAGTCACCCTTTTTCTAAGACAAGAGCTGGTTGGCTCTAAAGAAAGGAAAGAGGGAAGTAGCTCTGTCCCTCACTCTTTCCACATACCTATAAATTACTGAAATACATCCCTTTAACCAGGTTGATATCTAGGATCCTGTAGGAAGGTTAGAGAGCTGAGAAACCTGGAGGATATGAACCCCCAAGAGTGAGGAGCCTCTAGAGAGTGAACCTAGCACAATATTGAAGACCAGAGTACCTGTTTCAAGTGTAGTGTAATTGAAGGAGACCTGAGGATGGCCCTTGTTTGCTAAAGTCTTCCCCACAGACAATAAGAGTCCTTTCCATCAGCCATTCATTCCCTTGTATTGAGTCTTGTCTTCCTCAGGTAATATTAGCTCCAATTCTTCACTTCTCCTAGATTCCCCACCTTTGTCATGTAATTTTGCAGTCCCTCCCACTAGAGTCACAGTAACTCCCAGACTGTTGACTTACACTTAGCCATGTGACTTGTTTTGACTAAAGGTGTGAGGTTGAAATGACTGCTGGTTCTGAGCTCCATTGCACATTTCCATTTGCTCTCTCATTCCAGTGCCAACATTGAGAACAGCTAGCCCCTTGATAACTGCTGCCCCTTCAGCCTGGGCCCCAGAATGAACCTGGGTGAGACTGACCTGAGACCAAACTGCAGCAAGGACTCAAGGCCAGCCGGACTTGCAGCTTGATTCAAAGCTGCCCATCTGTGCCCAGCCTGGATCAGCCAACCCTCTGTTGATACTCGGGTGTGTGAGCAAGAATAAAGGGTTACCGTTCAAAGCCACTGATGTTTGGAATGGTTTGCTATGCAGCAATATCTAACTGATACATTCCTTCTGGTCTAAAATCCTGCCAAAGAATACTGTATTCAAGTCCAACCAAACTTTAGACGGAGCAACAGCCCGGAGTAGGTGAAAGAATGTTGTCTCTGTAGTGAGCCAGACCTGGGTGTAAATTCTAGGTCTGTCAATCACCACCTTATCCTGGGTGAGCTACTTACTGAGCCTCTGTTTCCTCATCTGCAAAATGGGGGCAGGAAGGTAGTTATCCAGCCTTGGAGGTGGATTAATTGAAATAGTATATGTTAGGTGTATGATGCATAGTAAAGTTGTTTCTATTCTCTTCCAAACCTGATCTCCTGAGTGGTCATCTCATGGCTTCAGTAAGAGGTGATGGGAAGAAGGCAGAGCAAGCCAGCCAAGGTGTTAGGAGATGTATCTTAGTTGAGCCATCCCAGAAGCAGACCCTGAGACAAGGGCCTGAGGGAAAGTAGTGTGTTCAGGAATGCTCCCTAGAAGTGCCAGTAGGAGAGTGGGGAGTGGGAACGGGGGGAAGCAGCCAATAAGTGTGCCATCATCATTCACCACTGTGGGCAGCTGGACCTCAGTCCGCTGGGGAACTCTAATGTTGATAACCCAGAACAGAGTGGCCTGGCTCCCCGCACCTGAGAAAGATCCTTCGGTAACTAGTTACTACAACCCATAAACTTCCACTCCTCCTTGTAGCCAAACCCCTTACATAACATTGCAGTGCCTCCTGCCAAGAGGCAGAGTCCATCTCACTTCCTATTGAATCTGGACTAATCTTGTGACTTGCTTTGGCCAAAAAAACGTGGCGGATGTGACACTGTAGCAGCTGCAAGCCTAGGCTTCTGCCTTCTCTCCTGTACCCCTGTGACCATCACGCGAACTAGCCTGGACTGGTTCCCTGGAGGATAAGAGACTCATGGCACAGCTGTCTCCACTGCCCTGGCTGAAAGCCAAACTCCAGATATGGGACTGAGGCCATCTTGGGCCAGCCAGTCCATTTGCTGACCTCAGATATGTGAGTCCAGCTGAGATCAGCCATGCCTGGCCCAGACCAGAAAAATCACTCAACTAATCCACAGATTTATATAAATAAATCTTACTTTATTTAAATCTTGTTTTAAGCCATTATGTTTTGGGGGCTGTTTGTCAGGCAGCTGTAGCTAACTGATAGAATTCCCATGTGAGACCTCAGAGTGTGGAGTATCTCCAGGTGTAACATGGGAGCCTCCTACTTTTTTTTTTTTTTTCCTGAGTGATATCCTAGTACATGGTGATAAAGAGAGGGATTACCACAGCTCCTACACAAAAAGCCAGGCAACTGTGGTGCTGTGGAGTGGGGAAAACAATGGAAGCTACACTTCAAATAAAGAATTTTTTTTTTAAAGTGTGACTCAGAGTGGAAGAAGGTGGGGGAGATTATGACAATTTCAGAAGGTGAGACAAGAGTTATCAGTTGTGTGACCAGTTGTGGGAGGCCTGAGGTGATTTATTTCTGAAAACCTCTGAAAGAAAGCTGACTCATGGAGATAAACCTTTTAGCGAGTGTTTCTGGAAACATACATATGATTTTAAGTGTTTGCTGCTCTAAATCTTTGCAAGCAGAAATACAATTACTGATTGAGCCCACACTACACCAGGCACTTTAGTAGTATCCCGCAAATCCTCCTAGGATGAGGTGGGGGGCATTTTCTCTGTCTTACAGATGGGGAAACTGAGGACCAAAGACACCAAATAACGTAGCTGCACTGATTCAGCTAGTTGTTTCAATCCGGGTCTGCCTGACATTAACGTTGTGCTTGCTGCCTGCAGAGCCTCCCTAGGTAGTGGTGGTGCTGGTGGTGGGTGGGTAGTATATTTAGTGATTTAGCGGTGCTCTCGGGCTCAAAGGTAGCACCTTCCAGGGACAGACAGGCACTAGAAGGGATGAGGGACACCCACTCAAATGGTCATGGAAAGATGACCACAGTGTGTTAAGGGAGAAAGCAGGCAGTTTACTTAAAAGAACCATTCAACAGATATTTCCGGAGCATCTACTATGTGCCAGGTACAGCTGAGAACTGAGCAGACATAACTATCTTCCCACAGGAGCTGGCATTCTAATAAGAGAAAGCAGAAAACAGATTAGAGTAAAATATAATAAGTAAACAATGTAAATGTGGATGGCATGAAATTTATATTTTGGGGCTCAAAAGTGGTTTATTACCCTTATTGCACAAACTATGCTATAGCACTGTTTGGCCTGGCACTGTTGATTGCATTTTTCTTGGACCAGATTAAAGGACTACTGTGGCCAGGGTACTAGACAGAGATTTAGAAGAAATGGGTAATGACGCTGAGTGGTTCTGAACTGTGGACAAATCACTTGACTTCTCTGTGAAATGAGAATATCTGGTTCTCCTGTCTCCCAGCTTTGTTTTGAAGAGAGCTCAAAAATGGACATAAAGACATTGTAAATGGAAAAGGAGGTGGGGTGCCCTACAGCAATGTGGTGTATAGTTATTGTATTATTTTATTTTGGACAGCAGCTCCAGGTGTCACATGAAGACAGCTCCTCAGATCCTATTGCTTGGGCACATTAGTGGGTACCAGCTAGGTTACTCTGTGACAGCCACAACAAAAAAGCCCAAGAATTCAATGGCTTAACACCTTAAAGCTTTATATCTCACTCCCCTCCCACCCCCCCTCAGGGGTGCTGGAACGGTTCTGTGCTGCCTTCACTCTAGTAAACCCAGCCGCCCCCGTCTTGAAAGTTAGAAGTTTGCTGCAGCAGAATGAGAACCCTGGGGGTGCCTCACACTGGCAATTACGGCTCTGGCTCAGAAGGGACATGTCACTTTCACTAACAAATCATTTGGCCATAACTAGTCATATAGTCCCGCCCAGCCCCAAGGGATCCAGGCAGCGCTGGGGCAACAGCACAAATCACTGCCATGGGGACCCTTTCCAGGAGGGGAGCGAGATTCACAGAAAGTCCCTGAGAAGGCGCCATTCTGTGCCATACTTGTCCCTTTTCTTTGTCTTTTTGCAAAGTGACCACTGTCACTGAAATATAGGAGAAAATTAATAACTCCTTCCCAAAAAACTACCATCCAATATTTTCTTGCATTTCTTCCCAGTCCATCTTCAGCTGCACAAATATGCATTTGTTAACAATAGCCTTATTGAAATATATTTCACACATCATAAAATTCACCCTTTTAAAGTGGTACATTCAGTGGTTTTTAGTATATTCAGAGTTGTGCAACCCTCGCTGCTATTTAATTTCAAGATATTTTCATCACCCCAAAAAGAAATCCCATTATCCCATTAGCAATTCCATTAGCAGTCATTCCCTACCCCCCAGCCAAGCCCTTGATAATCACTAATCTACTTTCTGTCTCTATGGATTTGCCTGTTCTGGATATTTCATATAAATGGAATCACACAATATGTGGTCTTTTGTGACTGGCTTCTTTCACTTGGCATGATGTGTTTAAGCATGTACCTGTGTATATTTTTAAAAACAAAGATCCTATCACATGTGTTGTGTCCTTCCTTTATAGGTTTTAAACATTTTCTCTCATCATTAAATCTTTGAAAAATATTTTCAAACAGTTACATAGCAATTCATCAAATTTACACGCAATAATGGGTTGAATTGTGCTCATTTTGACTTTGGGGGACTGTCGGCTTTTCTCACCATTATAAACAAAGCTTTTGTGAGCAGCTATACATTTGTTATTAAATGAATGAGTGAAGCCTTAAATATAAATCCATGCACTACTTCCCATTCTTCCTTTAAGGGAGATGTCTAGAAACGGGATTAAATAGGTGAAAAACAGGGACATTTTTAAGGTGTTAATTCTTAGTGCAAATGCTTTTCTAGAAAGGTTGACTGAAATCTGCTGTCATGGCTTTGAGTTAGTCTAGTCACATCTCATAGTAAAATCCAAAATCCTTACAATGGCCAGAGGCCCTGCACACTGCGAGCCCAGTGCCTCCTCATGGCCTGCACTCTGCTTCAGCCGTGCCGGCCTCCTGTTGGTCCTTAAACACACCAGACCCCCTCCTTGGCAGAGAGGTCAGTGGGCTCTGCATGGCTGTTCCCTGTGCCTGGAATGCCCTTCCCCATTCTTGCATGGCTCACTACCTCCTTCAAGGCTTTGCTAAAACGCCACATTCTCAGCGAGGCCTTCCCATTAAAAACTTCACCACCCCAGCATTCCTTATCTTCCTCTCCTGGCTTCATTTTAATTTTTCTCCATAGGATGTATCACCACCCAATACACTGCATACTTTACTATTTTTATTATTTCCATCCACTGAAACTAACCATTAGAGCCCAGCCAGGAGCCTGGCCCAACTAGGCACTTAAGAAATTTGTTGGACTGAGCTGTCAGCTGACACCGAGAGCTTCCTCATGAAATAAGGGTCCACTCCAACCTTCTCCCTGGACATCAGAAGAGGCTCTGGTCTTCTAACAAGTTCCAGCCAGCTGTTCTTTCCTGACTCAGCCTGGAGCACCCTGGACAGGTGCTGGCTCAAGGACTGTTTGTTCTGCCCTGCATTGAAACCTGGAAGAAGCTGGACCTAACAGATAAGCCTGCTTTTGACTGGGGAGTCCAAAGGTTTGTTTCTAGAAGGAAAGCAAACCTACCCAGGCCCACAGAGAGCAGAAGGTGCCAGTGGCCTACCCAGCTGCTGCCCCCGAGCCGCTCCCCGGACAGATCAAGGGCTGCGCTCCCCAGAACCTCCCAGGGGCAGGCTTCCCCTGCCCAGACGCGGAGGGTGGCCACCACTCTCCACAGAGCAGGCCGTTTCCCGTGCAGGCCGGGCTGCTGTGCAGGCAGGACCAGGAGAGGAAAATCCACAGGAAGCCGGGAAATCTCTTCTCTGGCGAGCCTGGCAAAGCAGCAGGGAGTCCCTCAGGAACCTCCCATTGTGGGGCATTTCCTGTCAGGCTCCTGGGGTTTCCACTGCAGGCAGAGGCTCCAAATTCCCAAAGCCACACCACAAAGTTTTTAAAGGGTCCATAAGTCAATGGACAAACAATGCCTCATAATAAATGATCTTGGGGTTAGACCTGCAGCAAAGGAAACAAATTGAGAACAGGTCCCAGTCCCAGAGCCACTCTGAAGTTTCCTTTGCCAGCAAACTGAGCCACCTTGAGGGCCACAGGGCTTTCCTTCCTGATTTTCTCCCTGTAAGTTCATTGCCCACCCAGGTCCCTCAGGACCCAGCCACTGTGGGGGGCCACCCACTCCTGGCTCAGAACATTCCTGGAATTCCTTCTTCAGAATGACCTCTACCCCATATTGTTCTCTTAAATATTCTCAGCATGGCAAATCTTTCTTCTGCAAGTCTGTTTGAATTTTGGGAAAAATAAAGTTATTCAGATTAGGTTATGGGTGGGGACTTAATAATATGGGTAAATGTAGTAACCACATTATTTTTTCATGTGAAACCTTCATAAGAGTGTATATCAATAATACCTTAATAAAAAATTTTTTAAAAAGAGAAAAAAAAGTTATTTAGAGCCAACTCTTACAAATATAATGGGAGATCAAGTTCTGGAACATGGCTTTACAATTTTTTCTTGTTGAAGGGTAGTGGACACACAAAAAGGGGCATACATCATAAACGAGCAGCTTGCTGAGTTTTTGGAAACGGAGTGCCACCAGGTAACCACCACCCAGGTCAAGAACGGCCCATTACCAGGTCAAGATCAAGAACAGCCCAGCAGCCCCTCGTGAGCCTTTCAGACAGGCCCACCTCCCCAGCATGTCTGCTATACTGACTCCAGCCGCAGAGATAGGTTTAGGCTGCTTCTGAACTTGATGTAATGGGTGCCTGCAATATGTACGCACCTGTTCTGGCTCCCTCCACCTGTCTGTGGGACTCACGTATGATAGCGGGCAGCAGTGCATTCTTTCCCATGGCTGTATACTGTTCCATTGTCTGAATAGACTAATCTGTTCGCTGACTATCACAATAATGCTGCTGAGAACATTTCAGTATGTGACTTTTGGTGGACCTATGCACTGATTTTATGTTAGGTGTATACCTTGGAGCTGAATTGCTCGCTGGTAGGGGTTATGCATGTTTAGCTTTCCTGGATCCTACCACACCGATTTCCAATGTAATCTGCCAATTTGACTCCTGCCAGACATATGTGAGAATTCTCATGGTGCCACATCTTCACCAACACTTGGTATGTCAATCTTTTTAGTTTTATCCATTCTAGGGATGTCAGTTTTAATTTGCTTTGAGGAACATGGCCTTCATTTTTAAAAATTTTGTGTCTGTAAAGGAGCAAATGGAAGCTCATGTTATAGTCCTATTTATAATAATACTGAAGACAAGGCCTGGAGAGAAGCTCCCAGGACTTGGAATCAGGGCAGCAAAGTGGCGGTGTCCCAGGGGTCTACTCGCCTGGGAGCAGAAGAACATTAGGGGAACTTCCAGGGAGGTACAAGTAAGGATAGTTCTGAGATCTATGGGGGATAGGCAGAGAGCCTCAGTTCTGCATAAAAACTAGATTGATCAATGATAGTCCACTATATGTCAGACACAGTATTAAGACTTCCTTGCATCTTCATAAATGGAAGATGCTGGAATATTGTTTGTTTTGTATATGGGGAAAATGAGGGACAGAGAGGTTAAGTTATTTGCCCAAAGTCACACAGCCAGTAATCAGAGGAGACTGGACTCAACTGGAGCCTTATTATTGCTAGGCAGGGTGGGGCCAGAACAGTCAACACCTTGCGTGTTATTCTCAGATCTTTAAATTTTATCCTGACCATAACGGCGGAGAGGGGGTACTGGACAGTTTAAGTAAGAGGATCATGTCACTATGACCACAGCATGGGGAAGGCGGGAGGTGGGAAGGCAGAACTGAAGGTGATCACAGGAATCCAGGTAAGAAATGGTGGGGTCTTGGCTAGGACAGTGTTAGGGTATGAAATCAAGGAGACAGATTTACGAAATATTCTGTAAGCCACTGTGCCCCTCCCCAGGACTTGGGGGCTGATTGGCGGGGGAAAGAAACAGGTTTATAGGGGTGCTGATACGTTCTAGTTTGGACATGTTGAACTGGAGGTATCTATGCAGCATCTGAGGGCCAATGCTTGTAAGCTGAAGTCAACAAGAGAATTGGGGCTGGAGATGTAGTTTCGGGGGTCACCAGAACACAGGTTGGGGAGATGTGGCCAATCAAAGGTGGCAGGAAGAGGGAAGGAGCTGGGACAGAGTCAGGGGAGCTGCAAGGTTTCAGGGGCAAGACGGTGTAACTAGATACCCTTGAACACCAAGAAGGAGCAATCAGAGGCATGAGAGGGAACCGGGAGAGTGGTTCCACGGACCATCAAGAGAGGAGAGAGTTTCCAAAGGAGCACCCATTCTTCAGAGACCGAGAAAGAAAATGACCAAAAAGTGCCTATGAGATCTGGCAGCAAGGATGCCTCTGGTGACTGTAACAAGGCCCCTTCAGTGGGGACAGAGGCACTGCAGGGTGTGCTGGCGAGTGTACAGGAGGCAATGGGGTGAGGACAGCAAGGCCAGAAATGACTAAGAGCAGAGACCAGAAACCTGCCTCACCCAGAGCCCTTGGTGGGCTGTGAAACTGGAGGCCTCTCAGCTTTCAGTTCAATGCCATGTTTGATGGGTGTTTTTCAGGGTGTGTGTTTGTGTGTCAACAGCCTCCTTCATTTGATTAGCTTTTGGAAGAAAGCCGTCTTCCCGCTCCTTCACTCTGTTCCTGGAGAGCGCTTACAGCCGCTCGCAGACTGTGTATCCATGCACATCATCTCTCCTGGTCCGATCTCCAGCTTATTTTGAGTTCTTACAGTCATTTTAAACCCTCACTGGGGTGGGAGGTGGGCAGGATCCATTCCTTTCAACTTGTCACATCATGCAATGTGATCTAGAATGGCATGTCCTCACAACAAGCTGCTTTGCTCATGTCTGAGCCAGCATCTGCCATCAGTGACTCGAGAAGGAAGTCAAGGTGTTAGAAAATTCAATGCAGTGACTCATCTGTTCATGCAGGCCAAGAGAACAAGAAACAGCAGACAGCAGGAAGGACCCTCTAATCGAGTTGGCATAGAGGAAAAATGTGTTTATCTGGGAGAGATTCCGCAGTGTTGGCTTTGACTTCAGTGGCTGATACATGAGAGGAGTGACCTAGGTATCCCTTAATATAGATTCATTCATTCATTCATTCATCAACTAATATTTATTGAGAACTGTTGCAGTTTTTTTTTAATGGCAACAAATTATTTCACATTTTCCCCCTCAAGAATGGGGTATAGATTCCATTATAACTGCTTTGACCTTTGTGACTTGTGAGGCACATTCTAGCCTAGTTCACTGAAAAGCTAAGCCACTACATAAAGAATCTGATAACCCTGAAGTTGCCAGGCTGGGTTCTAGCCATTCCCAGCTGAGTCCCACCTCCCAACCATTCAGGCCCAGACATCAGATATGTGAGTGAGGAAGACCACTTGGAAGTGGATCCTCCAGCCCCAGCCCAGCCCTGTGAGATACCCCTACCACTCCAGTCTTCCCAGCTGAGGTCCCCGACTTCATGAAACAGAATAAGCTGTCTCTACCGAGCCCTGTCTGAATCTATGCGCATGCTTAAACGGTTGTTTTATGTCTCTAGATCTGGGAAGGCAATTATGCATGATAGATAGCTGGGATAAGAACCTGCTATGTATTAGGTGCTATTCCAGATGCTACAGATAAGCAATAAGCAAGATAGGCAAAGTCCTGTGTGGGGCAAACACTCTACCAGGGGAAGACAGATAATGTAAATAGTGACTCAATGATTCAGAAAAATAAAACCAGGTAATGTGATAGCGACTGCCAGGCTACCTTGGGGTTGGTAGGGTCAGGGAAGATCCATCAGAGGAGGTGATGTTTGGACTGAAACCTGAATGACAACAGGACGATCAGGGAGAACAGCAAGAACAAAGGTGCTCAGGATGCTGGAGGAGCAAACGGCAGCCAGTGAGGGTGGAGAGCAGTGAGGAAGGGCATGAGTAGGGGAGACAAGGCCAAAGAGGCAGTCTGGGTCAATCACGCAGGGCCCGTGGGCCATGGTGAGGAGGCTGGATTACACCTAAGACCAATGGCAAGTGACATAGTCTGTACATTAAAAAGATGGCTCTGGTTGCTGCACAGGATACGAATTGCAAGAAACAAGGGAGGAAAAAGGTACACCAGTGAGGAGCCTTGTGTAGTAATCCAGGTCAGAGATGGTGGTAGCTGGGACTAGGAGGTCATGTGGGGCTGGTGATAAGCAGATAGAATGAGGCTGTGGTTTTGAAGTACAACTGACAGCTCTTACGACTGGATTGATTGTAGAAAGCAAAGAACAGGGAATATTTGAGGATGACTCCTAGGTTTCCCAATGTCAAATAATTTTGGATTGTATTCTAGACATTGTGGATGCTATTTTGTGGAGACTTTGGATTTGGTTTTATTCCTTTTAAGAGTACTGGTGCTTGTTTGTCTGTCTTTTAACTTGTTTTACAAAGCAGTAAACTTAGCTAGACTCAAATTGCAAACACTGCCTTTCGGGCAGCAGTTCAAATCTCACTTCAGTTCTCTTAGCTTTGGCAGGGCTGTTGGAAGTCTTCCCCACACATGCATGGTTGACGGGTCAGTCAGAGATTTGGACAGAGTTAATATATAGAATGTGGGGCTGATCTCACCTTTCTGGGGTTCTCCTTTCACTTTCCAACAGCTGTGGTTGCCCAGACTCTGTCTTCTGGTTCTTTAAGCCAGAAAGACTGCAGGTTTTCTGTTGGAATTTTAGCTACTTTGCAGAATTAAGGCTAGGAACTGCCCTCAGGCTAAAAGCCATATAATTTTTTTTAAAATGGGAAACGTTTACTCTGCCATTCTTTTACTTCTAAGTGAAAAGCCCTCTCTTGTTTCTGCCTGCTTTTGCTCACTCTGTAGTGCATGCAGGCAGTTTGTTTTTAAACTTTTATTTTGAGGTCATTGCAAAATCAAATCCAGCTGTAAGGAATAATAGAGAGATATATCCTTGGGAACTTTACTCAGTTTCCCCAGTGGTAACATCTTGCAAAATTATAGCACGACCAGGATATTGACACTGATATAGTAAAGATACATAACATTTCCATCACCACAAGGATCCCTCATGATTGCCCTTGTGCAGACACACTGTCCTCCCCGACTTCACTCCTTCCTCAACTCCTGTTCATCCCTGATCTGTTGTCCATTTCTAAAATTCTGTCATTTCAAAAACATTATATAAAATCATACAGTATGTAACATTTTGGAAATTTTTGTTTGTTTTGCTTTTTGTGTGTGTGTGTAACATAAATTCCCAGAGATTCACCTGAGTTTAATCCATAGTGTAGAAGCACCATAGTCTTTAAAATTCACCTGTTGAAGGACATCTGGGCTGATACTAGCTGTTGGTGTTCCAAATAAAGCTGCTATGGACAAATGTATACAGGTTTTTGTGTGGACAAGTCTTCTTTGATGGGTGGTATGGTAGTTGCATGTTTAACTTTTTAAAGAAACTGTGAAACTCTCTTTTCTAGCATGGCTATACCAGTTTACATCCCACTAGGTATGAATAAGTGATCCACTTTCTCTGCATCCTCACCAGCATTTGGGGTTGTCACTATTTTTTATTTTACCCATTTTGATAGGTGTATAATGATATCTCATTGTGATTTTAATTTGCATTTCCCCAAGGGCTAAAGATATTGAGCATCTTTTCACGTGCTTATTTGCCATCTGTGTATCCTCTGGTTAAATGTCTGTTCATTTTTGAGCTTTATCTTCTGCAAAGAAAAACAACACATGTAAACCTAATCTCTGTTCCCTGCAAAGCTCCTCATTTGCAGGCATCCTATCTTCCACTAGCTGAGGCTCTCCCAGTCAGGGAATTGTTACTCTAAGGCTCAGGATATGATCGTGCATGTAAATCACCCATCAGATCAGTGAGGAAACTCGGGAGAGAAGAGGCAGCAGGCCAACTCTGTGGACTCCTTAAACAGGTGTGGATGGGATTCCTTCTATCTCCACCTTATTCCCCCTTTTCTGATAAGAGCAGAGGCTACTGACCCAGCTGTTGGAGCCCCATCCTTCTATTTCTTCCTCAGCCATCTTTTGCTACAGCCTTTCTCAAAGCCACAAAAAGCTGACCATACTGTGTTGTACATAGTAGGCGTTCCATAAATATTTGGTTTTGGTAGATTGAGTCCTATTGGAATTTTTGGTGTGAACATGACAGAAACCTAGTTAGAGCAAGTGTTTGTTAGAAGCAGTAATTTCTGAGACGAGGGAAGGGCAGGAGTAAGCCTGGATCTCAGGCAGCTACAGTCTATAATCCAATCCTGCCACTACACTCTCTGGCTCTCATCTCTGTCTGTCTCTCTGCCTAGCAGCCTTTTTCTGTTGAGCCACAGACTGCAACTTCCACAATGCAATGAACATGGTTGCCACCAGCCCTGGAATCTCACATACCTAGTACCCACCAACAGAGGGCCTAACCTTTGGTTGCAGTTTTAAAAGTCCTTGGGGGGCTGGAGACTTGCAATGACCAACTCAGTAGCAGCCAAGAAATGGGCCACCATGATGGGTGGTAGGGGAGGGATTGTTCCTCAAAGTGGGCAGACCGAGCCATAGATGTCCCCTCCATGTTTACTTCCAGCTTTGGATGTTTGAGTGAGACAGATGGAAGGCACATGAAGCTCATGCTTTCCTGTGTTTTCCCTCTCCCAACCTGGAAGGTCTGCTTGACTCCAGCCCAAATCCCATGCAGGCTTGGGAGAACATTCAGGTCAACCTCCTCTGTGACCTCCTGGGGTTACTCTAACTTTTGATAACTTCCTCTATGATTTAGGGTAATGCTAGCTGCTGTAAAAAATAGGCCCGTGCACCACAGTAGGTTACACAAAACAAGTTATTTTCTGGCTCACTTAATGTTCAGTGTGTGTATATGAAGTGGAGGTTGCCTTCCATGTGTTAATTCAGGGATCTAAATTCCCCTTCCATCTTGTGGCTCCACCTTTCCCTACTCCAGAGTCCTCTGCATTCTGCCAGGAAGACGGGAAAAGAGAGAAAGAGGAAGACAAACCCACTTCTAAACATCACCTCTATTCACATTTCCATTGGTAGGAACTAGTCACCTGACCTTTCCAGAATGCAAGGGGTGATGGGAAATGTAGTTTCTGGCTGGACAACTGCTTCCCAGCCATAACCTTACACTGTGTAAGGAAGAACATACATTTTGGTGGACTGTTGGCCGTCGTGCCACCTCTCCTACTGCCTTTGCAGTCAGCCACCCACAGATGAGTGCCTTATTATCCTATGCTTCCTGTCTGCTAATCTCAATGTCCACAACACCTGGAGTCCTTGTCTTTGTCATTAAGAGACCCGGCAGACTAATAGATTCATGAAAGATGGTCAAACTCAGCCTGTAGTTTTTGAAACCAAATTGGCAAGCTATGGTCTGCAATCCAGCTGCCTACTTTTGTAAATCAGTTTTATTGGAACCAGGAGAGGGACTAGGGGGAGGTGAATGAGGCAAGGCTAGGCAAGTGCAGAATTGGATCTTGTCTTCATTTAAAATGTTGACATGTTGTTCATCCCAGATTTTTTTTTTTTGCTTTACTTTTGAATTTTAAAAATATTACATTAAAATGTTATTTATCCCCAATAAAGGAGCCATGGATATACAATGGGGAAATGACAGCCTCTTCAACAACTGGTGTTGGCAAAACTGGACAGCTACATGCAAGAGAATGAAACTGGATTATTGTCTAACCCCATACACAAAAGTAAACTCAAAATGGATCAAATACCTGAATGTAAGTCATGAAACCATAAAACTCCTAGAAGAAAACATAGGCAAAAATCTCTTAAATATAAACATGAGCAACTTTTTCCTGAATGCATCTCTTCAGGCAAGGGAAACAAAATAAAAAATGAACAAATGGGACTACATCATGCTAAAAAGCTTCTTTTCAGCAAAGGACACCATCAGCAGAACAAAAAGGCATCCTACAATATGGGAGAATATATTTGTAAATGACATATCCAACAAGGGGTTAACATCCAAAAAATATAAAGAACTCACATGCCTCAACACCCAAAAAGCAAATAACCCTATTAAAAAATGGGTGGAAGTTATGAACAGACATTTCTCCAAAGAAGAAATTCATGTGGCCAACAGACACATGAAAAGATGTTCCACACCACTAATCATCAGAGAAATGCAAATTAAAACCACAATAAGATATCACCTCACACCAGTTAGGATGGCCAACATAGAAAAGACTAGGAATAATAAATGCTGGCAAGGATGTGGAGAAAGGGGAACCCTCCTACACTGCTGGTGGGAATGTAAACTAGTTCAACCATTGTGGAAAGCAATATGGCGGTTCCTCAAAAAATTAAAATAGAAATATCATTTGACCCAGGAATTCCACTCCTAGGAATTTACCCTAAGAATGCAGCAGCCCAGTTTCAAAAAGACATATGCACCCCTATGTTTATCACAGCACTATTAACAATAGCTAAGATATGGAAGCAACCTAAGTGTCCATTAGTAATGAATGGATAAAGAAGATGTGGAACATATACACAATGGAATATTATTCAGCCATAAGAAGAAAACAAATCCTACCATTTGCAATAACATGGATGGAGCTAGAGGGTATTATGCTCAGTGAAATAAGCCAGGCAGAGAAAGACAAGTACCAAATGATTTCACTTATCTGTGGAGCATAAGAACAAAGCAAAAACTGAAGAAACAGAACAGCAGCAGACTCACAGAACCCAAGAACGGACTAACAGTTAGCAAAGGGAAAGGGACTGGGGAGGATGGGTGGGAAGGGAGGGAGAAGGGGAATAAGGGGCATTACAATTAGCACACATAATGTAGCTGGGGGGACATGGGGAAGGCAGTATAGCACAGAGAAGACAAGTAGTGATTCTATAGCATCTTACTAAGCTGATGGACAGTGACTGTAATGGGGTATGTGGTGGGGACTTGATAATGGGGGGAATCTAGTAACCACAATGTTGCTCATGTGACTGTATATTAATGATACCAAAAAAAATGTTATTTATCCTGATTCCTGAGTTTCATGGTATCCCTTAAATGTTGCCCCAAAGGCAAGTGCATCGCTTCCTCCCTGCCCTGGTCCTTCCCACTCTGAAGAGCCTGTACTCTGAGAGTGTGCCCAGCCCCATAAGAAGGGCAGGGAGAGGAGGGGGCTCCCGTCACTGTGTCCTGGAGAAGAATCCTGAAGTCCCTTGGCCACCAGTGGGCCTGCAGCACCACAGGCCTCTGCTGTGCGAGTGCACAGCATGGGCAGGGGGGGGAAAGGTCCCCGTTAGTCCTGGGGGCTGCCCTCCTCCCACCAAAGCTCCTGCTGCCTCTGAAGTCAGCCCAGGGGCCTCGCTTACCTCATTTCCCTGGGGGCACTTTGATTTTGAGTCCTGCAAGCCTTTCAGACTGAAGCCAAATCTCAACAATTAGGTAGAGCAACACAACTGTCAGCTGTTTGAAGCTGTAGATTTTTCCCCAGAGCTATTTGGTTTCTCTTCACAGACCCCAGGCTTCATTCCTTTTTGCTCTGAAGATGATTTTCTCTTTTTCTCTGTCTCTGTCTGTCTCCCTCCTTCTCCCCCTCACCCGTCATGGTGTTGGCACCTCCAGCCCCTCTGGCTGTGGGGCAGGTGCTGGGAGGAAGGAGGAAGAAAGGGGACCTGCGGGGTCCAGACTCCAGCAGTTTCTTTGGAAGTCATGGTATGAGCGGAGGTGGTTGCTTCCTTTAAAATAAAAATGGAATGTTTCCCAACCAAGTCAGATACCTTACACCCCACCACATGAGGAGGACCCAGTGCCTCAGAAAACCACATGCTACCCCTCTCCCGAGAAAACACCATCTCTATGAATTAATGGAGCTGGCGACCACATGCATTCACCCCATGATCCCGCAGTTCCCTCCCAGATGCTGAAGAGTGAAACAATGGACATGTTCAAGAAGGTTCAGAACATCACGAGTCACAATTACCCAAAACTGGAAACTGCACAAATGTCCATCATCAGTAAAATGGATAAAGAAATTGGATCAATAATAACCATAATAAATAAACACTTGGATAAATAAGTGGCAACCAATGGAATATTCTACAGCAGTGAGAATAAACTATCTACAACTATTCACATGAACATCGTGTTGAGCCAAAGAATCTAAGCGCGAAGCACATGCTGGACGATCCCACATGCATCAAGGGCAGAAAGGCAGAGTGAATCTCTGTGATGGTGGCACCTCATGGGGCACAAGCTGGAGGGACATGTGGGGGCTCTGGGGCTCGTACTGCAGGGGTTCTTTATCTGGGTGTGCACAGCTTGTGAAAATGTGGAAAGTTGTATGCTTATGCCACATGCTTATTTCTCTATAACTCATATTGAAATAAGTCAAAAGCAAAAAGTGTCTGTCTCACCTTCCAGTTGGCCTCTTGGACTTTATGAGTGGTGAGGGGACATTGGGAGGGGAAAAGGAAAGGTGCCCCTCAAGTCTCCTGAATGCCCCCTTATGAGGGGACAGCCCTCGAAGCTGGCCCACCTCCCACCCCAGAGTAGCTAATGGGGGCCAGCCACGTGCGCTGGGACACCACTCCTGCCCCCAGGGCTCAATCCCCAGCCTCCAGTGTAGCTGGAGGCACACACGCGGCCAGAGCTTGGGGCAGCCCAGTCAATGCTGGCTGGCAAGCCCTGCCTCTCCAGACAAGAGCACGTGAGCCCTCTTGAAGCAGGGCTGAGACAGGGTTGGCTGTCACCAGCCTGCCAGTCCACCATGCTCCAAGGCCAGCAGCACCCTTCGGACTGGCAGCTCAGCTCCCTGTGGCCACACTGTGTTCCTCCAGCCTCCAGAGAGGCCAGTAGCTGTGGGGCAGCTTTCATGGACACAGCTGGCAAATGTTCATTGAGTACCTACCATGTGCCAGGCACTTTACTAGACACTAACAACCCATCCTGTCCTCATGACACTGATGATTAAAAAGCAAATAAAAAAATAAACAAGGCTATTACCAGTTGTGACAATAAAACAGGCTGGTGGAGAGCAGAGCCACCACCCCTAATACCCGTGGGCCCAGACAAGAGTTCAGGCGGAGGTCACAGGCCTAAAGCCAGCCCCGATCTCTCGCACTCTGTGCTGTCCTGCGTCTGAAGGAGTCTTCACAGGTATGAGCAACTGAGCGCACCCACACCTTCCACCCCCTCCTCTCCACAGGGATGCACCTACGTTGTGATCTGCCCACAGGAAGACAAACCCAGCAGGGCTGGGCCATGTGAGTAGAGGTGTATACAGCCTGGGCTCTGGGTGAAGTGCCCCCTCACCCATTTGGCCTCTTCTACTCCTTGCCTTTGGGGAGGGGCAGAGATGCGGAAGGGTAAGAGCAGGGCTGGGGGCCAAACCCTTGCGCACCTGGTTCTAATGGCAGAACTGATCATATTAAATGGGGTAGGCGCTGCCTGGGGGGAGGAGGTGCCATATGGGTGCCACCGTGCAAAGACTTGGGTGGAGCATCACAGGAGGAGGCAGGATAGAGTTTACAGAAGGATGGCCAGTGTGCCTGGAGCAGAGGAACCAAACGGTTCATAGAGAATTGAGGGTTTTATTCTCAAGGCCATGGGGACCCGTTGGAGGAATTTTTATTTCCTGTTTTGAGGTATTACTGATACATGGTGAAATGCACCAATCTTAAGTGTACAGATCTATACATTTCATATATGTATATGCCTGTGAAACCACCATCAGAGCAAGACCTAGAACATTTCCAGTGCCCTGAAGAGCTCCCTTGTGCCCCATCCCAGTATTCTGACATATGTCACCAAAGATTTGCTTTGCCTGTTTTTGACCTTGAAATAAACGGAACCATATGGTCATGGGCTCATTTACATCTGGCTTCTTTCATTCAACATTCCATCTGTGAGATTCACCTATTTTGCCACAAATTGTGGCAGGTCATATTTTTTCATTGCTGTGTAGTATTCCACCATGTGGATGTACCATAATATATTTATCCATTCTGTGTGGATGGACAGTGGGTTGTTTCCAACTGGGGGCTGTTATAAATGAAGCAGCCATTAATATTATTAGTTAAGTCTCTCAATGGTCATAGGTATCCATCCTGGTTGCATGCCCAGGTGGGAAATGCTGAGCCATAGAGTAGGTCTATATTGACTTTAATAGATCCTGCCAGAGAGTTTTTCAAAGTGGCTTGAGAGTTTGATGGAGGGTTTCAAATGGGAGTCTGGTACGGCCTGATGTATGCATATGAAAGGTCAGGTCAGCTGCTTTGTGGAGAAGAGCTGTACGAGGTCAGAGTGAAGGTGAGGAGACCAGTTAGGAGGTGGTGGAGTGGTCCAGGTAAGCAGTGATGAGGCACAGGTGTGGCTGGCAGCAATGGGAATGAAGAAAATGTCATCCCACTTAGGTTGAGCTGATTGCCCAAAGCCACAGGGCAGAGCACAGAATCAGTCCTGGAACATAGAGATTAACCTAGCTCAGTAATTGTCTCCATGAGCCTTTCTTGTCCTCACTCCAAAACTCTTTGAACTGTGGGTTCTGCAGCCTCCAGGGCTAACAAAGATGGTATTGGAAGCCTCAGAGAAAAAACAGACCTGCTAAGAACAAGCAAACAGCTGGCTTTCCTTCCCTGCCTGGAAGTCACTAAATCATGCTGATTTTTCATATTTATGGCCCCTGCACAGCTCCCCAGATACCCATGTCCTTGAAACCCCAGTGGCAAATACCCAAGCTTTCTCAAGCCTCGTCCACGCCCTGCCCCAGGAACGCAGGCTGCAGACTGCTAAGGGAGGGCTCCCCCGGTCCCACCTACCTGGCATCTTGGTCAGCCAGTGGTTGCTGTTAGCTGCATCCATGCCTGGCCAGCATGGAGGTGGGGCATGGCAGGCTTCCTCCACCCATAAAATCAGAGCATCTGGAAATCCAGCAACACATAGGCTTCCCACTGGGACCAGTCAAAGTAGGTCTCCCATCTGGACACAGGCTAACTGGAAATGAACCACCATACTGCTGCACAGAGGTGACGGCTGTCTTCATGGCTACGGATCCTCCAGGGGTGTCAATACTATAAAATGCAGTGTCATCAGTACTCTTTGAGGTAAAGACAGAATCCATTCCCACCTGATACAAAGAGCAACATGACAAATTCATTCGTTTATGTACCTGAGAAGTCTAGACATAATGGTTTCAGGAATAGCAGGCTCCAGGTGCTCAAAAACACAGGGCTCCTACTCTCTTCAGTTTTCATCTCTGCTTTTTCCTCTGTTGGCTACACTAACCAGCTAGTTCTCTCCATGTGATAGAAAAACATGGCCACCAATAGAAGGAGCATATGTCCTACCTGCATCTCAGAAAAAGAGAGGGCCTCTTTATCAGTGCAGTTCCCAGGGTTGGCTCTCCTGACACCTGGGTCAGGTGTTCAACTTGAACCAATCGCTGTGGTCAAGAGCATCGATATGCTGATTGTCCTGGAGGGAAAGGGTGCACAGAGAGAGAAGAAGGGGGTCTCCAAAGGAAGCTGGGTGCTATTTACAAGGGGAAGTAGATGATGGACAGCTCCAAACAGAGATTTTTTTAATTGTATCTGGTTGCCTCAAACTCCTATCCTTTCCTTTCAGGAAACTCGTTCCAGGCAGGCTGGGAAGGGATGGAGGCATGTACAACTAATTAAATAAATGAACAAACACACACTGGACCAAACATTTACTGGTCGCAAGATTGTGAGCTGCAAGAGCCTAGCCCAGGACTTAACGCATAGTAGTAGATCAAGGTGGCAGTGCCTGGCATCACCAAGAGATGGCTGCTCTCCTTTGTGCTGGTCCCGGACTGACCTCAGAATCCTTTTCTACACAGCATTCTGGGTAAAACTAATCCCCACCCTTTTCAATTGCATCACCTCCCCTCAAAGCCACCCCAGTTCCCCAGTACTGTTCAACAAAAGTGCAGGGACATGAAGCAGGACTCCCCCCATGCTGGACACACACGAGCAAGTCAGTTTGTTGAAGGAAGGCAGTCTGCTGCAGCCTCCCCTTCCCTGTCAGTCTTCCCCTTGGCCTGAGCTCTGATAAGTGTTGACAGCAATCTGTTTCCTGAGAGTATCCACCGACCTTTAACAGGTAGCTCCGTATCTCTGGCCATCCCAGAACAGCTCTTACCGCGGTGGTGTGCTGGCACACGTCTAACAACCAGCTCTCCCAAGGAAAAGACCCCCATTGTAGCATTTGCCAATTTCCATGGTATAAACACTTGTGCTGGAGCCAATTTCAAGCTTTCAAATTGATGTTTCTGAAAATAGAATGGGGAAGAGATGTGCATAGTCAGCTCCTGAGAACTGACAGGTCCTGGCGTCGGCGCCCCACAGCCTTAGAGTACCTTGTGTTTCCCATGTGATTTTAGAACCACATCAGAGTTTTCTTTGAGGCTAAGTTTCACCAACAGGCATTCGAGAACATTTGCTAACAATCCAATACAGAAGCCTGAATTCTCTTGTAGGAGTAATAGCCACGTCCAGAAACAAAGCTGACGTTACTTCAGGCTCTGGAGTGAGCGGGGCAGGGAAGTATGTTAACTGACTTCACCTGCAAAATCCACTCTGAGGGCTTGTATACCTTCAGCACATCAGTTCTGCTCTTACTCTATGATGTTCACATTTAATCTACTTACAGACAAAAATAATGAGTTAAAGTTTTTTGCCCAAAAATTCATTATAGAAAATGTTAAACATTTTTTACAATACAAAAGTAGTGTATGACCATTGTGACCCAGCTTCAATTCATGACTTATTGCATCCCCACCTGACCCAATCTCCATCTCCTGGATTACTTTGAAACAAATCCCAAACATCCTGTCATTCATCTCTAAAGATTTTAGTAAAAAGCAATACCATTTTAATCTGAAGAACTCATTCAAACTGAGGTGTAAGTAACTGAGCTGGTCTAAATCTCAGCCCTCTCTGACCTAGTGGAATTTTTAACTGGCCATAAGCTGGAGACTGGTATGCAGAAGCAGGAGAATGAGCAGTGGCATCTCACACCTTATTTCCTGCAGGGAAGTGAGGAGGTGAGACTTTTGGGGGCTATTGATGGGACGTGAATTACAGTCTGTGAACAACTACCTCCCGCTGCTTGCCAGGCCATTCTGGTTACTACTCCCTATCAGAGGCTTGCAGAAAAGGATATTTGAGCTTGATTCAAAGAATGCTCCAATTTTGTTCCAGTCCTTAAGTTTCAAGTATATGGATCTTGTTCCAATTCAGATTGATTCATTAGGAGTTTTTGAAGTGGAGTTGGAGGGAGGCAGCTGGATGACCCCAAGCCATCTTGGAGCTGTGGGGAAACCACCAGCCACCTGGAGCTCTCTGGGTCTTCAGACCCAAATGCGTGGGAGAGTGTCCCAGCCCAGACGCCTGGGAGGCGGTCCCCAGGAGGGAGGGCGTGTGGTCCTGCAGGCCCTGGGCATCCGCAGACTGCATTCAAGAGGTCAACTTGTTTTGTCTGGCTCTTGCAGCATTTCTTTAGAGGATGTGGGCAGCATTTACCAATACTGATCAGTTGGGAGGTTTTCCATAAAAACCCCTTGGAGGCCAGTCCAACAGCTTTTCTTCCCACCTCATGCAGGGTAGGTAGGCTGGGGACTGAACCCCCCTCTCTCCCCAGGGGCCTTCACCGAGTGACAGAGGATGTGGGTGGAAATAAACAAGCCAGCTTCCTGGCCCTCACGTGGGCAACTCTGCAGCCCCAGGTGGCCTGAGGCCCACTTTTAGCTGCCCATTTACACCCTGACCGGGTTTCCTTCCCATCTTCCCTACTTCCCCACTCCCCTCCATGTGCTTCCAAGAATCGCCTCCCAGATCTTCTGCTGGCGCTAGGTCCTTGTCTGATCTGGGAGAATTCAACCCGAGACACATTCCACCGACTCGTGAGCCCATTCCTCCCAGTTATCAGCCTCTCCCCTGGCTGGGAATGCTCCTCTGGAGCATAGAGTGCCGCTGTAAAAGAGTCGTTGTGCAAGGGCAGCTGGCCCCAGAGATCAAAGAGGCCTCTGCATTCGGGAAAATATTGGGTCAAATAGCATGTCATTTAGAAAAGCTCTGAAGTACAGCATTTCCTGAGCTCTGCAATTACAGCCTCTTTCTATGCTTGCTTTAAATGCCCGTGCAAGCAGCTATTTACTCTCTGGCCTGGGGCACCACTAAATGGCTCATTCTAAATATATCAGACAAACTCACAACCCTCAGGCTGCCCCGTGCGTATCTGTGAGAGCGCTGAGCCTGTGGTTGAGAGCCTCCGTGAGAAGCCCGCCGTGGTGTGCCTTCCAATCACTGCAGTGCTCTACTCCGCCTTCCCCTTCTGCCCACCCTCTGGAGAAGCCACAAGGAATTTCTACAGGAAAGAAAAAACAGCAGGGTGTTGAGATTCATTGTTAGACTGGCTCCCAGAGTAAGAGCTTCATAGACTTTAACACACACCTGAAGCTTAAAATATGCACCAAGAAATATTTGTCAAATAAATTCTGAAGGCACGTAAGTGCCTTACTTTTACTTCTTCCTTTCTCTTCCTTCCTTCCTCTCTGCCTCCCTCCCTCCATCCATCTTTCTTCCAGCACAAAGTATAAACAATGCCCTTGCTTGTGAGAGGCAAAAACTGGAAGCGACCTTTGTGTCCACGGGTATGGAAGGGTTAATTCCATTATGCGTGCTCTTCCTAATGGAATACGCAGTGGCCTTTCCAGAGGGAGAGCTTTATGCTCTGAGCTGGAAGTACCTCCAAGACATATTGTTCCATGAAAGAAAAGCGATCAAAAAATGCTTCCAAATGCATGAAATACCTCTGGAAGGATAAACAAGAAATGGCCATCAGGGTTGCCTCTGGAGAGAAGTAAAACATAGGGGGTAGAGGTGAGAAAGGCACTTCACCTTACATGATATATATAACACGACACCAATAAAAACGAAGAGAAAGGAGCTGTTTTCTAGTCTGAATCCACTAACCATGGTGTGTGGTCTCATGATGGGTTTCAGAGTCCCATGTGCGGTCCCTGACCAGTGCCCGGCTCAGAGCAAATAACCCATAGGCCTCTCTGAATAAAGCCAGTGTGGCCCTATGTGTGGTCCCCACCTCTCTAAACCAGACGGCCAACTTTGCCTCCTCTAGGCAAAAACAACGACCATGAGAAGAAAGAGTTCTAAGAACAAGCCGTTCTTCATTCCCTTAAGACCTATTTGTTGAGCACCTACTCTGTGCCAGGCAGTGTCCTAGGCTCTGGGCATACAACAGAACAAGACAGCTAAGGGTCCCTGCTCCCGGGGCTTGCATTCTAGCTGGGAAGTGGGGGGCACAGGACTGACAAACAGGTTATGGAGGCAGTATGGTAAGTGGTGGTGAGAGCCAGGCTGGCAGAAGGGCAGGAAAGTGACCAGGAAGGGGGCAGGGGAAGGCTGCGATATTAGGGTGGCCAGGGGCATCCTCACTGAGAAGGATGAGGCCTGAGAAGATGGAGTGGGCTCGGAGCTATCTGGGGGGAAAGCCAGAGGAACCAAAACCCCACTAGGGTCCAGAGGGGTCAACCCCCTCCTTCATTTGTGTCAGGGTCAGTGTGCCCCCGAGTCCCTGGGACTCAGAGACACCTGGTCCCACCCTCCCGTGGTGCTCACTCGCAGTCCCTAGACAGCGATGCCCCACTGGGCCCAACCTCTGCCCCCGCTCAGTTTGGAGAAAACAAGCCCCAACAGCCAAAGCAAAAATAAATACTCCCAGGACACTTCATCCTAAATATCCCTGTACACGGACTCTCCCTGCGCAGGGGGTCAGTCCTCCGATCACTCTTCCTGCAAAATGACCCACTGGGGGAAGTGGGGAGGGGCTCTGGAGATGCACCAAAGTTAGAAAACCTGCCTCTTTGTCCAGCTGGGGGAGCATCTGGGCCCGATGTCGGACTAGCGCCCTGAAGGTACGTACCCGCCCTGAGGGAGTGCCTTCAAAGCATGCACACTTCCCACTGCACCTAAAACCTTTCCTTTTGCCCAAGGACGGGGGTAGGTAGGAGAGGCATTCCCAAAAATGTCTCCTGGAAACTCTACTCCTGGGCCGCCCAGCAGAGAGGAGCGCTTAGGTTGCAGTGAGCAACTCAAGGAGCGTGCAGCAAGCACTGGTCCTGACAGCCGCAAACTGGAGCCGCCCATCTACCACCAGCAGGAGGATGCATGAACAATGGGCATGGGTCCACACTCAGGACGCAGCACGGTAAGGACAAGAACGAACTTCCACGACACACAGCAGCATGGATGGGGCCCAGATACGTGATGTTGAGCAAACAAAGCACATGCAGTATGATTCCATTGACATGAAGGTCAAGGATGCGGTCAGAGTGGTGACTGATGTGGGGGTGCCTGGCTTGGAGGGAGCGTCAGGGATGCTCTGGGAGCTAGAAGCGTCCCACATCTCTGTCTAGGCCACACAGCCGTGCACACATGTAAACATCCAGCAAGCTGCCCACTTATGAGTCTGCCCTTTACTGTCTGTCAGCTATGTGCCAGTACAGAAGTCAACAAAATGAAAAGTGAAAACATAAAAACAAAGGCTGGAAAAGGGGAAGAGGTAGCCAGGAGCTGCCAGCTTTTCTTGTCTTATTAGGGGTTCCTGAAAAGCCTTGAAGTGAGGGTCCTTTTCCCTCCACCCCCTGCACCATCCCCACTCAAGCCACTGTCATTCCAGCCCCAGTTGGGTTCCCCAGTTGTCCCTCTTGCACTCAACCCCACATACAACCCACAGTTTACACGGCCATCAGAGAGAGCACATGTGACCTACTTAGAAATGGGTTCTATAGGGAGAAGGAGATGGGGTGTAAGGGTGATGCAGGGTCTTTCCAAAACACGAATCTGGGCAGACTACTCCTGTGGTTGACTCTTTGGCGACGAGCTGAAGGGTAAAATCCTAATTCCTTAATATGGTTTACAGGCCTTTCCAGACCTCAGCCCCATGTCCCACCAAGCTCCCCCACCCCCTTCCCTGTCTCCCTCTGCCCTGAAGAACCCAGTTCAGGTCCCTAAGTAGGTCACATGCCCCTTTCTCTCACCTGCCGAGGATGGTTCTCTTCCCTGTGCACCCACAACCTCCATAGCCACCCCTCTCCCTCCCAGCCGACTCTCCAGGTCTCAGCTTTCACGTCTTTCCCTCTGAGGAGCTTTCCCTGATCCTTCCTGGGTCATAGCATTCATTGCTCGGTTGCACAGCCTGCTTAGGTATCTTTATCTCCTGCCACACGAAGCCTCAGGAGTGCGGAGACCTGCCTGGAAGGGCTGCTGTGAGGGTCCATGACATACATGGGACATGCCCACTGAATCCCAGGCACTCCATGCATGTTAGTCTCCCTTCCCTGGAGCTGGGGAAGAAGGACTGGGGGTGCAGGGATTGGCTCCCTCCTGGGTCCTAGAAGGGCCTCAGGGCTGGGGTTGGGGCCAGGCAGACTCTAGGCCCTCCCGGTTCTCATCCACTCTGGATGAGAGTCCCCTTTCCCTGTCCCGGGCAGGAGAGGAAAGGCCTAGGATGAGTGTTTGGGAAGAGCTTTGGGAAGATTCCCTATTTCGCTCTTCACAACTGTGCTTGAAGTTCCCAGGAGACCTTTTCGGTGGTGGCCACCGGCCTGCAGCCTGTCCTTCTCCCCCTGCCACTGAACCAAATGCTGGCTCTGCCTCCTACCTGCAGCCCATCCCATCAGGAGAAATGACTGTGGTCATAAGGTTCCTCCTGGTGATTTATCAAAAGATTACTTGCTGGGTGAGTTCCAGAGACAGCCCCTTCCTCCAACGTGCGTACTACCTCCATCCACACCCACACTGTCCAGTATGGCAGCCGCTGGCCAAGCATGATGACCAAGCATTGGAAATGCAGCCAGTCCATTTCACGAGTGCTGTCAGCACAGAGTGCACGCCGATGTCAAGTAAAAAAGATAAAATATCTCATGAATCATGTGTTAAATTGACTACATGTTGCAATGATAATGTTTGTCTATAGATTAGATTCAATAAAATATTAAAATTAATCTCACCTTAGTTGAATTGTGTCCCCCAAAAAGCTGTATTGGAGTCCTAACCTCCAGTACTTCAGAATGGGACCTTGTTTGGAAATAAGGTTGTATTTCCTCATTTGGAAATAGGATTGCAGAAGCGATTAGTTAAGATGAGGTCATCCTGGAGTAGGTGGGCCCTCAATCTGATATGACTGGTGTGTCCTTATAAGAAGAGGAAACAAAGAAAGACACACAGTGAAAAGGCAGCCATGTGACAACAAAGGCAGAGACTGGAGTGATGTGTCTACAAGCCAAGAAATGCCAGGGGTTGCTGGCGACCAGCAGAAGCTGGACGAGGTGAGGAAGGATCGTCCCCTATGGGTATCAGAGGGAGCAGGGCCCCGCTGACACCTTGACCTTAGACTTCTAGCCTCCAGAACTATGAGACAATACATTTTTGTTTTTTAATCCACCAAGTTTGTGATACTTTATTACAACAGCCCTAGGAAACTAATACATCTCTTTTTCTTTTTACTTATTTGAATGTGTCTCCAAGGATCTTGTGAAGTAAGCACACTATTATTTCCACTCTCCAGATGATGAAAACTGAGATTGAGAGAGGCCGATGAATGTGTGTGAAGCTGACAGAATGAAAGACACAAACGTCAGACACGTGTTTCAGACCTCAATGCTCCTTCCATTGCTGATTGGAGATATTTGTCCGTCCAACACTGTATACTGAGCACCAACAGTCTGCCAGGCACTGGTCTAAGCGCTCGAGATAGATTAAGGAACAAGACAAGGATCCTTGCCTCGTGAAGCTGAAGTCATAGCAAGAAAGACAGACCTTAAATAATAAACATAATGAGTAATACATTATTGATTGCATTAGAGTTAAATGTTATGTGGAAATAAACAGGACCCAGTGAGGGGGTGGGAGGGCAGTGCCAGGGGGTCAATTTGCAGTGCCGAATACAGGGTGACCATCAGCCTCATGAGTATGTAAGAGTTCAGCTAAGATGTGAGGATCTCAGGGAGTAAACCCTGCTGATATCTGCAGGAAGCCTATCCCGGCCCAGGGAACAGCCAGTGCAAAATGAAAGCATGAAGACTTAAGACATAGGGAAGTAAGGAGCCTTCCAGGTGGGTGTGGGCGCTTGTTGGAATTGCTGATTCTGTTTTTCCATTTGAATGTTCTCTTCATGCCTCTCCTGAGCCTTGATGGCAAGACCCTTCCTGGAGAAGAGCTCCCAAAGGCTCCTCGGGGGTTGTTTCGCCCCCGTAGACAGCTCCGCCACAGTGGAAAGCCTGCCCACTACAGCCAAGGTCCTGGGGCCACACCCAGCCAGGCTTCCCGGGTGGGAACTAAGACTGTACACAAGAGGTCGGAGGTCCACCCACCGAGGACCGTCCAGGGCAACACTGGCCCCACCAACTCTGGGAGATCCGGGTGGACACGTGGAAGACACCCCCGCCCACCTGTATGGAGTTCAATAGGCTGCTGTTCTTGAGTCTTGAGGAGAACCTGGGCAGGGGGTGGGAGCCAGAGAGGGACCATTTCACTTACCTGAATGGCCTGGAAGTATAACGACACTTGTGTCCCTGTCAGCAGTGAGGTGAAAACAGGTGCAGATCCTTTGTTTAAGGTGGCCCCAGCCCCAAGAACATGAAGCGTGGTGTGGGGGGTATTTTTGGAAGCTATCCCAAGAAGAGAAGCCAGAGGTCAAGTTAAAAGTCTCTCTTTCAGAACAGAGTGTGAATCTGAGAGCCCTTAGGCTTTTGTGAGCATGTTGCTTGTGGATGTTAAATTGTACAGTGTCACAATTAATCACTTAGTCCGGTAAAGAAACCGTCACTCTTATGAAACACCAACGTTGTGTGTTAACCACACTTCCCCAGCCAAGGCAAAGACAGAAACCCAGCAGTGAGAGACTCCGCGTGCCGGGAGCTGGGCCGTGTTCCCTGGTGTCCCCACAGGCCTCATCAGAGCAGTGGGGTGCCGGCCACATAGAAGAATCGTGATTTCTCCACTTGTCCTGGCCAGAAGGGGCAGGGCCAAGAGGCAGTTGATATTTGAGGCAATCAGAGAAGTCAAAAGAAGACTCTCTACCCACCCCGTGGCCCGTGGCCTCCGTGCCGTATGCTAGTCTCGTCGGGACTTCCTTCCATCTAGCATTGCTCGACAGGATGGTGGCTGTGGAGGGAGGCCCTCCTCTTGTCTGGGGACAGCGAAAAGGGAATAGAGCGAGGGGGGAGCCCTGGGTCAGGAGACACGGTCCTCGGCCTCTCGCCATTCCCTACCATCCCCTACGGGTCTCTGTTCCAATTCAATCACCATTTTGCAGATGGGGAAATAGAGACCTGCCCAGAGGGGGCCAGATCCCACGGTTGTGCCTAGGTCAAGACAGCAGACCTCTAAGTGCGCGTCCTCCTCTGCCCACACTGCCTCACTCGCTGAGGTCCAGTGGAGCAATGGAAAACAACTTCCAGGAAAATAAAACCCATGTAGACTTGAAAACTTGAGAGAGGGCTGAGGACAGACAGGCTCATCCACAAGCGTCTCGTGTGGGAGTCTTCAAACTGCATTCTAGGAGCACATGGACTCCTCGTGGGGGCGTCTGGTGCTGTGACCCCGGGCCCTGGGTCCCCACCCCACCCCACCACCCCTGACCACACCAGATCTCACTTCTCCTTTGGTCTACAGTTTAAGTTCCCACATTGGATTTCACTTAAAGAATTCATTATGTGAAAAACAAGCTTGGGATAGATGAACAAACTGTGGTACAGCCAGTCAGTGGAATAGTGGTCAGCATTATAGAGGAATGGGTTTGTGACCCACCAGTGATACGGATGGACTTCAAATGCATTATGCTGGAAGAAAGAGTGCATACTGTATGATTCCATTTCTGTGACATTCTAGAAAAGATAAACAGTGGAACCAGACAGCAGGTCGGTGAGTTCCAGGAGCAGGGGTGGGAGGGACAGAGTGCAAAAGCTGTAGGGTTTTGGGTTTCACAGGCACACTCTGCATCCCGAGAGCAGTGCTGGTCACATAACCATCTGCACTTGTCACAACTCCCAGGCCTATACACTACAAGGGTAAATTTTCCTGCACCTAAATTATATCTCAATAAACCTAACTTAAAAAAGAAAAAGCTTGGAGATCACTGCCAGAGAAACCTTTCCAAGGAGGGGGTGCCCCCCTCTGAGAGGCTTCTACATGCTAGGCAATCAGCTAGTTGTTTTAGCACATTTATCAAAGTTCAAATTTTCATATATATAATCCTCACGATAATTCTATGGAGAAGCCGAAACACAACAGGCTAGTTGTGGCAGACTGCATTTTCCAGAGCAGCAAGAGATAATGTAAAAAATAAATAAAATCATAAAATGCTGGGTTTTAAACCACTGGGTTTGGGGGGTGACTTGCAATAGATCATTGGAACACCAGGTAAGCAGCCCAAGTGCGCTCCGCGGCCAGCACGTGCGCCCTGCATCCAAGGTCCGCCCACCCTTCTGCTCTGCCTTGTTCCAAATAAGGAAGGCCCAGGCCTCCAGAAAGAAGCCACAGAGAGGAATCTAAAGGCACCACTTTCTGGACCAGCTCTTCTCTGAGAACCAGGTGCCCACGTGGTGCCTGGCACATAGCAGGGGCTCAATAAGTGTTTGGCAAACAGAGACATTGGTTCTAGGCCTCTTCTCGGAGCTGACAGAACAGTGAACAAGCCGCAATCCCATCTCACATCTAGACTGCTCTTTGGGGAGGAGATAGCGATAGTCTGATGATTTCAGACACTAAGTGCTGGGAAGAAAAAGAACAGGGCTGTGTGGTCAGGAGGGACTGGCTGCGGTGTGGGGGCCAAGGATGCCATCTCTGAGCAGGTGACACTTGAACCTGAAGGATAAAAAGATGCCAGCTTTGGGCAGGTGAGACGGAGGAATGGCCAAATGAAACAGCTAAAACACACACACACGACTTTAAAAATAGAAAAGAAAGACTCAGGCTAGAAGAAGCTTCCCTTATTCTAGAGAAGGACAAATAAAATGAAAAATAAATGATAGCATGGAATTAAGGACGGGCATTTGGTTAGGAGTTCAGCTTGCCACTAAGTCCCCTGTGCAGCCTTGGAGCTGTCCTTTTCTCTTTCTTGGCCTCTGTTCTTCTTGCTGTAAAGTGAGGAGTTTGGATAGAATCAGGGGGATGACAGACCCAGCGGCACCACCTATCGGAGTAGATTGTGGGCCTCTTTTCCCAAGTCCACATTCAGTGACGTCATATTGGTAGGTTGCAATGGGCCATTAAGGGAATATGTACTCCATGAAAATTGGCAAATGCTGCAAATCAGGACTGGTCATTTTGTTCTGTTTTGAGAGCTGGTTGTTAAGTATTTATCAGCTCACCACTGGGACTCACAACCACATGTGCCCTGGGGCTCAGAACAGAAGCTGATCTAAATGCTTCTCAGACTCTTTTGCTGAAGTTTCCTAGTGGCAGAGGAGAACTTATATATCACCCCAGAGGGCTGGGATCTCAGCATCTTGGGAGAATTTTCCTTAAAATCTCCTATTGTCATTTTTTTAATTCACAGTTTTACATTCTATACCTTAGTGTGTCTGTGCTACTAGTTTTCTCACACACTCAAAAAA
>JAQQAC010020895.1:5179278-5323419 GCA_029783875.1 Phataginus tricuspis | reverse complement strand
CTGTGGGTTTTTTACACCACACACACACCCGCACACACACATACACACACTCCTCCCTGGCTAAGTTTGCCCTATGGTCAGGGTTGGCATTATTCAATCTCTCCAGGTATAAGGCCTTCCTCTATCCATCTCTCTCTCCATCCCTTTTCTCTTTTCCTTCCAAGTCCAAGATCTTCCCTGACTTGGACTTGGTCTTGGGCACTGGAGGGAGTAAACCAGCCCTGTGAGCCCACGTGTGAGTGTGTGTGTGCCCTGGGGCTCAGAACAGAAGCTGGCCAGGGTCTGCTCTTGACAGAGGTGCCCAGGCCTGGCCGGCAGTCATGCCCACACTCTCAGGACAGAGCAGCCACCTGGCTCCTTGCAAGTGGCCCCCAGATGCCACCAGCAGCCATGGGTTATTTCCCTGCATTCAGAAAGGAACAAGAGCGTCCCTCTCCTCCTCCTCTGGAAGTGTGTGGGCTTACTCATCGCCTTGGGGCTAGGTCTGGGAGATCTGCTTTCTGTGTCCCAGGCTCCAGGCTGCCGCAGCTTCCTGGCTGACCTTGGATGGCTGGTTGTTATGTCTGTCCTCTTTTTCCACCATCAGCTACCACTCACCTCAGTGCTGGGGATGGCTGGCTGGACGATGTATGAGGCAGCCTCGGAAAGCAGACAATAGTGCCAAACACAGAGCTGGCACATAGGCTGTGCTGTCATCCCAATGAGAGAGGAGCAGAGACCCAGCCTCCATGGACGCCAGCCTCTGGAGTGATAAACAGTCATCACTGAACGTTCCAGAAGAAATATACAAAGCAACATCATCCGCAAAGGAGACTAGGGAACTCTGCAGAGGGGAGGAGCCAGAGTGTGGTGGGAGTTGGGGCAGGAGTGGGGGCAGGGGCACACTCCACCATGCCACCAAATTGGCACCAAAGATATCAGTGGTCCTTCATTGCTAATTCTGTGACTGCTCTTTGTAACTAATCTCACCACCCCTTAGTCTAGTTTGGACTGATCCTTCAGTCTCTTTTTCTTAAACCTCTCTGCTCTCCTGTCTTAGTTGGGGTTCATCCAAAGCAGGATGCATGACAAGGACTTGGGTGCAGGTTGTTTATTTGGGAGGTGGTTCCCTGGAAGCAGGAGTGGGATGCAGGGAAAGTGAGGCATGGACAGCATATGCGTTATTGGGCTATCGTTGCAGGCAGCCAGGGCTCCATCCTGCCAGGCCCCTCCAAGGAACTGCCTAAACACACGTGAGACTTGCCTCTGCAAAGCACCAAAGGCAGGAGCACTTAGCTGGAGTCTTGGCCCCCTCTAGCTGAGGGTCACTTTCCAGGGGTGTTAACACCCTGAGGCAGGAAAACAGAGGGCAAGGTAGGTACTCCACGTGGACAGCCAACTGCAGCCGCGGTCAGTGAAGGACGGAGGGATGACACGGGGACACCAGCAAGTTTCCTAGATGTGGCCTGTGTGACAGCTCACTCCCATGGTTCTCCTGCCCCGTGACCATGCCTGTTCACCTGTTTCCAGGGTCCTCCTCACTGTGCCCTGCCCTTGGGCTCCCTAACCCACAGGGCTTCTCACTGATGCCCAACCTCTTGCTGGTCCCCTCCCATCATGTGTCTCCATTGCTGCACTAAGCACATTGTGCTAACACTTCTATGTTTATGTTTCTTCCTCCTCCAAGAACTTTTTAAAGGCAAGGAGGAATTCTTATGGTGGCCTGCTGCTCAACAGTTTGGGCAACTCAAGATGTAGCTCCTCTCCCCTCTCCCATAAGAAGCCCACCCATGGCAATGTTATGGAATCCGTTTTCCCAGTCCTTAAGATCTAACACAAAGGCTACTTGCCAGTTTCTATTTTCCTTGCTTTCTGGAGAAAGCAGGGCCCTGGAAGGGTGGGAACTGCCACTTTTCTCCTAGAGTGCCAACCTGGCAGTTGGGATATTATCTGCCCAACCAAGATACTGCCTCCGAAAGTCATCCACTCTAGAAGCTCCACCTGCACCCCCCAACCCAGCCTCCACATCTCCTCCCTGTTTCACGAGGCTTGGGGAACATGCAATTGTATGTGCCTTCAAGGAAAGATAGGGCTTGTTGTAAAGAAGTGATGCCTCTGATTAACCAGTAGATGAGTGGCACTCCATGCACAGAACCATGCCAGCACTGGGTTGTAGGAAGGGAAAAAATAAGTACAAGGGGGAGGAAGCAAGGGACACCTCCGTCTTTAAGGAGTTTATAATCTTATAACTCCTTATATATGGGGTGGACGCAAAACCAATAACATAATCCATGGTTGAGAAATGCTTGTGTTGTCAAAATCAGTAGGGAAAGAACAAGCTGCTTAGTAAATGGTGGTGAGGAGACAGGCTCAGCAGATAAGGAAAAATGAAATTGGATACCTTCATAAAAAGGTAGACTCTGACTGGGTTGAAGATCTAGACTGAAACACTAACTGTCTGATTCAGGGCACCTTTGTGGACCAAGGATAGAGAAGGATTTGTTAAAAACCTTCAAATGCACAAACAACAAGGTAAAATACTGGTGAATTTGGTTTCATCAAAACTAAGGATCTCTACTCAACAAAGTTCACAGACAGATAGAAAAATGAGAGAAAGTATTCACAATGTCTAAAACTGACTAGTTAATATCTAAGATATTTGCAGACCTCCTGTAAATCAACAAGAAAAAAAACTAAAAACAGAGAACCCTATAGAAAAATGGGCAAAGAGCATGAACAGGCATTGATAGAAAAGGAAACCTGAAGAAGGCAAACAACTATTTAAAGGAAAACTTAAAGTCATTAGTAATCAGTGATATTGAAAATTAAAACATCAATGAGATAATGCCTTGTAACAGAAGCACCTTCACCCTCCTGGTGATAGGGGCGAGAACTGGCACAGCCATTGCACTTCTCATTCAAAAAAAAAAAGGGTCACCATCCTGTGGCCCAGAGACTCTACCTTAAGGCACTTCATTTTTCCAAGAACATGTGAACAGCTGAGCTTCTGCACAAAACCATGGTTCTGGGGCTCTTGACACCAGTGCTTTCCCCACCTGGTGCCCTCCCTGAGCAGGCCTCACCGGCACAGATGATGTCCCTGGAGGAGGAAATGAGCAAATGGCAAGTGCCAAGGGGCTGCACTATTCTTGTTCCTGAGTTTCGCTTACTCGCCAGTGTCCAGCCTGGGGACGTGAGTGGTCACAGCCAAAAATCCGTACAGGCTCCACCTGGCTGCCCCCCAGTGCTCCCTCTGCCCCAGGGGCTCCCACCCCACTGGGCACTTCAGCAGAATCCTGACCTGCCCCCCAGCCCCTACCTCACCACCCCTACCTCCCATATCCAGGTTCCCCAAGCTGCAAGCGGTTAGGGGATAGTGTGATTGTCGGTTATGAATCAGAGAGTCATGTCCACTTACATGGTTTGGGGTCATCCAGATATTTGCTGGACTTACTGCCACCCCACCAGGGCCAGGCTGATGGAGAGAGTCAGGATGTGCAGGTGCTGACTTCATAAAGCAGCCATATCCTGACTTCTTTTAAAACCTGTTCTAGGTCTTGCTTTTCCCCCCAGTCTTGTTTTCCCCACCCAGCCCCACCTTATGAATGGGAACATACACACACAGCTGCAGCCCCTGGCTTCCTTGCTGTCAGCCAGTGAGATGCTCTACCTTCTCGCGGATCACCTAACACGGTGCTGGGCATTTTGTTGGGCCCCAGAGAATGTTTATTGAATGAACTGCATGGTCACCATACATGTGAGAACACACCATACACAGCCTCACAGTCACTGCAGTTCTCAGTCTCGGCTGCACTTTGGAATCACCTGAGAAGCTTAAAGAGTACTGAAGCCAGGTCCTCCCCGTAAGATGCTGATTTGATTGGTCTGGGTGGGAACCCAGGTTCTGAGTGTTGAAGAATTCCCAAGGTAACTCCATGTGTGTGCAACAGTGGCTCTCAGGGTCACTTGGAAGCTGCCCTGAATGCAGGTTTCTGGGCCCTGCGCCAGTTTCCCACTCAGAAGATCTGCCGTGGGACTCCTGAACTGGCACTCCGTACAGTGCGTAGAGGAAACAGGGTAATGTCTGTCTTCCCAGGGCAGAGTGCAGAGGGGCAGGAACAAGGAGGGAGCCGGGAGATGATGGGAAGGCGGTGTCTGAAGCGACGCCGGAGGGCCCAGGCAGAAGGCAGAGTACCCGGAAATGGCGTTGGGTGGGGCCGTAAGGGGCAGATCCCACAGGGATTTGGGAAGCCAGAGGTGAGGATAAGCACTTGACTTTGCCTAGATGAGGCAGGAAGTGGAGCTGAGGCCTCCTTTGCCCTTGCTCTTTGGGTCTCCTGAGGGCTGGAGTCGGGTAGATCAACCATACCATGCTTCTCTGGAGCCTCCCTGCCTCCTCTCTGCCCCACCACCCGCCCCGCTCGGCAGCCAGAGTGACCGTCCAGGATATCAGCCAGGCTCTGTCACTCCCCTTGCTTAAATCCTCCCAAGAGTTTCCCTAGGGTGCTTGGAATAAAGTTCAAACTCCATCTGCAGTTGGCCAGGCCCTTCTGAGGAGGCCACGAGAGTCCAGTGTGGAGTGGGCCAGGCGCCACTGGGAGAAGGGCTGCAGGGCCCTGAGGTTGTGCCACAGGCCATGCCTCCCACGGAGCACGTTGGAGACGGGAGGCCCATTCCAGGGCACATGAAGCTCTCTCACGGGCCACTTTAGCTCCAGGGCTCCCCAAAGGCCTTGCTGAAACTTCCTAGGACTCTGAGGGGCCCAAGACACTCTCCTTCAGCCTTCCCTCGCCGGGGTCAGACTTAGAAAATCCCTCAGGAACTTTAGGAGGCTTCTCCCTGATTACCTGGGGAGCTGGCTCCCCTAGTCCACAAGCTTAGCCGGGTGCAAAGGAAGCAAGTCCTGCTACCCTATCAAGTGCTTTCTGCCCTTTCCACACGTGTTGGGGACCCATGGTCTTAGGGCAGCTATCCTATGCCTAAGATCTGTGACAAGCAACTTATAAAGGATGCATTCCCAGGGAGAACCCGTAAGGCACGGGAGGAGTAGGATGGGGAAGAAGGGGCAGCCAGGCAGGCGCTGGTCCACCGCGGCACCTTGGCGATCTCGCGTGAATCCAGCAAGGCCACGTCAGAGACGCTTGATCCACAGCTTAGCTGAGCATGGTGGGCACAGCAATACCCCACAGATGTCCCCATCCTGGTCCCTGGAACCTGTGACTGTGCCGCCTTAGGTGGCAGAAAAGGCTTTGCAGATGGAATTAAGTTAAGGATCTAGAGAGGAGGACGTTTTCCTGGATTATCTGGGTTGGCCAGATGTAATCACAGGATCTGGGTGAGAGGGAGAAAGTGGTGGGGCACTAGAAGCGGGGTTCATGGGGTGTGGTTTCTGGCCCGGCCACAAGCCCAGGAATTCAGGTGGCCTCCAGAAGCCGGAAAGGGCAAGGAGAGCGGTTCTCCCCTGCAGCCTCTGGAAGGAGTGTGGGCCGGCAGCCCCTGGTTTTTAGCCCAGAGAAACCCGTTTCAGACTTCTGGCCTCCAGAGCTGCAAGAGAATAAATCTGTATTGTTTAAGCCACCAAGCCGGTGACGAATTAGAGCGGCAACAGGGATCTGATACCCTGAACACCGGTCCTGCTGGGGAGCAGAGGGGCCCGAAAGAGCTCCCAGCTCCCTGTCTCCCTGCTGCCAGCACCCTGGGCCACCCATGGGGGTTCCCCCAACCTCCAGGGAGCTGAGGAAGGATGGGGCTCCCTGGCGTCCTGCCCTGCCCCCAGGATTCAGCCGGGCTCCTCAGCACAGGGGCATGTTGTAGGCATCTGGCTTCTGTTGCGTGGTGCCTGCTTTTGCTGTGTGGGGTGAGGACCTGGGGAGCTGGCATCTTGGCTTACTCTTCTTTTCACTGTCTATGTGAGTAACGACTGTCTGAATCTAAAAGTGGCGTGTTGTGTATTCATCAGCAGACGCAGCCAGGGCTTGGTATTGGCCTGTCCTGTGTGTGTGAGAGCTTGACCGTCCCAGCCAAGTCCCACAGGTTGCTGGGGCAGAATTACACCCGGAGGAAAGGAGCTGGGCTTTGTCCTCTGCCACCCGTCACTGGCTACAGGCTGCCCTCAGGGAGACGCAGATTCAGCCAGGGTGAGCACAGAGGCCCAGTGCCAAAGGGCAGCGCCCCAGGGCCACAGGGGAATGTTAGCAACGAAGCACACAAAAGCTGGAAAAGGGATCCCAACAGGCCCGGGAGGGAGAGAAGAGACGAGAGTGTGTGGAGCCTGCTACCCTTACCAAGAATCACAGAAGGCTCATCGCAGCATTCGCTGCTGGGGAGATGGATCCCGAGGCCCCATGACGAAATGGATTTGGAAACCCATCCCGCATGCCTGCGGACCACTGCCCGGGGCCCGGCTTCTGGGCAGGAGCCAAGGGCGCACATCAACACGACTGCCACGTCCAGGCCGCAGCAGTGGTCGTCCACAGACCAGGAAAAGGCGGTGTTTCCTTCAGGAAACAATACAAGTGCCCAAGCCTGCACTTTTCATGCCAAACTACTCGTGGAAGCCAGTGGGCAGCCAGCCACCCAGGGTTCCTGGAGCACCCAGCTGCAGGAAGCTGACTCAGCCCCCAACCCGGACGCCAGGCCAGGCTGACCAGGTGGCCCTTCAGGGATGGCACAGAGAGGAAGCCTCTGCACCCTCATCTGCACACACCTGTTCCTTTCATTTGCTCCCATCTGCCGCCTGTCTTCACCCACCCCACACCTAAGACTTCCTTCCATTCTTGTATTTTCCCACTGGCTGTCTCCCTTCTCTCTGCTGACTTAGAGATGCCAAAGGCCCACAGGCCCCTGGAGCATTGCTCAGACACACAGGACCTTCAGGGACAAAGAGGGGTTTCACTCATGACCAGGAAAAAAGACCGAAGCAAAGGAAACAGGTGTAAGTCAGAGGGTGGCAAACATTCCCTGTAATGGACGTGGCGGTGAATATCTCAGGCTTTGCAGGCCGCACAGTCCCTATCACAACTACCCATCTTTGCTGCTGCAGCTCAAAGGCAGCCACTGACCTGACGTAAGCCATGGGCCTGGCTGCGTCTAAGGGAAATTTTTATCACACAAACAGGGAATGACCTGGATTCAGGCTGCAGGCATAATTTGTCAACCCCTGGTTTATATGTTCACAGAATCCAACAAGTCAAAATTAGAAGGAACTCTAGAGATTACTTAGTCCAGGGATGGGAAATGGGTTTCAACCCACCTGCTGCTCTGACTGCCAGTAGCGGCTCCCTGGACCACTGTGCTGGAAGGACTGAGGCCAACACTTAAATCAGAGGGAAAGGGCCGTAGCTGACTGGCGCCCCATGCCATGGGTGTCGGGGTATGACAGTGCCAATGACTCATATCGGCCATTCAATTAATCAAATGCCCTCATTTTCTATATGAATCGCTAGATTCCAGAGAGGTTAAGTGAGTCACCTGGGGCCACGCAGCCATGGCCCAGAGTTGCTTGCCAACTGGCTCTTTCATGTTACTCTGAAGCAAAGTGGAAAGTTATATTTATTCCATTGTGTCATTGCCACATCTAAGCCAAAGAATTCCCCGTGGCCCCTTTGTGCCAAATTTACCAACTTGGGCCCTTGAGCGCAGTGACAGAGCCCTGGATGCCATTTTGTCCTTGATTTGTGAGAATTGACATTTGGGGGACTTTCACACCCATAAAAACATCCTATTTCTGATGTCAGAAAAATTAGGAGTGCTGTCTACTGGACCTTGTTCATGGTGGGGCATGAAGTGACCCCCATGATGAGCCATGGTTTCCCTTCGCCCCCGGAAATGCCCCCCGGGCACCTGGTCACTGCCTGGGGGGCCCTGGAGATCTGGGGCCGACCTGGAGCCCACGTCAGCATTCTGAAGCCTCAGGCTCTGGTGTTTCTCACTTGTGAGTCTACTTCCTAAGATGCAAAACTGCCAGGGACTTTATTAATGCCAGTTAATAAGCAATTCACAAAACAGGATGCAGGTTGAACTTTTGAAAGAATCTTTTTAAAGATTCCTCTTTTGAGACACTTGCTCTTGGAATGCTCCCGCTCAGAACCCAGCTGCCATGCTGTGAGAAGCCCATGCCCCCCGGACAGACCATGGGAAGGGGTGCCAGGGGACAGCCCAGATGGAGCAGCTGCGAGCCACTGGATCAAGGAGAGCCATCCACAGGGACACTTTCTGAGGCATCTACCATCGCTTGGGCCTGAGGACACCGTCTGCATCACCAGGGCCTCAGCTCCATCCAGGCTCTGAGTCCTGCCCCACTCCCATCCTCAAGCCACCCTTGTGGAAAGCCTGACAGCCTGGGGGAGGGGGATGGCTATGGAAACAAGGGATCACTTCTGTCTGGAGAGAAGCTGACCATCAGGTGTCCCCTTTGGGTTGAAACAGATATTTGATTATTTTCCATTTTTCTATAAATGTTATTAATTTTTGTGTGGTGTGTTATAATTAATAGAATTCCTAATCCTTCTTGGTCCCTTTTGATAAGGCTGGAAGGCAAATATGATTGACAGTCCATTTTGCAGAAGAGGGACCCACAGGCTCAGAGAGGCTATATGACTTTGCCCAGATGCCATAGCCAGTAAGTAGAGGAATTGGGAATTAAACCTAGGGGTCTTGACAAGGTTTTTTTCCTCCTATGCCACAGTGCGTCTCTGTTTTGGGAGGTGGGGGAAATGGAGCTGTAATTGAAAGTGCTGTTCACCACTCAATATCTAGTCTCCATTTCTGGCTTGATGACAGAACCTGATTTTACTCAGGAGAGGAATGTATCCAGCTAAATCTACGTTTTCCAGTCTCTCTTGTAGAAAGATGTGGATGTGTGACTAAGCGAAATGTAAGCCTTGGTGTTGGTGGGGCTTCCAAGAAACCTGCTTCAAAGGCATCTGTCTTAACTGAGAGAAATACTTGTTTGGCCTTTCCTTCTTCCTCCAGCCTACGGTTCATAGAATGGCTGGAGCCCCATTAGCCATATTGGGCCATGAGGACACTCTCAGGGTAGAAGCTACTTACTGCAGACAACGGAGCAGAAAGATATAACAAGGTTGGGTTCTGCCCTGGATTGCGTACCTCTAAACTTCTTAATAAGTTAAAGAATAAGCACTTGGGGATTTGAGTCACTATTTTTCAGGTCTCTGTTATAGTCAATTACAATTTCAAATTCATAAAATTTATGTAATTGAAATAAAAGAGTTGTTGATGTCAAGCACTGAGATTGTGGGGTTGTTTCTTAGGTAGCATCATGACACAAGTAACTGATCAATACAAGCTACCTGAAGATCACACGTTAGGCCCTCCTCCCCCTCATACCTCACATCCCCAAGCCCTAAATATTCCTCAAAGTCCCTGCATGCTCTCCAACATCTCTGCTTCTGCCTCAGCTCAGGCCTCACCTCTCTGGGGCACAGTGGCTTCCCAGTGGCCTTCCTGGCTTTAGACTGGCCCACTTAGGTGCACTTTCTCTAGATGAGGGTGAGTTTCTGAAGTATAGTCAGATCATGTCCCTCCTTCACATGGATTTTAGTTAAGGGCTTCCATACATGTATGCCATTCCTTTTCCTGGGAACGCTCTCCAACCTGAATATAACTCACTTCCAGCTTCCCTCAGATGTTCCCCAAACTCTCCACACCCAGTCTCAGCATCTTACTGGGCACTGCCCTACCCAGTACCCTCATGCTAACCCCCTTTAGGACATTATTGAAATTACCTGTGTCTTGTCCAGCTCCCCCATAAACTGTGAGCAACCTGAGGGCAGGGCCTGAAGACATTTTCCCAGAATAAACTATGTGCGTGTCCAGACCAAAGACCTGAGCCATCTTTAAAAAAGGAGACGATCCCCATCACCTCATTCTGAGGATGGGCTGGCTCTCTGGGGCAGGTGGTTCAGCTCTGCCTAGACGCAGTGGCTCTGACTAGAAAACCCAAGGCTGGAGGGGAGAGAATGCCAGGGAGGGAGAAAAGCAGGGTCAGGAGGGGGAAAGAGGGAAAGAAGGAGAGAGGAGATAGGCGAGAAGAAAAACAGTGAGAAGGCAGAGCTGGGGCTGACGGGCCAGGGAAGCTGGGAAAATGGGAAAGGAGTCGGGAACATAAAGATGGGCGTCAGGAGGGATTCAGGAGGGGAGGAGCCCAGGCGGGGGACAGGCCTGCTTCCCGGTCAGTCTCCCTGCGCTCACCCCTCTCCACTCCCTCACGGAACTGGCTCAGGCCACGCGTGCAGTTGGCTCAGGACTCCAATTCACGTGCCAGAAGCACAAACCAGAGGGTGGGAGAGGCATGCGGCCCAGGCCGGGTGAGCCAGGCTGCCCTGCACACAGGATGCAGGGCCATGACGCTCCTGTGCAGCCATCCCAGGGCAGGCCAAGAAGTCTAGACATGGACGGCAGGAGGAGGGACGCTGAGAGTGCTCATGCCAAGGGCTGAGCTGTGGCAGGAGGGGCTCAAGGCCAGCGCCGGGCCGGCTTGTGAATCAGAGCAGTGTGTCTGGGGAGGGCTGAACCTGCCAGGAATGTGGTTGCAGAATGCACATCTCAGGACACTGCAGGTTTTGTCCCAGAGGAGGCTCTGAGCAGAGAATCAGAATCTGTCCCAGGGACTCAGCCTGGGGCTTAGAGAAGCACGATTGGGGCACAACTGGCTGGAGCCTCCAGAGCTGCCGATCATCAGAACCACTGTGGGCAGGTGCAGAGGGTGGGGGGCTTCAAAATATAGAGTCTCAGACCACATTCTGGAGGCTGATTCCACAGGGCTGGGGGAGGGCCTGGCAAGCTATACAATTTTTAAAAGTTTCCCAGTGATTATGAGAGACAGCAAACTTAGAAACTATTGATCTAGAGCAGGAGTCACCAAACTTCTTCTGCAAAAAGCCAGAGCCTAAATATTAGGCCAAACTCTCTGTCATGAACTACTCGATTCTGCCATGTGTATCATAAAAGCAGCCTAGACGACGTGTAAATGAATGGGTGCAGAGGTGTTTCAGTAAAGCTCTAGTTATGGACCCTGCAATTTCAATTTCATAGAATTTTTACATTTGTGAAGTATTATTCTTATTTTGATTTTTTCCCCAACCATTTAAAACGTAAAAACATCCTTAGCTCAAATCCGGTGTTGGACAGGACTTAGCCTGAGGGTCAGAGTGTGCAGACTTCTGCTCTAGCCAGTGCTACTGAGAAGACGTAAGTGTAGAGATTGAGAGCACATGTTTAGAAACGTTGCTAGCACTTGGATGCTGCTGTGCTATCCAAGCCCGGGCACAGTAGATCCAGCTTAGCCCTAGTCGGCCGATGGGGGATGGCGTGGCTGGTGCCAGGTACCACGCACTGTGTCCTGGTCTTACATGGGAGGACCACATGTGGTTGGAGATGGGCTAGAAAGTTTTAAAACTGGTTCACCCCAGAAGGTTTGAAAAGTGGTGATCTAAATTATTCCTTTGGCCCGGAGAGGATCTGAATCCTCCCACCATAATCCATAACCTCCCTAAAGTCAACAGTTATAACTACAGCAGACAAAACAAATTGTGCATGAATAAGAAGAATCAAAAAGGAAAATACCAAGCCTTTAGTGAAGATCCTTTGAGTCCAGTTATAATGTAAATTTGCATAGTTTTTCTTTGGATTTGTTTTCCAAGTTTCCTATAAGGAACATGTATGAATTTTATAATTGAGGGTGTTCTAGGTTTCGATGTTTTTTTTAAACAAAAAGTAGCTTTAAAAAGATTGTCAGGAGAATAATTTCCCCATTGGACAACCCTTCCCAGTGTCTCCCCACCCTTCGGTCAGTAAGTCCTTTTTTACATTTAATCCACTTCTGAAGAATCAGGCCTAGAAGGAAGAAAATGGAAAGCATATGCTGTCCCTTCGATGGCAGAGCCCAGTTCTTGTCATTCGTTGTTCTTTTCCACAAGAGGCTCACGGGCTGGGGCTGGAGTGGTCAGGGCTGGAGATGCTGCATCATCAGTCACGGGCGCACCGCCAGGAGCCCCAGGGGAGCAGAGCGCTTCCAACACTGACAGCCTCCACCTGGGGCGTCTGCTGGACTCTCCCCAGTGAAGGTCACGGCCACTCAGGAACTCTGGGAAAGAATGTAGGAGAAAGGTCAGGGCAACTCAGCCTCCTTCTAGGGAAAAAACACCACTCCGAGTGCCCAGGGATCATGGGCCTCCGGGAACCTGGGTTCGAATCCTGACGCAGCCACTTTTTGCTGTGGAGCTCAGGCAGAGCAGCAAAGTTTGCTAAGCCTCAGTTTCCCCCCAGGAAAATTGGGGTAAATAGTATGAGCCTTCCAACCGCAGGAGTGTTATGGAGAGCAAGGGAGTCCTCAGGCCGGAAAGCTGACACAGGTGGCTCTGAGATGCTGGCTCTCCCTGCTGGCTCTGGTGACTCAGGTCAAGACCATTACCACAGGCAAAGGGCGGGACACAGATGCGACACACTGACGGCCTCTGCCACTCCGACTGGCTGCTAAAGAAGACATGAGTTGCAAAGAGGCGATCCATGCTTTCTTTCTGGACTCCAGCCTGCATCTGAGTGCACACCTTTGAATCTACCTATGTTCCAACCTCAGCCCCGTCCCAAAGGGGCTGGGAAGACTGGCCAAGATCAGGATTTTATTTTTCTTTGCTCAAGATCTGCACAGTCCAGTTTGGTAGCCACATGTGGCTACATGTAGCTGTTTCAATTTCAATTAATTAGATTTAAATGAAATTAAAATGTCTGTTCCCCTGTCCCACTAACCACATGTCAAGTGCACAGTAGCCCATGTGGCTGCTAAAGGAAACAGCACAGACAGAGCCTTGCCATCATCCCGGAAGGTTCCGTGAGACAGACTGTTCTAGTGGCTCAGTGGGCCTCCAGAGGACAGCCCTGGACAGAGAAGAATTCTGGGGGCCATTTGCAAAAGCATCCTCTCGTTTCTGCAATGACACCTTCCCTATTTAAAAACAAATATCTACAGAAATTCCATCTAGTGTCTGGCATGTTTGGGGGACGCACTATGAGAGGCAGACCCCTGGCGAGTGAGGTCTGTGGCTCCTGCAAGCATCAGGCCCTGAAAGAGGCTTCTGCTCACTGGCTGTCTGCTCTTAAAAAAAAAGCTGATAAAGAGGTGGTGCTTCTTATTTTTTTTTAAAACAGAACTATTTTAAGGAATGCTGGTTTCAAAATAGCTTGATGCTATTCACGGGAGGGAAAGAGAAAGGGCAGCTTTAAGCGGTGAGGATCCCTGGAGCCACCAGCACAGCTCTGTGGGGGCCAAGACGGTGGACTCAGGGCTCCCCAGATCCTACCTGGGGCTCCACATGCTTCTGGCTCCCATCCCAGATCCTCAGCAGGCCTGGGACATGCCGAGGCTCACCCTGGAGACTCCAGCTCTGCTTCTCCGACCTTCTCTCCAAGACCCTCCAGAATCTCCATTTCTATTGCAGCCTGGGCTCTGTCCCTCATGAACCAGTTTAAACGTAGATCCAGATCCCAGATGATTGTCCCTCCCCCAGAACAGGCAGGTGTCAGCATCCTCAGGCTTCACCACTGCCAGGAGCTCTGGCCGGCCCAGCTGCCAGCAGTGACCTCTGTGCCTGAGCAACACCTCTGGCTTTGCAGGGCCCACGTCCACATGTAGGCAAGACAGTCCAGAAGTATGCAAACAATGTTCCACAGGGCACAGAGGCCCCAATGCCCCACGCCCCCGTCCCTTAGGGGAAAACTGTCCAAGGCTCTGTCCCAGTGGGCCCAGCATGGCCGAGTCTCTGCTGCCCACGGTGGTCAGCTGGCAGCCCCGCCCCCTTCATTGCCTCCCCTCCCCTCCATCTCCTTCCCCGCATCCCTACCAGTATTTCCTAGGATCACCTCCCAAGTAAACCATTGACCCTCAAAAGCTTGTTTTCAGGGTCTGTTCCTAGCAGAACCCACTGAAGACAAAGACTAAATCCCCAGGTGATTCAAGAACAGCACAAGGAAGTTCTAGAATCAAGTGAGGGGTGTGTGGTTGAGATGAGAGGAGGGCATCTTTCAAAATCCCCAGAGAAGATCTGAGTGACCTCTCAGAGACAGAGCCCATCTGCTTCTTGTGGGGTGTGGAGCCAACCATCTGGGGTCCCCATGGCTCAAGGAGGCCTCCGAGATTCAAATAAATACATCTAGACCCTCGGACTGAAATGGTGTGATGGAACCTGCCCACGCCCCAGCCAGATAACCGTTTGGAGGGTTGAAAGGAGCAGAAAAGGGGCACATGATTCTGCCCTGGAAGGTTAGCCCAATGCCCTCACCCATGAGGGGCCCAGGTCCCTAGCAGAGGCCCAGCCCACTGGAGCCCTCGTCTTAGCAGGGGCACCAGGGGAGACCCCTCCACGCTGGGGAAGCCTCGGTGAGCACCCAGAGCTCGCTGGAAGCCAGAAGGGGTGGGTGCGGGATGCAAGACAGTGTAGTCCCGGGGCCTCGCCAGGCCTCCTGTGCCTGTGCAGGAGGGGGCAGCAGGCCCCCTTGCCACAGACAGGTGCCCGCTTGCTGCCTCCTCCCCCTGCCCAGCAGGCGGACGCCCTCCCTGGCTTGGTCAGAGCGCTCTTCCCTCCCTGCCCCCCACAGCGCCCCAGGCTAGTGACTCACAGAAAGGTCTCCATGCCGGTTCAGCTCCAAAGGCAGCCGTCACCTGGTCACCTGGCAGAAAGTGAGAACTAGACAACGCCCCTGCTGGCTCTCACAGCAACCCGGTCCTGCATCAGGGAGCCCAGGTCTCCTCTTGTTGCAGAAGCCAGTGTTTCTGTCTGATTCCAGGCTGCCCTCACAGCTCCTTCCAGTGTGGCCTGCATGAGACGGCTGGGTCCACAGCACAGGCAGCTCGTTGCCTGGCTTATCAGGCTGTTTAGTTTTTAACATGTGATCGTGAACTAGTTTTAGACTTACAGAAACATTGCACGAGTAACACAGAGGGTTCCCTCATATTCTGCATTCTACCTCCCCTCATGTTAATGTCCTCCATAACCACACACAATTATCAAGAAAATTAGCAAGGGTGAAATTAAGTTAACATTCGTTAACTAAACTGCAGAGCTTTTCAAATTTCACCAAATTATCCAGTAACGTCCTTCTTCTGTTGCAGAATTTTATCCATGATCCCACATTGTATTTCCTCTCAGCCTCTTCTAGTCTATGACAGTGCCCCAGTCTTTCCTTATCTCTCTTGACCCTGACTTGTTTGAAGAGACCTGGTCAGTTGACTTTGTAAAATGTCCCTGAGTTTGGGCTTGTTCAATGTTTTCTCATAACTGGGGCGAGGTTTGTGTTTTTGGAAAGAATTCCATTAAAGCGATGTTATATCATCATATCAAAGAGTTCATGATACTGGTCTGTCTTATTACTGGTGATGTTAACCTTGATCACTTTCCTAACTTGGTCAGGTGTCTCCACTATAAGTTGAATTATGTAATATATACTCTTTGGGGCCTGGCTTTCTTTTTCTCAACGTGGAGATTCATATTGCTGTACGTATTTTTTGTCCCGTTTCATTGCTGCCGAGTGGTCCGTTGTGTGACTATACCACTACTCTCTCTATCTCTAGGAGAGGTGAAAACATCAGCTATCTCCCTCTCCATTGCCTGGAGTGGTATTGGTGTCGGCACCATTGAATACAGTTGTGCAGTGCACAACCTGTGCAGCTGGACATGGTGGCCCATGATCCAAGAACTACCTGGATCACAATCCAGCATCTCAGATTTCTTTACTCCAGGGGATTGTACTGCTAATCCCATTTGGTAAAATCTGCAGGAAGGCCAGCAGGCTGGAGAACCAGGGAAGAGCTGGTACTGTATTCAAGTCCAAAGGTAGACTCCAGGGGGTCATTTTCCCTTAAAACCTTCAACTGGTTGGGCCCAGCCCACCCAGATTTTGGAGGGCCATTGGCTTTCTGGTTTAAATGCTAATCTCATCTAAAAAACACCTTCACGGCAACATCTGGACTAGTGTTTGACCAAATATCTGGGTTCTGTGTCCCAGCCAAGTTGACACATAAAATTAACCATCCAGCAGGCTACAGTTTCTGACTTCCATTCACAAACAGGTTTCAAAAACTCAGACTCCCTACAGCAGCCAGTGCAGTGACATGACTGTGGGGGCTTATCAGACGGGGTTCACCTCTTTACCTTGGGGAAGAGAGGGGACTGTGGCTGACCAGGGAGCCCAGGGCTCACTGAGACCGGGTGGCCCATGCTTTGCCCCAGTCAGTCCACTGTCACATGGCAACATGGTGTATCAGCAATGCCAGACACACCAATTTTTTCAAGAATATTGAAATCTGGATTTCTATGTGAAATCATCTATTTCTTTAATGCTGGCAATTAATTAAAAATTTTTAAATACGTGCAGGACAAACAAATCCAAGAATACGATGCGCCCTTGGGCAGTGCACTGCTTCTCACACTTTAACGTGGACAAGAATCAACTGGAGGGCTTGTGAAAACACAGGTGCTGAGCCCCACATCGCATTTCTGAGCCAGCAGATACAGAGTGGAGACAGAATTTGCATTCCTAACAGGTTCCCAGGTGAGGCCGATGCTGCTGGTCCAGTGATGGGTCTAGAAGGAAAAAGACAATATAGGGAGGCAGGAAGTGATGGCCACAGACACTGAGGGGCTGACAGGGGTTGCTCGGAGCTGACCTGGCCATTCTGCAGAGGAGTAGACTAAGGCCAACTTGGCCCCAGAACTGGGACTCAGGAGGCTGGACTCACAGCCATGCCGTCTAAGGACCCCCCTGAGGGCTTGGTTTATAGAAACTCTCTTTAGTGGGTTGAATGATGGTCTCCAAAAAGATATGTTCTTGTCCTAATCTCTGGAATCTGCAAATGTGATCTTATTTGGAAAAAGGTCTTTACAGATGTAATTAAGTTAAGGATGTCCAGATGAGATCATCGTGAATATTCCTGGCAGGCCCTACATCCAGGGAAAAGTGTCCTTACAAGAGACACAAAGAGGAGAGACACACACGTGAGAAGAGGAGCCCAGAGGCAGAGAATAGATGGATGTGGCCAAAAGCCGAAGAATATGCCCGGAGCCCCCAGAAGCTGGAAGAGGCGAGGAAGGGGCTCCCTAGAGCCTTCGCAGGGAGCACAGCCCTGCCGACACCTTGACTTTGGGCTTCTGGCCTCCAGAGCCCTGAGAGAATAAATGTCTTGTAAGCTACCCAGTTTGTGGCAATTTGTTACAGCCGCTTCAGGAGACGAATACACCCTCTCTAAATATTGGTTGAAAAATGAAGAGAGAAGCGAAAGGGGCTTTGGGACCTGCCAAGTGCTATGGAAAAAGCTGTGACCTACGTCTGTGCTTTTCAAACCTAAGCCAGACTCCCCCAGAAAAGTGAGGTGGTCTCTCATCCCCAGCCTCCTCCAGGTCACTTGACTTCACTTCCCCATGGTTCATGGACAGCCAGCCGGGAGCACAACTCTCCTTCCAGGCAGCGGCCGCCCTCCCACTGTCCCCGGCCCCTGGGAGGCCAAGGCTGAAATTCCCAGGCCACAGTCAGTAGCCCCCATAGGAGGAGTGGGAAACCACGCAGAAACCCTTCACCGTCACGGTGGGGCAAAGGGCTGGCTCTGCCGGTCCCCGGGACACCCCAGCCGCCCTGCAGGGAACAGGGCTTGCCCCACTGGTGGCTCGTCTCCAGATGCCCCGTCCTGCCTTTGCTGGGTCGGGTCCAATAGAGGCTGCTCTCCAAAGCTAAAAACAGAAAGGAGATTTTCTCCAGCTCTTCTTTGATGCTGCCAACAGCCGGGTCTCCCCACCATCCAGTCTGGTCTCTGCCTTTCCCAGGACACGAGTTAGGGGCTCTAGGGCTCGGCCAAGATGAACTGGGTCTTCCTGTGCTCATTCAGGCCTAGGCACACCCTCTGAATTAGGAGGGGCCCCAGGCAGAGTGAGCGCCCACAGTGACCAGAAAATCAAGAAGAATCAACCCCAAGCCTCTCGGGGATTGTCCAGTTCCGCTCTCCAAGGAGGCTGTGCCGACAGACAGATGGGCAGGCTCGTCCTCAAGCCTCCTGGGAGGAGATTCTCTGGCAACTCCACTCCGCACATTCCTTCTCTCCCAGACACAGTTTACCTCATGTACTCAGAATTTCCCACTAAGACGGGAAAAATGATGATCTCAAGTCCATCTCAGGGAACGTTGTCTCTGGCCGGCAAGAGGCAAAAGTCCCCTCAGAGGCTGGAAAAGTTTGGGTTCCAAATTCCTACCCTCTCCCCAAAACAACTGATTCTGAAAAGAACTTCCAGAGTTTCTGTTTCTCTTTCTTTCTTTAAATCATAAAAATACCTTTTGAATTTTTCCTTTGGCCAAGAGACACATAGCCCTGTGTCCAGCCCCCAGCAACACCCTACGCAGGGGCCTGTGGCCCAGCCTGTACCATCCAAGCTCCTGGTCAGCCGGCGGCGAGGCAGACAGGCCCCCAAACCGTGGAGGTGGAGCTGCAGCCGGTGTTGTGGGTGTGGTTCTTGGGCTGCAGAAGGCCAGGCGTGAGCCCGTGGACAGGGCTCGCTCCTGTCGTGGCCCCACCTTTGGCGGCCGCCAGGAGTCTCAGCCCCATCCTTAGCTTCTGGAGAAGGGGTCAGGAAGGGATCCTGAAGGCACTTCTTTCCCTCATACAGCACCCCAAGCAACCGGATTCCCTACATTCAGTGTCCTAGCAGTTTGCCTAGCTCTGCGGCCATTTGCATTTCGTCAAGCTGGGAATGATCGAGATGGTCCAATGCTATTAGCCGCATTCCTAAACGCAGTAACACTTTGCTTCTCCTCTTAGCTCGTGCTCCCCTCTGCCCCACTCTTCTGTGGGCAAAAAGCTCAGAGGGACGCTGTGAGGTGGTCCTGCCTTCAGCCTTCCTGGGCTCCGGCCCTGCTCAGCCCTGCAGACAGGTCTACCCCTCACACTCACAGGCCTGAGTCACAAGGCTAACTGAAGGCCTGCATACCGTGTATCCGAATATTTAAGTATTGTAAATCAAGCAAGTGAGCTGTTCAATAAAATATGTTCCATGCTCCTACCTTGATTATATACTTCCATAAGACCTGGGAGGCCAGGTCTGAATTTAGAGTCCTAGGGCTCTGCAGAGTTCTACCCCAAAAGATGGCCATGGAGGGAGAGCTGACCCAGGGAAACGTAGCCCGCTGCTCAACCCCCAACAGCTCCATCTGCTCCTGCAAAGGCTTCTTGCACATATGCATGGCCGCTCCACCCGGAGTCTCAGTTTCACCCATACTTCCACCACAAACTGTCCCTTGGCCACCCCTGTACCTGCTCCAGTCACAGGTTGCCTTTGGGAGAATGAACACTGGGAGGAGACCCATGGTTCTTAGAGGAGAATTTGGTTAGGAAAGCCAGGTCCCAGGTACGAGGGAAAGGTCTAGAAAGGTCTCACAGGCTCTGAGTAGTCATGTCCCACAGCCCCTCTTCTCCGCACCCTGCGGAGGGGGGCATAACCAGAGAAGAGCCTGCACATGGCCCTCTAAAATACAGCGTCTGAGGCAGGGTCCCCCTTGCTGGGGTCTAGGGCAGTACTGGTGTGACCCTGGGGCATTTTCTCAACTTCTCTATGCCTCAGTTGCCTCAGCTATAAAAAGGAGATGACAGTAAGGCTTTCTCTTTGGAGGTGGTGTGAAGATTGGCTGGGATGAAGCAAGTAAAATGCCCAGGACGATGTCTGAAATACAGGGAGTAAGTAAGGACTGCTGCGTAACAAGTGACTTCAAAGCTTAATGACCTCAAACAAACCACTCTGTTATCTCTCATGATTTCGTGGGTCAGGAATTCAGGGAGGGCCAGGCTGGGCGATTCTTCTGCTCCTGGTGGGACCTACGGTGGTTACTCAGTGTCGTACTGGCAGGCTGGTGGGTTGAAGCAAAAGGGGGTTTACTCGCGTGTCTGGTGCTTTGGTGGGGGCAGCTGGAAGGCTGGGCTCAGTTGGAACCACTGATCAGAGCACATGGGGCCTCTTCAGCAGGAGGAGCTCAGAGTAGTCAAACTCTTTCGTGGCAGGTCAGGATCTCAGAGCAGGTGTCCCAAGAAAGGAAGTGGAAGCTGTCAGACACTGCAGGTTTGGGCCCAGAAACTAGGACAGCAGCACTTCTACCATTTTCTATTCGCCAAGTGGCCACAAAGCCTCACCTAATTCAAGAGAAGGGCCACAGACTCCACATTTCAATGGGAAGAGTAACAAAGAAATTTGTGCCTATCGATCACAGATGGAAAATTAGATCTATTGTAATTTTCTAAACAAGTGAAACTAGAAGCTGGTGAGGGCATTTTGGTCCATGACATAATGAAGTACAAAAAGGTCATTTTTGGAAAGTTAACGTTCAGTACCGCTCTTAACTGAATGCCCTCCCCCTTAATGCTGACCCCAGTGCCTCACCCACCCCGTGTCCCGTTCAGTAGATTCTCATGTGCGTCAGTCCATTCAAGCAAACTGGATCCCTAATGAGCACAGGGCACATCATGAGGTGTTGATAGGAGGATGAATGGACTCGCCGAGAATCTCTACCTTCCCTCATAAAGCACCCAGACTAGTGAAGGGAATGAGGAAGAGACCCAGCGGTGCACTGGGAAGCCAGCTCTCCGAAGGGGTGGAGGTGAGGGGCCCTGATTTGTAGTGTTTGCTGATTTTCCTAGCAAGAATCAGCCATGGTTGATTTCAAATAGCCAGCATGATCTCACTGAAACAAGAGCTGGGAAGAGATGCACAGGATAGTCTCCAGCACCCACTGATGGTTTCCAAAAGATGAAAACAAGATGGGAAGTGGTTAATGCCAAGAACAAGCTGCAAGAGAGACCATGTGTGCTTGGGGGCGGCATGAGGGGATGTTACCTCCTGAAGGAGACAACAATTGTGATGAGCTTTGGAGGATAGGTAGAGATGAGTGAAGGAAGACGATCTTGGCAGGAGGAGCTTAGAAAAAGGCCCAGGGGTGGCAAAGCCCAAGGAATATCTAAGAACCGTGACGGGCAGATACATGGAGAAGAATGGTTAAGATCTGACTGGAAAAGGTAAGGCAGGCCCCAAAGATGGAGGGACTGGAAAGCAGAGCTGAGGAGTTAACACTAATTCACCAGGCAATGGGGAGCCAGGGAAGGCTTTTGAGCTGGGAATGATGTCATGTAGAAAGAACAAGCCTACAGCAGAGTGGAGGGTGGATTGGAAGCAGGGTGAGCCTGGGAAGTGGAGACAGGAAATGGGACTACAGGATTGACTCTGATGCTCCAAAGGGATTGGGGATAATTTGTTAGTTTGCTCTGAAAAGGTATTCTTCCAAAGAAATTTGAAATGTTAGCAGTCATTTCTTGAAAATAGTTCCATCTTCCAGACCAAGAATGAGAGGCTCTCTAGTGGCAGCTCACAGGGGAGATTTTGGGGCCAGGGGACTTCTCCAAGACCTCCCCTGCTTTTCTCCAGAAAGCAGCCTCCTTGCACAGGCCCCAGCAACCTTGACAGACCCTCCGAGGCCTCAAGTCCCTCTTGGGTACCTGTCTCCACAGTGACAAAGGGAAGCAGGGACAGGGAAAGCCGAGAGGGTGTTCTGACACCGAGAAGCCTAGGGCTGTCCGGGGAGCGGCTCACCCCTCTTGTGCCATCCCAAACGGCAGGAGGGCGGGACATGAAAAGTCACTGAAGTTACATGTGCCCCATACACACATGCCGTGCTCCATAGCCCGTCGACTGCTTTCAGATACACTTTCCTGTTTAATCGTCTTATGCATCCTGTCTGAGAGTCGGGATTTATAGCTGTACCTTACAAATGGAGAAGCTGAGGCCCAAAGAGGTGAGGGGCTTCAACAGGCAGAACCTGGTAGAGCAAGTTCCTGCCCAATACCCTTGCCTTGGAATGTCCAGCCTCTTTGGGGACACAAAACTTGTGCTTGTGAAATAATCAGAAGGAAATGAGACGCCCTTTCTGTGGTCTCTTCCGCCTCATCAGCCTTGATAACCTGGCTCTCCAGAAGCCCTTTGGGTCCCATCAGGACATCCTGCTTGTCCTGTGTTTATTGCCCCAAAGCCACCCTCCCAGTTACCCCAAATGAAATCACCTCCATTCAGATGTAACCAGAACATAACTGGGCCCCCGGGGGTCCAGGCTGAGCACAGAGACAAATTCAAATGAAATAGGGTCCTCTCCCAAAGCCTTTAAATGCTTTTCTAAAGTCTCTTGAAGAAGCAAATGCAGGAGAAGAGGAAGGAATTGGGTGGGGGGAGGGAACCATATTCCAAACCCACAGCCCACGACCAAGGTTCTAAACCCCCTGTCACCTGTCTCCCTCTCCAGAGTCCCTGGTGCAGGGCAGGTCTTCACCCACCATTCTGCTGTCGCTCTCAAACTCCCAGTCCCTGCTGGCCTTCTGTCTGGCGGCCCCCTCTTCCTCCCTCCCTCTCTCTGGCACACCCTCCCCAGGAGATTTTCCTCCTGCAAGTAGCTCTGAGTCCCTTCTTTTGAAAATCAGTTTAGCCTATCCAGCCTCTGGCATCATCCGGTTGCCTCCCCACCCATTACTCCAATTAACACAACGTTTGGCTGGGTGAGGAAGGCCAGCAAAGTCCAAGAGTAAAGGCTGTGGACAAAAACGTGTTTGTCACTGTCATTTATTTTACCAGATGATATGGAAAAATTCTGAGCTGCTGCTGAGGGTAGCTGGATATTATCTCAGATGTTCACTAAGCATGCCACCTGGAGTAAGTCACGTACCTCTTGGACCTTGGCAGAGGAGACCGGGTAGAGCAGCCCCTCCCTGTGTGATGAGAGACTGTGAACGTTGGGCCTGCTTGTCTGGAGATGAAAGTGGTAGGCAGGATCAGATTCTGGAAAAAACACACACCCTGGATCTCATCATGAGGAAAAGGACAGACCCGAACCAAAGAACAATTCCCAAAACAATTGGTCTGTGGTCCTCAAAGATGCTCACGTCATAAAGGACAAAGACAGGACAGCAGAGAGCCATGGCAACTGAATGCAGTGTGTGACCTGGATGCCATCCCCGATGAGGGGTGGGGCTTCTGTAAAGGACATTATAAGGACAACTGAGAAGTGTGCGCATGGATCCTGCATCAGAGAATAGCCTGGAGCCCATGTTGTATCTCTTGGACTTGATAAGTTGCACTGAGGGTGTGTAAGAAGCTGCCCTGTGTTTGTAGATACACTGAAACACTGGGGGAAAAGCAGCTGGAGGTCCCCAACTTTTTCAAATGTTTTGGAAATGAATAACAATAGCATGGGTGTGTATATGTGTGTGTGTATATTATATGCACCATATACATGCTATACATATGGAGAGAGAGGGGGGAGAGTGCAAAATGTTAACAATTGGGAAATCTGGATGATGTTTGTCCTATAAGTTATAAGTTTTCTGTGACAGTATTTCAAAACAAAAAGTCAAAAAAATGATATGCAAGAGCTCTCTGAGGATATACATTTTAATCCATCAAAGAAGCTTGCTACTCAACTCATTCATTCAACAAACACTTAGTGAGCACCTGCTAGATGCCAGACATGCTAGGGATTAAGATGCAGGGAGCAGAAGACCTGGTCCGGAAGGCCAGCCCAGGGCTAGGTGAGTGCTGGCTTCCATGGTGCCCCTCCCCCTTCCACAGCAAGGCCCTGTGCCTGCTCCAACCCTCACAGGAAGGAACCTACTCTGCCCAAGGTTATGCTCCCACTGGCATCTGCTCATTGGGGGTGTGGGTGAAGGCCTGGCCCTGTACCTGAATTCTGGATAGCTCTAGAGGCAATCCCGGCTCTGGATCCCCTACGGGGTCCGCTCAGACCCCCACTGAGACAATATTGTGGCTGATTTCCCCCCTTCATCCAAAACACTGTACGAAAACCTTCCCACACATCTCAGATTTTGTGTCCAAGGAACCTCATCAGTGGATAACGGAGTCCCAACAGGAAACAAATACCACGGTCAGATTAAGATAATTTGACTGAGGTTACCAAAGGGGCTATTTGCAAAGGTGAGGGTGAGGTGTGTGGGACCCCAGGGACAGCACAGTGATCTGGGTCTAGGGCAGCTAAGCCATTATCACCCAGCACGTTAAGCCCCCGGAGACAGAGTGGTTACTGGAACGAAAGAGTGTTTGGAGAAGGCCGTCCTGAAGGGAGAGGTCCTTCAGTGAGACAGGAAGGGAGCTGTGGGAACGCATGTCCTTCCTCACTCCACGTCACTGCCCTGGCCAAACCCAGCCAGAAGTCCAATGTGTGAGCACTGTTGACGCAGCTGGTATGTGGGCCAGCCCCTGGGCCCCGGGGTGGGGATGGTGAGGGGGGGTCCGGAGGGCAGAAGGAGGTAGAGGGCCTGATACTCCGCCTCTGGATCTCAACACCCCTTTGAGAATCTAATGGAAGTTCTGAACTCTCCCAGGAAATAGAACTTAAATACAAACACAATTTTGTATTTGATTCTGAAGAATTCCAGGATGATCTCCCGGGAAGCCACTGCACCCAGGTTACGTAAGCGACGCCGTTCAGTGGCATGGTCAAAGCAGAGCCGCAAAATCTGGGCTATTGAAGGGAGGACAAAAGCAGAAAGTAAGGGCAGGGGTGTGGATCTCACCTCCAAAGTGGGGAATCGAGAGGCAGTAGCACCCATTGCTGGAATAGGAGTTGGTCATACAGAAACCCAAAATCATACCAAGAGGCTCAGACTCTGGGAGTAGTGAGCTAAAGCCCCATCTTAGCTGTTGTGGAGGAATAGCTGTTGTCGGAAGATGGTGACTGAGGAAATGGAGGTACGTGTTTGTGGTTTGGAGTCTGGGGCAAAACCACGAACTGGAATTGCCAAAAGTGTCTGGGGAGCAGGATCTGGGTGAACAGGGGCGAGTGTGGCAGGTAAGATGCAGCAGCTTTTGTTGTGAGCTTTTCTAGTGTATGAGCTGTTACCACATGTATATATTACTTTTATAAATATAAATGTTTTGTAAGACCTTGCTTTGTTAGGATTTGCCTTTATCTCTATCCCTACAAGGCCCCAGAACCAGTCCAACCCATGCATCCTGCCAGCAGGCTGGCCTGCTCCCAGCTGCGGAGCAGAAACGGCCCTGCTTCAGCGGCCTATGTCTGTGTCACAAAAACCCTAAAGCCTGGATAGTCAAAACAACAAAAGTGTATCCTTTCTCACAATTCTGTGGGTTAACCAGCTGGTTCTTCAGCCTCATGTGGTGTCCGCGGAGACCCTGGAATGGCCAGAAGGTGCAGAATGGCCTCAGTCACGTTGCTGGGCTGAACTGGCCGCCCTCTGGGTGCTCAGGGAAGCTCTGCCTCTCTCTGCGTGAGCCTCTCCACTCAGCCCCTTGGGCTCCCTCACAGAATGTCAGCGAGGTTCCAAGAAGCAGCGCTTCAAGAGGCAAAGACAGAAGCTGCAGTTCTCAGCAGCCTCAACACTGATGTATCAGGACCCGCACTGCATGTCATCAAAAGAAGTCAAAGGCCAGCCCAGATTCATGGGCAGGAAATTAGATCCCATCTCTGGATGGAAGGAGGTGGCAAAGAATTGTGGTCGTCCCAACAGGCAGAGCCAGCGAAGCTTCATGGCCTAGGCTGAGGGTCCCCATGTGATATTGCCCCACTGCCCCCACAGGGCTCCCCCAGCCTCAGACTGACTCACTAGGCTGGCACTTCCCGCCTGCAGTCGTGTTCTGCACCCGTCCCAGCCCTCTCAGGCCTGTCCTGTCTGTCCTCAGTCTGCAGTGCGAGCCATGCTTCCAGACAGATGTGGTCACCTTGGTTCTTGATTTTTGCTGGTATCTTGGATTTGAAACTCCCAGATGACACAAATTAAGTCTTCTAAAATGTTTAGTGGAGTCACTTTACTCCCTGCCTGGAGGGTTGTAGTTAACAAAGGCAATCAGCATTAAATTACTTGTCTGTAAACATATAAATTATATATCCATGTTTTGCAAGGCTGCCACCTTGCACAGCTCTGGGGAGGCACTGTTCACACTTCAGGCTATGTAAGTGGTGTCCTTTGGTGAAAGGGCAACACACTGTCTCTGGTGGCTCCTGGCAGGTCCAGGTAGAAGCCCGAAGGATCCCTGAGCCTTCACTCTCCCACAGTGGTGCCCAAGCCCCGGGCCCTCAGGTCCCCCACCCTGTCTGGTCGGGCCCTGGGTTGCTGATCTGATGCCTGGTCTGGTCCCCTAGGAGCTCGCTTCTCCCCAGCACTCCCAGCCCCAGGCCTGGTAAGGTGGAAGCCGATCACCTGTTGGCCCATGAGCACTGAGCACTGTCCACCACTGGACATCTGCTTCTTTATCTTGGCCCCAGGTTGGACCTGCTGTTGCTGGGTCACCACAGAGAACCTTCCCCAGCACCCAGCCCTGGGAGTCCCTCACACCTGCCCCCAGCCCTACTCTGATGCCTCCTGTCAGGATATGGATGGTTCCCAGGCACATGCCCTCTCCACAGATATTTATTGCAAGCCTGTGACATGCCAGGCACTGGACCTGGTGCCCCACTAGAAATGGATCCGTCCCCTGGAGCAAGAGGGGAACAGGATGTCCTGAGAGGGACTTAGTGGGAGACATAACCCTGCCTGGGATTTGGGGATGGCTTCCCGGAGGAATGGGCTGGTAGATGAGTCACACAGAATGACAAGAAGTGGGTTAGCCAAAGAGGACCAGGAGTGCTCCAGAGACAGGCAACAGCAGGTGCAAGGATCTGGGGCAGATGGGAGAGGCTGGAAGGGAGAACATTGTGGTGGGGCCCCTGCAGGCAACAGAGTGGAGTGAAGTGCGCTGAGAGGGAGTCAGATCCTGTGAGGGTCTTAGCTTCCCAAGGGCTTCCAGGGTTTCTAGGCAAGCAAGTAACACAATCAGACGGACGCACACACTAAACTACCTGGTTAGAGGCGGGAGCCACCAGAGACGTTTCCCTGGTGTTGTCTCTGAAGGAGACACAGAAACATGGAATGTGATTTGTCTCCCAGGAAGGGAAATGGGTTGCTGAGGACAGGAAGGATGGGAACTCTGAAGTATGTACACTTTTGTAGCTTCTGGATTTTATTTCATGTAAATACATCAGCTATTCAAAAATAAAATAAGAACAGATCAATCCTGCAAAAAAACAACAAAAAAATTAACCTGAATCTCCTCAGAAGAAGCAATCCAAATTGAGGGGTATTCTGCCAAATGAACGACCTGAACGCTTTAAAATGTCAGGGTCTCAGATGACCAAGCAGGTTGGGAGAAGGTTCCAGATGAGAGGAGACGGAAGAGACCCATCAGTGGAAGGCAAAGGGCTGTCGCTGGACCCTGGATGGAAGGGAAGACATGTAATTAGAGTAACTGGCAGTATTTGAATATGGGCCGTAGGGGGAGATTAGGTTTGTATCTGTGTTGTGATCATGGTTTTGTCTCATGAAGGGGGAATGTTCACAGTCTTAGAAGATATATGCAGAGATATCTAGGTAAAATGTCAGGATGTCTGTAACTTATTCTCTAATATTTCAGTAAAAAGCAGCAAAAAAGAACAAAGAAGGAAAGAAGGAAATATTACTGATATTTGTTTTGGACCAATGTATAAGTTTCTACAGAGTAAGAGAGTTAAAGCAAATGTGGCAGAATGTTACTTATTAGTGAATTTAATAGTTATTAGTCTTGCAGCTGGTTTCTATGCTTTAAAATTTTTCAAATGAAAAGTGATGGAAAATTAAGATTAACATGAAATAAAAAACATTTTTAAAACAATTGCTTATGAAAGGAAAAAAGAGTGAGTGTTGGCAGATGCCAGAATGAGTGTTGTAGTTTTTTATATTTTAATCAAAAATGAGGTCCTCCCATTTACCGAGGTGGCCAGCAAATCTATCACAGCACCCTAGGGTGACAGAACCAGTTATAGCACTCAGGCATCCAGATGCCCTTTTAAAAATACTTTTGATGCCACAAAATGGGTGAAGTACCCTGGTGTGCAGGGGGAGTACACATTCAGAAACTTCTCAGTTCTTTTTGAGCTCGTACACATTTCCAACAGCGTAATGTCCTAACCTTTCTCACATGCCAAGCCAAAGTCATTTTTCTTTGAATAAACTCAGATTTAGAAAAAGAAAGCAATTATCCAGGTGGCCTTTACCGAGTGAATGTTATAATGGGCATTTCCAGCACTGGCAGCAGGAGCTGGCAGGGTGAGGCCTGGGGACTTGGGTCACATGGACTCCAGGTATAGGCAGGAGTCACTTTCACCAGCAAATCCAGAGTGTGGACTGGCCACTGTGTTGCCCATACAATAAGTGGAGACAATGATGAATAAAACTCATTTCCATCCAGGGTTGCCCAGCAGTGCATGGGCCGTGGAGAGTTTTGATGGTAATGATGGGAATGCCAGGGTGTGGGGTTCTAGTTGGCTGGGCAGGGCCCACGGTGGGGAATCCCAAGATGCACTGCGGTGTGGAGAAGTGGGGATGCTAAAGACGATGCTCTTGGGCTTGACCCTCCTCACCCAGGGCCGCCTGGCCCTCCCTGCGTTCAGCCTGAGCATCTGTGAGGCCCGCAGCCCACAGCTTTCTGATGACAGTACCCTAGGTAGTTAGGAATTCAGACTCTGGAGTCAGAGCTGGGTAAAAATCCTTCCTTGCTATCCACAAGCAGCTGAATCTCTCTGGGCTTTGTTTTCTTTCACTCCAAAAACGGGGTGGTGTGAATATACACCATGAGTGTGCTCTGCCAATGAAATGAGTTGAAGCCTCTTAAGCCCTGGTATCAATGAGCCCAAAATGGGCATCGACAAGTGGCAGCCCACAGAGCCTGGGTCAGAGTGGATCAGGGGGTCTCCTACCAGGGCGACGAGCTGGAAGCAGGGAGAGATGGAGAAAACCACATTCCCTGGTTTCTCATTCCAGAGCATTGGTGACACCATGCGGAGGGACAGGAAAGGAGGGACAGAGCCGTGATGGCAACCATGAAGCTGGGCTCCAGGGAAAGAAGCTCCTTACCTGTGAGCTTCTGCTTCCCCAAGTGCGGTTTGCAAGTTTGGATCTTGAACTGGACTATTCTAGAAAACAGGGCTGAGTCCAACGCAGCACCGCAGCCCAGTGCCCAGCAGCCTCCCTGCTGAATTTTGCCAAAGAGGGGAGTTTCATGACTTATATTCGTGCGGGGGAGAAGGATCACTCAAAAGATCCAGTTCATTGGGATGAGGAGGTCCCCGCCAGGCTGGAAGCAGGCGTCCGCGCCAGGCCCGGCTGCGCCAAGAAATTCCAAGAACAGCAACCCTGCCTGCCGTGCCCTCCAAGCGGTCTTCCACCAGACCTGTGGTCAGGTTGGGCTCAGCCGTCTGCACCCTGTAAACTCACCCATTTTTCTGCCCCAGGTTTTCTCCTCCATGTCTCAGTTAAGTTTACCTTTTGGAAATTTTCAGCCCCTTCTTGGCATAGTAAAGGAGAAAGGAATTTTTCCAGAACTCAGTCAGAGATGTTGGCTTGGCCGGGTTGGGAGTGGAGGGAGTTCCAACGAGAACTCGGGCGCTGCTGTGGCCGGGCTGGTGTCAGGGGATCACGTGAGACCCGAGAAGTGGTCCTGAGTCAGGTCGGCCTGCTGGCCAGCCTAGAAGCCAAGATGTCTTTGGGCATCTCTTCAGCATCTCATTGCCTCTCAAATCTCCTTCCCCCAGCACCACTGATGCGCGACATTGCGTTCAGAGTCCCCCATAGACCCGAGCAGATGGGAGTTGACTCATTACTGTGGGCCCTGCCATCTCCCCTCCATTTCTCCCTGGCTTGTCTCAACCCCTCTCCAGTTGTACCACAGAGAAAAATTACTGCGGAAAAAGACCCCTCTGGGACCCACACAGCTAAAGCTGTTGAGAGCAACTCAGAGGAGACCAAGCAAATCCCAGTGAGGCCAATGCCCCCTGGGCCCTGGGGTTTGCCCGCCGCTTGGGGTCTTCGGAGCCTGGGTCCAGTCTGCATTCAGACCCCTCACACCAGACCTCTGCCCAGCAGCTGCCTTCTCCACACTGGCTTCTTCTCCCATTGCATGTTGATTTCTTGCCAAACCATTTCCCTCCTGGCTCCTAACTTTTGTCGGGAAAGAAATGAAATCAGCACTTGGAAAGGTAGAAGGGAAAAAACAGCTGCTTTTAACAAAATGGGGTTGGGGGAGGGGAAGCAGCGTGGCTGATATAGTGGAAAAGCAAGAGTCTGATGAGGGCACAAAGCTCAGAGCAGGAGAGGCGAACTCAAATGCCCGCTGGGCCTAGTGGGCACCGTGAGACAGGCTCCATAGTGGCATTGGGGGCTGTGTTCTTCAGGCAGGGACACATCTGGTATCCACGTTAGCCATGCTCTAGCCATTCATTTTCCTCCACCTTAGAAATGTGGATATAAAAAATATTTCTCTTTCCTCTTAGCTTTCCTATAAGAAACATGACAGAGTGTATGTTTGGGATACAGTAGAGAGTGGTGGGGACTGTGTCATCAGGGCTCAGGTTAGGCAGATTCTGTGACACCCATCCGCCATGGCTGTGTGGGGATGTGGGCCTCTGATAAAAACTCTGACCCAGAGATCTGGATGTTTGTGTAAAAATTACCTGAGATTTAAATGTCAGAACTAATTCAGAAGCTCTAAGGGTGCTGGCAAGTCAGCTGGGCTAAGCAAAATGCATCTGTGGGCAGAGCCGGGCCTGTGGGTCAGAGCTTGAGACCTCAGGTTTACGAGTGAGAGCCGAGGTGTGGACTCTGCCCGGTTTGGGCCACGGAAGCCTCCACCCAGCCCTCGGACCTTTCAACCATTTTGTGTTCCTGACCCCTGCCAGCTCTGAAGTGCTTTTGCGTCAGGAAGTGTGCGTCTGGGGCTCTTCTTTGGGGGCATCTGTCGGGCTGCCAGAACCTCCTTGCCTGGAGCCAGAGGTGCCTAGAATCTTCATCTCCCAGCCCGCCAGCCTTGCTGAAGGACTCATGGGAGCGGAAGATTGGAGGTCCAGCTCTCCGGCCTTGAGTCCAAAGGCTCCCAGTGTCCCTCACACTCCAGAGCTCCCCAAAGCATCCAGCCGAAGACGTCCTCTGCGGAATCTTGCCTCCTCCCTATTGTGACCTGCCTTCTTCAATCCCTTCCGAGCTTCTCCTGGGAGAACCTCCTTAATAAATCACAGGCACCCGAGCCCCTGTCCCTGGAGCTCTTCTGGAGGACCCGTGCCCACTCCCTGCTCCGGAGACACAGCCAAGGGTAACGGGCGCCTGTTCCCACAGTGGAGAAAGAACAACTTTGCCAGGAGCTGATACAACAGTTTGAGGGCCTCAGAGAACATGGCTGTAAAAGGACACTGCTTTGTCTGAGAATTAACTTAGGGTGCCTGGGCACCTCCTACAGCCTCTCCTCTCTCCCACCGCACCCCGCCCCTCCATCCTTCTTCCCCTCCCTCACCACATGACCACCATTTGTGTCTCTGACCCTGCCCTGGCCTAGGGTGGGACTTGACTGGTATAAGCCAGTTTCAGCATATCTTAGCCCCCTGGCAGAGTGGCTGGTACAAATGATCCAGACTGAAGTCATTTCGCACATGGAATTCCCGTGGAATGCTACAGGGAGTGGTGCAGAGGTGATCCACTTATTGTGAGGCTGGAAAATCTGGACCTCACATACAATCTAGAGAGCGTCCAGGCTTGGAATATGCAGGAAGCCAGCCAAGAATGAAGTTGAAATACAGAAGAAGACAGGTCAGAGAGTTGAAGAAAGAAAGCCAGACCCCAAACCTGGTTTCTGTTGATTGCAGCAGAAAGCATCCTGGTGCTTCCCAGGAAGGGAAGGAAGCCAAGAGAGGGTGCTGTACTGAGCTGGTTACTGCTCCAGGTGCCTGGACAGCCCAGGATGACCAGGGAGCTGGGGTATTTACCCATCAGCCCCCAGCAGCCATTGGGGAGCACAGCTCTGGTTTGGTGGGTCTCAAACTAGAATCATCTGGGAGTTTTCTTTTAAGATCATGATGCCTGGGGTCCATCTCTAGAGATTGTGAGTTAAAGTCTAGGGTTGGACCTAGACACTGAGACTGGTAAAATCTCCGTAGGGGATTCGTGTGCCCAGTATAGTTTGGGAAGCCCTGGTCTCACTTATTTTTCAGATTCCTTTGAGCCTACAAGTTCAGGGCCTCCCTGAGCAAGTTCGGCTGAGTTTGGAAACTGAGAAAGTCATCAGTGCAGCTGGAGATAAGTCACTCTTTGGCTGGGGTTGCAGCCGGTGGTGGCTTGAGAAATGAAGTTTTTGGCCTTAACTCCACTGTTCATGCTCCCGTGACCATAAAGGAGCCCTACCCACAGGCTTGCTTTTTAGAAAGAAAAAAAATATCAAGCATATTTTCCAAAGTTTAATTTCCTTCCAATGTCCTGAAGAAAGCTTCCTAAAAACTTATGCTGCCTCAACCCCAGTCTCTGGTAATAACATCAAAGATTTTGAAATTGAGACCCAGTGTGACTTTGCTAAATAAAGTAAATAAAACCCAGGGGAAGGAGGGAAATTAAAAAGAGCATGGGTCTAGGAGCCAGACCTCCTAAGCTGGTTGGAGTGGGGGAGGGGTGCAGAATTCTGAGCGTTTAAAATTCAGGAAAAGAAGGGAAATGCTCTGGGGTTACGGGATTTAGCAAATACAAACCCAGAAAGACTAATTCAATTTGAGTTTCAGATGAACAATGAATAATTGTTTTTAGTGTTACATGCATCCCACTAACTATTTGGGCCATACTGATATTAAATATTGCATGGAGCATACTTACACTAAAAATATCATGCTTATCTGAAATGGAAATTAATTGAGCATCCTGGACTTTACCTGGCAACCCTGAAACATACAGCCAAATAGATTGGTCTCAACTGGTTATGATGCCCTTAACTAGGTTAGGTGTGTGACTCAAACTGGGTATCTCTGTGCTTAACTAGACGGCTCTGGTCTTACCTTGGCGTCCCAGGCCCATTCAGGTGTCTGTGGCTTTTTTCTATTTGTAGGTGGAGTGGAAATGCCTGGAGAAGAGGATGTGGAAATAGAGATGAAAAGGGGAGGGGAGAAGAGACAGGATCCACGCGGGGAGACTGCTGAGAAGTCTCCAGCCGCGATTCAGGGCAAGAAAGTGCCTTTCTGTAAGCCAAGGATTTGGAGGGAAGGTCTGCAGAAATATTGGGAGCTGCTGTGTCCCAGCGGGACTGAAGCCTTAACCACACGCCACCAACCCCACACTCAGGACCACCCCTTTCCCGTCTCCCAGCCGCCATGTGCCCTACATTTTTCTCCCAGCGTTGCCTCCTTCCGCCCTTTTCTCCCCCCACCTCCAATCCCTCCAAATAAGGAAGCCGGAGGCGGTGAAGGGGTCAGAGGCTGCCTGTGGGCTGCTCCCCTCCCCCAGGCTGAATCCAGCTGCCAGCGCGGCAGGGGAGGCGGGGCGCGCAGCTGGAAGCATCCGGCGCGCGCAGCTCCAGCACCCGGCGGCCGCGGTCGGAGAGGGAGGCCAGCGGCAGGCGCCACGTCAAGGTGAGCAGAGGGCTGCGGGTGCCAAGGGCTGAGTCTGCCCCTGCGCTGCTGGAGGCATGGCGGGGAGGTGGAAGATGACTTGGCAGCGTGACGAAGCGCCACATCCTCCGGTCCAGACTTTTCAGCCCCCAGGAATTCACCCAAAGAAAATAATGCAGACCAAGGAAGAGAGATGTGTCCGGAAATATTCACAGCGGCGTAAGGGGAAATGATTTAATAAATCTTGGTACATCAGCACAATGGAATTTTTTTTTTATGTCTCCTGGCATTCATTAAGTGTTCACTTGGTAACAGGCACCCTGCCAGCTACCAGGTTTACAAAGGTGGGTATAAGCCTCTTTCACTCTGGGGTTCACAAGAACAGTGATGGCAGTTAAGAGCACTGACTCCAGAACCAGGTAGGGCTGGGTTTGAACACCAATCTGTCTACTCATCTGTGAGCTGGGGACACCACATAGGGTGAGGATGCAATGAGGTAACACATGTGAGGCGCTTGGCAAAGTGCCCGGCATGTACTTAAAGCTCTCAACAGTTACCAACTGTTGTTACTGCTATTACTATAGGAATATGATAGGTGCTATAATGGGTGTATAAACTATGATGCTAGTTGGTGGGATGATGCGCTAAGTGCCATAATAAAAGGACACATAAACTGTTAGGAGTACCTAGAACAGGAGGTGCTAAGTGCCACAACAGAAGAATGTACAAGCTCCAAGAGCACAGAAAATGATGTGTTTAATTCTGCCTGGGGATGTCACCAAAGGCCCCTGTAGTTGCTATCTCAGCTGAGTCTTGAAGGACGTTGGAAGTTTACTGGACAGACAAGAAAGGAAAAGGCATTCCAGGTGGAAGCAAATAACATGGGCCAAGAAGAGAAGAGAGGAGCAGGTGAATTCTGAGAACTACTTCTAAGTCTCTTGTGGAGAAGAAGCAGATTAGTGTCCAGGGTTGCTGCTCTTCACTTCCTTGAATCTGTCCTCAGTCACATATGTGCTAAGTCGTCCTTCCTGCTGTGACCATCCAGACCTTGGATCTGTGTGCTCAGGACCCCATCCTTCTGGTGACCTCACCCTGCTCAAGATGTTTTGAGGCCAACACTGAAAGAGAAGATCACGGGTCTTCATCTTTTCCTTCCCACAATGATTTCAGCCCCTGTACAAATTTTCTCATCCCTTTCCCAGCAACACTTGAGCCCTTTGTATTAAGCAATACTGGGAGGAATAGGGGTGAGCCATTTTTATGTCCATTGACCCAAATCCAAGTGAAAAGATCCCAAGCTCTTGAAAGAAAGGACTATGGTGATAACAATCCCAGTAGTTAACAAACATGATAGCTTCCTCTCAAGCATTTACATACACCATGGCTGTGAATCACTGTTCTTAACCCCAGCTGAACTGATCTGTTCAAGGACATCCTAGTAATGGTGAATCTGAGATTCAAACCCAGGGCTACCTTACTCCAGAGCCTATTCTCTTAACACTAGGCCATGCAATTTAAAAAGCTACATGAGCCTAGTTAGGGCTTTATCAAGAGTAGGGAGAAGACACGGCTCCTGACCTCCTCACTTAGGGAAGGGGTTACCTGGTGAGGTCACAAGCCCAAAAGGAGCCACGGACATAGACCTGAGTGCCACACCGAGCATCCTCTATGCACCACACACTTCCCTGCATGCTGTGTCTGTGTCAGGAGGGTTTCTCAGCACAAAACCCAAACCATCCAAGTCTTTCAAATGAGGGAATTTAATATAGGGGATTTGTTTTGCAGCTTTGACTTGTGGAGGAGCCAAACTGGATGAGGTGACCCAGAGTTCAGTAACAGCAGGAAGTCATTGCTGCCACCACGAAGGCCGGGACAGGAAGGGACAAAGGAAGATGGTGGGGTTACCAGAGCCTATGGTTCAGGGCCACTTGGCAGGAACTAGAGCCACAGCAGAGATGTAGCCACTGCCAGGGCCACCACCAGAAGGGCCTGGGGGATGGGGTGTCGATTTCTAACCCTGACAACCACCCTTCAAGGTAGTTCATTTTACCCCATTTTAGAGATGAGGAAACTGAGGCTTGGAGAGTTAGTAACTGACCAAACCAAGCTGCCCCAAGAAACTACAGGTCAGTGAAGGCCTGAGTTAACCCAGGTCAGTGTGTCTTCACTCATGGCTCAGGCCAAACCAGTTGCCTCAGAGACTTTGTGAACTAGGAGGAATTCACCAACAATAGAAGACAATGTAGGACCCTTGAGGTTCCAAAGACTTGACCTACATAGGGTCAAGTTCAAGGGCCCTGGGTGATGATATTGCTCATGGTTCCTTCCTCTTCATCTCCGCAAGTTGCAGTTGCAGCCCAGAGAGGAAAGTGATATGAAACCACAGCCAGGACTCGTGCAGGACGGAGGGCGATTTTCATTTTCTTCTTTGTGCTCTTCTGTATTTTCCAAATTTTCCTCAAAGAATATGCACATCTTCATGAGTGGGAAGGACAGCATTTTCAGGAAACACAAAACCAGTGGTAGGCTGCAGACAAACCCATTAGCAGGAAAAACATTGGGGCAAAAGATGGTGACTGGAGGGAGGACTGTCCAGCACAGATGGCTTTTCACCATCCTGCAGCCTTCTCCCCTGGGAGGGGAACAGAGCCAGGAGCCAGTAATATATCATGGCCTGGGCTGTTCTTCATAAACACACATTCACACACACACACAAACCTCAAATGCACAAACACACACACATACACTTATACATGACACATAAATGTACAAACATAATATGCTCTTACCCACATGCCCACCCACCACACACATGCCTACATACACACACGTTTGCTAATACATGCACCCTCAAAACACAGATATGCACATACATTCCCATGTACACATACCCACAAGGGCACACACACATAAATGTATATGCTCACTTGCTAAACAGACGTTTCTCATACATCACATACACATGCACACATCACACATGTATATACATCACACACACATACAGGCTCATTCTATTTCACTTTTTAAATGGAACTTGGCAAAATTTTGCTGGCACAAGGTTTCTCTTGCCTCCTCCAAGCAGCTCAAGATGACACCACCCTGGAATGGGGATGTCTGCCTGCTTTTGTTCTGGGATGGCCCCAGCACATGCCCACAAGTGCCATCTCAGGGGCAGGTTCCAGAGAGCACTTCCCTCAGACTCCCTAGCTGGAGGTTCTGTCTGCTCCCTCGAGCACTGAGCAGCCATCAGCTCCCGGGAGCGCTCACCCAGAAGGAACCCACACCCTCCTAAGTGGCCCACACTGCAAGGAGAGGCTGAAGTTTGCAGAGTCCACACTTGCTCCAAGGAAGCGTATGAAGCCAGCCCACCCAGAAAGGTGCTTGGAGGCAGAATGCGTATTTGGGTAAAGCAGCTGCTCTTTCATGGGCCTCAGTTTCCTCAGCTGCATTGGAAGAACTCTCGGCTCTAAGAACCAACGCAGCACGTCCCATGGGCACTGCATCAGGGCCTGTAGCTCATGCTCCAGTCTGAGCCTCCTGATCCTACAGGCAGCTGGAGAGGAATTTAATTCAGAGGACGAGTGCACCCAAAGTCCTTGGCCACCACTGTTTATTCCCCAGGTTCCCACAGTCACTGCCACTATAAATAGCTCACCCACCACAGAGCCCAGATGGCCTGGTGGGGAGACCAGGGGTGGGGAACCCCCAAGCAGTACATTTCCCCCCACCTGCCCCCACAGGTTGACCACAGCCAAGTGGTTTGCCAAAAACATCTGCCCACATGTTTCCTGGATGACATATTGAGCAGCAAAGGGCCTGGGGTAGGGGGCGCAGCTGAAAGCTAAGGGCCTCCAGGCTGGTCTTGGACAGGAAGAGGGCAGCAGGCACTGTGTCTGCAGGTGCGGGGAGAGGGTCACGTGGGCAAGTCATGGGCCGGTAGCTTTTGATCACCAAGGCTGGGGACCCGCTCAGGGTAAGCTAAGATTCCCCTCCGCAGCAGGGCAAGCTTCCAAGGAGATGCCCCAGCAGAGATTGAGCTTAGGGCTTTTTCTTCTTTAGAGAAAGACCTTGTCCATTACATCGCAGGATGGGTAGGTGAGGACAGGAAATCCGCTTCAAATGTTCTGAACGTGGAAGTAGGGGAATGAGCCCCCTATAGTCCAAGGAGTAAGGAGTGGGCCCCAGCAAGGGGGAAATTCCTGAATGCCCAGCAGTCATGCTGCCCTTGACCCTGGTGAGAGAGGCCCCTGCCCTGGGCGTCAGGCCCTACAGAGCCCCACGCTGGCTCTTCTGGGCCTTGTCCCTCCTGTCCGTCAGGGAGGGAGTTGGTGGCACCAGGTGGAAACACCCAGCTAGATGATTCCACCTACTCCTTTCTTCCAGGGTAGCATCACTGGCTGAAGGGGGTTCCTGGGGCCACTGTCTGAAAGATGTTTACCCAGGAAGCTGCAGTAACAAGGGTCCCAGTAGGGAAACAGAGCCCAGGACAAGTGATTCAGTCGTGAATTAATACAAGGAAGGAGTTACAAAGGTGCTGGAAACAATCGAGAGATTAGAAGCAGTAAGAACCGTTACTTCCCTAGGGCTGGAGGGACAAAGGAAGAGACGGTATTATCAGGAGCTGGAACCATGTCCAGCGGGAGCTGGAACTAGGGAGGAGACACAGGCATTACTGGAAACAGCACTTAGGGCAGAGAAGTCTGGAGGGAGTCTTCCCCGGGCTTCTCCCTGCCTCCCAGATGCCAATCTCCCACCAGGGTCTCCCATTGGCTGCATCTACAGGAAACCAGCATGCAAGGGAGCCTGGGAAATGTAGTCCACAGGGTCAGGCCCCCATAACACAGTGTGGAGCAGGGAAGGGAGGGATGGATCAGATGGCAACTAGGAAAATGACAGGCTCCACTGCCTTTGCTGTGGGATGGAGATGAAAAGGTCTCCCAGGCTTACCTGAGGGCAGGCGATTGCCCCAGCTGATGTCTTTGAGTCTCTTGTGATCCATACTGCCTGGAGAAGGGGAACAGGGAGGAAGAAAACTCTGTCACCCCGACCCCATCAGCAGGGAGAGTGGGAAGATGACCTTCCCTGGCACTGGGGAGCCAGCATGTCTGGATACCCAGTACTTGACCTTCTCAGTGCAGTGGCTTTTGGCGGCCCTGCCAGGCAGAGCTGAGAATCTCACTGTTGGTTAGCAGGCGTGGATGGCCAGCATTATGGGGAAATAACAATAGCAGCGATTGCTGTTAAAGCATTTACTAGTCTAGACACTAAGCTTCCTGCTTTAGGTGGATTATTTCATTTAGTTCTTTTAACAACCCTCTAAGATAAGCACCAAGGGTGTCCCATAAAACTCAGAAAACAATTATCACGGTCAAAAAAAAAAAAAAAAAGCATGTCCCAGGTGTCCACAAATAACTGAACAAAGTCAAAACCCTGAAACTGAAAAATGAGAACATCCCAGAAGGTCTGAGTATGTGGTGCGGTTGTTTGAGGCCAAATTACGCCTTTGGGTCAAAATAATTTTCTATTAAATGGATATAAAAAACTTAACTTGTGTATATATACTACATAATAAAGCATGCCTCATCACTATGTATGTTTTCATTTAATATTTATGTGATTCAACATTGTAAAAGTTTCACTGACATATTTTAGAGGAAGAAATGAAAGAGCAGAGAGGTGGAGTAACCTGCCTAAGGTCACACAGCTTGTCAATGAGAGACATTGTGTTATTCAGCGATGGAGTGAACTGCTAATTAACCCTCTACACACTATTGACACTTCTCCACCTAAACCAGTCAGAAGGGGGTAATGTTCAGACAGCAACCCAGGCCAAATACAACTGGGGGAGAGTATGGTGCCATCTTGGCAACCACGTCAGCACAATGAGTAGATTGTGTGCTAAGGGAATGAGAAGAGGGTCAGGACACACCCACAGTGGTAACGTGCACAGTACAGTCAGGAGCCTCTCGGCTTTCCCTGGATGTCCCTTAAAACCAATAAAAAGTCTACATCAGGGAGGGATGATGGAGCCCTCCAGCCCCCGCTGTTCTATGCAGGCCCAGAGGGGTGGGGTGACTTGCCCAAGGTCACACAGCTGTGAAAGGAGACCTCCACCCCGGCCTGCAGCTGCAAATCTGTTTCGGAACCTGCTTCCTCTATGGTTCTCTAGAATGTCTCTTTGCTGCTAGAGAGTTTCTACAGTTCAAACCTAGAGGGCAGAATGGGTTGGGGTTGAATTTTCACCCGCTTCCTCACAAGTTACAGGCAAGATTTTACTCTGAAACTGAAGGTAGGAATTTATTATTTAAGACCTAGCTCTCTGCCTCCTGACCCTGCCCCCAAAACATTAGAACCTTCTTCTCCCTCCCTGCCCTCAAGGCATAAATATTCTACAGTGCAGAAAAAAAGGAATTTGTGAGTTTTCCCGTTTCTGGTGGGTCATTTCCCAGAAAAAACAACGAAGTCCTCACTGCTCCATAGGAAAAGGGTAGCTCCCAGACTATGGCAACGTGGGACAGGCAACATCAAAGGAGAGGAAAGCACATCTCTGCTCAGATCTAAGGCCACAGATTCCAGGCCTCTTGCCCAACTCTTCCATCAGGGAGCCAGTGGCCCACATCTCCCAGGTTCCTATAGGCTGTGTTTAGAGGAAGATTAATATTCCACCAGAGCTCATGTTCTGTGGGGGCCAGACGTGCTGGTACCTCCTGGAGTTCTTGCTCAGAGCTAATGGTCTGCAGGGAGCAAAAGGCTATTGCTACCTCACTCAGAGATGGACAAGCCCATGGAAAGCTAAGCTACTTCTAACTGGGGGGATGCTATTGTATCAATGAGCTTTTGCTATGTAACAAACCACTGTAAAACTTCATGGTTTAAGACAACGGCCAGTGATATAGCTCATGGTTCTGCAGGTCAGCAATATGGGCTGGGCTCAGCCAGGTGATTCTTTGGTCCCAGCTAGGCTTACTCCTACATCTCTGGCCAGCTGCTGGGTTTGCTAGGCCTGGCCGACCTAGAATGGTTCAGCTGAGAATGTGGGGCTCTGCTCCATGTGGCCCGTCATTTTCAGCAGGGAGATCTGGGCTTTATACATGGTAGCTGGTAGGATCCCAAGACAAGAGCAGAAGTGCTCAAGGCCTCTTGAGGCCCCAGCTTAGAATAGTTATCAAGTCACTTGCCCATATTCCAATAGCTAAGTCAAGTCACAAGGCCATTCCTGATTCAAGGATTGAGAAATCGGCCCCAGCTCTTGATGGGAGAAACTGTAAGGTCATATTGCAGAGGGACACGGATATAAGGAGGAGAGAAGGATTATCACTATATTTGCAAATGGTCCTCCCCAGAAGTCCATTCTAAATTTTTCTAGGAACAAGGTAGGGCCTCCAGAAGGTGGGGGTGGTTGGGGGGGACATGGGGCGGGGAGGTATTGAACAGAGCAGTCATCCAAGCAAAGATTCTGTGGCACCTCCTGATGTGTACCTACTAAGTGCAAATGCTAAGCCTAAGCAGTTGGCAGCCCCTTAAGCAGGGGTGAGCTGGAGCACACTATTGCTGGTCCATGAGAGCCAATGGTTAAACATTCAGGAATTTTTTGAGCCTGTTGCTGAACTATCATAGCCTGAAACTGACCACAGCAGGAGTATTTACACCATGGGAACTGGCAAGCAGGTTCAAATCAGAGTGTTTTTTTCCCAGACAGCTGGTTTACCAGTACTCCACTGCACATTTTCTCTTCTAATCTAATGAGTGAGGTGGACAGATACACAGTGGAAAACTGTAACACATGAATCCCAATGTGATGAGAGCAGTACAAGAAGTACACTGAGACTGGAGACTTCAGGGAAAGGAACAACTAGTTCTCGGGAAGGTGGAGATCAGGTACAGCATCACGGAGGAGCTGGCCTTTCAGCGGGGCCTCCAAGAGTAATTAAATGTTGCTATGGCCAGAGGTTAGGCTACAGTCTGAGCAGACAGCACAGCAAAGGTGGTGTGTGGGGCTGAGGCCACAAGTTATAACTGGTTGGTATCAGCTTGGCTTCCAGTGACAGAAAACCCCACCCAGCAATGACTTGAGAAAGTCAGCCATCTGATTGTCTCCCCATCATGAAATTGGAAAGGAAGTTGTCCAGCGCAGGCAGCAGCTCTGCCCCCTACCCAGGCTTTGCCCCACCTACATGTTCTAGAATCTCAGAGAATGGGGCAGGACCTTCTCCCTCTCTCTCTCCTTCTCAGGAGCAGGGCATTGTCCACCAGTCCTGGTTCTGACACCCAGCTTCCCCCTCACTGGCTGTGTGAGCCTGGGCAAGTTGCTTAATCCTTTTGAATCCTGGTTTCCAACTCAGTAAAATGGAGTAAAACAGGGCCACAGGGATTTGGGGCTGGTGCCTGTGCAGAACTTAGCATGGTGGCTGGCCCGGGGTGGGCACTCAGCAGGACTGGGTGTGTGTGTGTAAGAGAGACAGACAGACAGATTGGTTCTTCCCTTCTTTCCAGACCCTGTCAGCCCATCTCAGCCCATCTCTATCTGCCCTGAGGGGTGAGACCCTCTCCTTCCCAGGCTGGGATGCGCAGGAGGGCTGTGGTGGGGAGAAGGCCCTGGGGGCCTAGCCGGTGGAGTTTGTCTCCATGTGGGCAGCTGCGCTGAACCTTGACCTCTTCAATCCAGCTTTGCTAAGGTGTCACTTCAAAGGTCTATGGGGACCCCTAGCCCCAGCCCTCAGTTCCCAGCCTGTCCACCTTTGCCCACAGCCCATGTTCCCTAGAAGGGGTCTGGACAGGCCGGCTTAGGTAACTCCTGCCTGGAAAGTCCTCTTTAGGTAACAGCGCTGACCCCTCCAGTGGCAGGGGGTAGGACTGTCTGGTGGTGACAGGGCCCAGGTACAAGCCAGGAGGAGCAGAGATGGGAAGTTCTCTGGGTCAGTGACCCAGGCAAATATTTGGCAGATCGATGCTCAAGGTTGATCTTGACAGTCCATCATCTAGGTCATCAGGAAGTGGCTTCCAGCCACTCTCCCGCTTTCCTCCCCTCCCCGTGGCATTCAAGGACAGACATTTCCAGATGGGCACAGGGGCCCACCCATCCTCCTGGCCCCTGGCCCAGAGACCACTCACTGCCTTATCTACCTAACCCTAGTCCCTCCTAGTGAAAGGCCAGCTCACTTGCTCTGCTCCAAACCATCTGGCACACACCCCTGTCCCCCCCACCAGCTGGGGAGGCCACCCCTCTCCCAAGCCCTTGAGGGAGCTGGACCCGCATCCTGCTGAGGCTGGAGCGGGAGTCCTGCACTCTTGGAACGCTACTGAGCATTGCCCGGAGCCCAGCGCCAAGACCGCACGCTGCCTCTCAGAGTACTTTGTTCCACTTATAGGAGGGCTAAAAATACACTGGCACTGCCAAAGGCAGTCCTCAGGAGCCCAGGGGAGCCAGCAGTGGGGAGCTGCTACCCTAGCACCTGGCACAGTTCAAAGGAGAATGCAGTCCCCCTTCAATACAAAATTAGCCAACCTCCTGGGTCCCCCTGCTGCCTTTGTCTCCCAGGCTGGCCCTTATGTTTCTTCTACTAGAACGTGTGGGCTTCCCGGCACCCCTGCTCCAACCCAGCTTCCTTTCTGTTTCCCAGCCTGGACCGCCTTCACCCCTGGGTGGAGCCCAAGGCTGCCTGCATGACTATGCTTTTACATATGTCAAAACAGCAGCTCTCCTGCAAAATACCCAAGAAGCTTCCAATTCCTGCAGCAAAGCCACAATTAGCAGCAACACTAAAAATGAAAATCCCCATAGTGGGGATTAACTTCAAGAACCATGTATTGACACCCAGCTCCAATCAGTCTTAATCTTTTCAGGACCTCAAGCCTCTTTGAGAATCTGGAGAGAGCTCTGAATCCAGGAAAAGAACTCATCAGCAGCATTCGCCAAGCAATTTTAGGAAATGTATAGATAATACGAACCCCACCCAGGATCCCACTCACACCCCAAGTGAGGAACCCTAGATTTGCTAGAAGTCAGGCACTGAGGTAGACACTGAGATGGAAAGATAAATGAGAGGACTGACATGCAGACAAATATCAGCCAACACCATGAGTGTGGGGAGAGGCCCGAACCCTGCGTGGTGGGATCAGGTGTGGGGAGGGGGCCAGGGTTTAACTAGGGTGTGGAGAAGGGAGAGTACATTTGAATGGAGTTTTTTTTAATTAATTTGTTTATTTATTTTTATAATTTATTTTGGTATCATTAATCTACAATTACATGTGCAATATTATGGTGATTAAACTACCCCCTTCATCAGGTGCCCCCCACCAACCCCATTACAGTCACTGTCCATCAGCGTAGTGAGATGCTATAGAATCACTACTTGTCTTCTCTGAGTTGTACAGCCCTCCCTGTGCCCCCCCCACCTTACATCTGCTAATCATAATGCCCCTTTTACCCTCTTATCCCTCCCTTCCCACTCATCTTCCCCAGTCCCTTTCCCTTTGGTAACTATTAGTCCGTTCGTGGGTTCTGTGAGTCTGCTGCTGTTTTGTTCCTTCCGTTTTTTTCTTTGTTCTTATACTCCACATATGAGTGAAATCATTTGATACTTGTCTTTTTCGGCTTGGCTTATTTCACTGAGCATAATACCCTCTAGCTCCATCCATGTTGTTGCAAATGGTAGGATTTGTTTTCTTATTATGGCTGAATAATATTCCATTGTGTCTATGTACCACATCTTCTTTATCCATTCATCTACTGATGGACACTTAGGTTGCTTCCATTTCCTGGCTTTTGTAAATAGTGCTGTGATAAACATAGGGGTGCATATGTCTTTTTGAAACTGGGCTGCTGCATTCTTAGGGTAAATTCCTAGGAGTGGGATTCCTGGGTCGAATGGTATTTCTATTTTGAATTTTTGAGGAATCTCCATACTGCTTTCCACAATGGTTGAACTAATTTGCATTCCCACCAGCAGTGTAGGAGGGTTCCCTTTTCTTCACATCCTCACCAACATTTGTTGTTGTTTGTGTTTTGGATGTTGGCCATCCTCACTAGTGTGAGGTGATATCTCATTGTGGTTTTAATCTGCATTTCTCTGATGACCAGCGATGTGGGGCATCTTTCATGTGCCTGTTGGCCATCTGAATTTCTTCTTTAGAGAAGTGTCTATTCATGTCCTCTGCCCATTTCTTAATTGGATTATTTGCTTTTTGTTTGTTAAGGTGCATGAGTTCTTTGTATATTTTGGATGTCAACCCCTTATCTGACATGTCATTTATGAATATATTTTCCCATACTGTAGGATGTCTTTCTGTTCTACTGATGGTGTCCTTTGCTGTACAGAAGCTTTTCAGCTTGATATAGTCCCACTTGTTCATTTTTGCTTTTGTTTCCCTTGCCCGGGGAGATATGTTCATGAAGAAGTCACTCATGTTTATGTCCAAGAGATTTTTGCCTATGTTTTTTTCTAAGAGTTTTATGGTTTCATGACTTACATTCAGGTCTTTGATCCACCTTGAGTTTACCTTTGTGTATGGGGCTAGACAGTAGTCCAGTTTCATTCTCTTACATGTAGCTGTCCAGTTTTTCCAACACCAGCTGCTGAAGAGGCTTGAATGGAGTTTTGAAGGATTTTGAGAAACACAGTTTTCCAGAGAGAAAATACAAGGTTAGAGAATTTGTGTACAGAATTTGTGTTCTTAGTAAGGCAGAAAAAGGGAAACTTGTTTGGACACAGGGACAACCTAAGGACATGTACAGGAAGTGAAGGGCGAGTGTATTGGTTTTCTGCGGCTGAGTGTATTGGTTTACTGCCACAAACGCAGAGGCTTAAGACAACACACTAATTATCTCACAGCTTCCATGCGTTGGGCGCAAGCACAGATCTGCTGAGTGCTCAGCTCACTAGCGGCAAAAGGTGTCAGGCTGTGACTCTGTTGGAGGTTGATGAGAGGGAAATCTGCTTCCTGGTGCATTCAGGTGGTTGGCAGAATTCATTTCCTTGCAACTCCCAGAGGGAGAACCCCAGCCTCCCCCTGCTTCTGTCAGCTCCTTGGGGCCGGCGCAGTTCCCGGGCGGCCCCCTCCACAGGTCATTCACAGCATAGTTGCTGGCTTTTTCGAGGCCAGCAGGAGAATCTCAAAACAGTGAGCTGAGAGAATCTTACATAAAGGAGCACGCAGGGAGTGGCCCCCCACTCTTAAGGGGTGGGTCCTGCAGCGTGTAACAAAGCAGAGATCACGGGGTTTCTTGGGCTTCTGCCATAGTAAAGCATTACTGGAAAGAGGGTTAGAGCCCAGGTGTGAAGGCCTTTGTAGGCCATAGTTCGGAGTAAGAACTTTATTTTGCGGGAGACAGGCAGGCTCTGAAAGGGATGAAGATGGAAGGGTGAGAATGGAGGCAGAAGTCATTGCCCTCTTGAAAGGTGTTTGCCACGGTTTGCGGTGGAACAGATGAGGGTCTGTGGCCCTGGGGGTGGAGAAGAACGACCCAGAATGGCTGACCCACATTTCCTTTTGGTTTCTGTTCAAATATCCCCTGATAGGTAAGGCTCTCCCTGTCTGCCAACATAAAATTACCACCCTGCCTCCTCTCCCAACCCCTCACCTGGCCTTATTGTAGTACAGGTCTTAGCACCATTTGTGTTTGCCTATTTATCTGCTTATTGTTTTTTTCTCCCTTGTAGAATGTGAGAACTTTCTTTGGCTTACTGCTTTGTCTCCAGCCACTACAACAGGGCCTGGCTATAGTATATGCTCAGTAAGTATTTGCTGACTCAAAGGATGAATGAATGGGTTCAAGAGATACACTTGTACAGACTTGCTAATCTGCACCCAACTAAAATGTGGCAGTGGAAGAAGGATGCCTTTGTGATACTCAGGTTTCTAACCTTGACAGCGTGGATGGTGACACTCACTGACATGGGAAGGAACTGATAAAATGGGAAGTGGGCACTGGGTTTAACTTTGGTCTAGTGGGTCCCAGATGGTTGTGGATCAGCCAGGGTGGAACATCTGGTGGGAAATTGGAAATGTGAGATTCAGAGCTTGAGAGGTAAGTAGGAAACAAGGGAACAGATTTTGGAGCCAATGCTACTAGGGAATAGATGAAGTCAAGGGGTCAAGTGAAAGAGAGAACCAAGATGAGCCCTGAACAGAAGCAGCCAGTGTGAGGGGTAGAGAAGATGCAGGGTGGGCCACAGAAGGAGTACCAAGGAGAAAGGCAGGTCATGTTCAATGCTGCAGAGAGTCCAAACAAACAAGGTGAAAACGGAAGGGATTTAGTGATCAGAGGGCTAGGGGGGACCATCTGAGAGCAATCTCAGAGGAGTGGAGGCTCCTCCAAGAAGGAACCTAGGGTAATTCTGAGAACAGATTTGATGGTGAGGAAGAGAGGAGGGAAAAAAGGGATGTGAAAAAAAATGTGGGCAAAAGAGATTCTGGGGTGGACAAAGTACAGGCTTAGCGAAATCACCCTGAAGATTCCTTCCCAATCCATGGAACAAGGGCAGGCCCAGAGCTGCTGAGGAAAGAAGAGATGGGCAGAGAACACATCTGAGACCCTTGAACCTGCCCATGACCTTGGGATTACCCTAGATGTTGAGAGAAACTCAAAGGGAATATTCCGTTGGAGTGAAGTGAGGTCTGTGTCTTTTACTTTGAACCTGGTGGCCTTTGTGATCTCCTCAACTAGAAGAGGCTGGCAGAAAGAAAGTTGGGTGACTTCACCCTCATGGTTAGACAGGGCCAGACAACTTCCCCAGGTTCCTCTCTCTTGAAGACATATGTCTTTGAAGCCCTGAGCCATTGTGCAGTAAGTCCAGCTACCCTAAAGCCTCCACAAGGAGACCCCACCCCCAGCACACCCCTCCTGGCCTCTGCTGAGCTCTCGGCCAGCACCTCCAGGCCATGGCTCGCCTCTCGCTATGACTCCTGACCACAATGTGCCTTGTTCTCTGGGGTTTCACGAGGCCCCTCCCCCGTGCCCCCCCCGTGCACTCCTTAGGAAGGCAGCTTATTCCCCATGTATACCCTGCCCGAGCCCCAGAGTGATGAGTGAGCAGGCCCTGGGGGGAGCGATAAGGAGCAGGTCCTGTGGCTGCGGGCACGATCATCTGCCTGGCCCCCAGATCCCCACCCATTCCACTCCAGGAAACACTGAAAATCCAGAGACCATCCCAGGCCCAGCTGCACTCCAGGAAGAAACTGGGCTGGCTGCCCAGAATTACAAAAAATGGACTTTGGGCTGATTGCCCAAGCTGGACTAGCATTCCCACCTTCTTAGGAAGGACACTTTTTCGGGAACCAAGGCCACCGCTTGTCACGAAAGCCAGATGTTGGCAGAGCAGGACAGATGGGTGGAAAGAGCCCCTTGGGGTAGATGAGGTGCGTCCCCCGATGCCTCTTCAGCCCGCTGATTGGGGGAGGGTGGAGATGGTCACATGCAGCAAATTCTATCATCCTCGACTTGTAAGCAGCCCAGCTGCTTCTGAGAATGGGATCCAGGGCATTTGGAACTCGTCCTCCTCCTCCCAGCCATTAGCAGTGAGATAGTTTGGGAGCATAACAAGACAGTACTACTTAAAGCAAAACAGAAGCAAAAACCAGAAAAGATTACTCCATAGCCTGTCTTTGTGTTACACTGTGTCTAACCTGTACCCCCGGGGTATTCAATATAAGTTTGATTGATTATTTAAATTGCTTTATTCTCACTTATCTATTCTTTCAACAAATATTCATTGAGCATCTACTATGTGCGAAGTACTGTAAGAAAAGGACATATTTTCATAAATTCCATATGCAAGGGATATCTCTGGAGCAGTGGTTTTCAACCAAGGTCCCTGGGGACATTTATCTGTGTCTGTGGACATTTTTGGCATCTAGTGGGCAGAGGCCAGGGATGCTCCTAAATACCCTGCAAGACACAGGATGCCCCACCACAAAGAATTATGTGGCCCAAAATATCATTAGTGCTGAGACTGAGAAGCACCTGGTCAAGAAGACTATACAAGGAGCAGGTGAGCAGAGGGTACCTGGTGGGGTCGGAAACTGGGAGGCCCGGGTGCATGGCTGTGTGATGGGACTGCTTTGCATTCTGTGCCCTTTTGAGCCTTTTTTTTTTATAATTTATTTTCGCATCATTAATCTACAATTACATGTGCAATATTATGGTTATTAAACTACCCCCTTCATCAGGTCCCCCCAACCAACCCCATTATAGTCACTGTCCATTAGCGCAGTGAGATGCTATAGAATCACTACTTGTCTTCTCTGAGTTGTACAGCCCTCCCCATGCCCCTGCTACCTTACGTCTGCTAATCGTAATGCCCCTTTTTCCCTCTTATCCCTCCCTTCCCACCCATCTTCCCCAGTCCCTTTCCCTTTGGTAACTGTTAGTCCATTCTTGGGTTCTGTGAGTCTGCTGCTGTTTTGTTCCTTCAGTTTTTTTCTTTGTTCTTATATCCACATATGAGTGAAATTATTTGATACTAGTCTTTTTTGGCTTGGCTTATTTCACTGAGCATAATACCCTCTAACTCCATCCATGTTGTTGCAAATGGTAGGATTTGTTTTCTTCTTATGGCTGAATAATATTCCATTGTGGATATGCACCACACCTTCTTTATCTATTCATCTACTGATGGACACTTAGGCTGCTTCCATTTCTTGGCTATTGTAAATAGTGCTGCGATAAACATAGGGATGCATCTGTCTTTTTCAAACTGGGCTGCTGCAGACTTAGTGTAAATTCCTAGGAGTGGGATTCCTGGGTCAAATGGTATTTCTATTTTGATTTTTTTGAGGAACCTCCATACTGCTTTCCACAATGGTTGAACTAATTTGCATTCCCACCAGCAGTGTAGAAGGGTTCCCTTTTCTCCACATCCTCACCAACATTTGTTGTTCTTAGTCTTTTGAATGCTGGCCATCCTCACTGGTGTGAGGTGATATCTCATTGTAGTTTTAATCTGCATTTCTCTAATGATTAGTAATGTGGGGCATCTTTTCATGTGCCTGTTGGCCATCTGAATTTCTTCTTTAGAGAAGTGTCTATTCATGTCCTCTGCCCATTTCTTAATTGGATTATTTGCTTTTTGTTTGTTAAGGTGCATGAGTTCTCTATATATTTTGGATGTCAACCCCTTATCAGATACGTCATTTATGAATATATTCTCCTATACTGTAGGATGTCTTTTTGTTCTACTGATGGTGTCCTTTGCTGTACAGAAGCTTTTCAACTTGATATAGTCCCACTTGTTCATTTTTGCTTTTGTTTCCCTTGCCCGGGGAGATATGTTCATGAAGAAGTCACTCATGTTTATGTCCAAGAGATTTTTGCCTATGTTTTTTTCTAAGAGTTTTATGGTTTCATGACTTACATTCAGGTCTTTGATCCACCTTGAGTTTACCTTTGTGTATGGGGCTAGACAGTAGTCCAGTTTCATTCTCTTACATGTAGCTGTCCAGTTTTTCCAACACAAGCTGCTGAAGAGGCTGTCATCCCCCCATTGTATATCCAAGGCTCCTTTATCAAACATTAATTGACTGTATATGTTTGGGTTAATGTTTGGATTTTCTATTCTGTTCCACTGATCTATGGGTCTGTTTCTGTGCCAATACCAAATTGTCTTGATTACTGTGGCTTTGTAGTAGAGCTTGAAGTCAGGGAGCGTAATCCCCCCTGTTTGATTCCTCCTTCTCAGGATTGCTTTGGCTATTCGGGGTCTTTTGTGGTTCCACATGAATTTTAGAATTATTTGTTCCAGTTCATTGAAGAAAGCTGTTGGTAGTTTGATAGGGATTGCGTTGAATCTGTAGATTGCTTTAGGTAGTATAGCCATTTTGACAATATTTATTCTTCCTAGCCAAGAGCATGGGATGAATTTCCATTTGTTAGTGTCCTCTTTAATTCCTCTTAGGAGTGTCTTGTAGTTTGCAGAGTGTAGGTCTTTCACTTCCTTCGTTAGGTTTATCCTAGGTATTTTATTCTTTTTGATGCAATTGTGAATGGAATTGTTTTTCTGATTTCTCTTTCTGTTAGTTCATCGTTAGTGTATAGGAAAGCAACAGATTTCTTTGTGTTGATTTTGTATCCTGCAACTTTGCTGAATTCAGATATTAGTTCTAGTAGTTTTGGAGTGGAGTCTTTAGGGTTTTTTATGTACACTATCATGTCATCTGCAAATAGTGACAATTTGACTTCTTCTTTACCAATCTGTGCCTTGTATATCTTTGTTTTGTCTGATTGCTGTGGCTAGGACTTCCAGTACTATGTTGAATAACAATGGAGAGAGTGGGCATCCCTGTCTTGTTCCCGATCTTAGATGAAAGCTTTCAGCTTCTCACTGTTAAGTATGATGTTAGCTGTGGGTTTGTCATATATGGCCTTTATGATGTTGAGGTACTTGCCGTCTGTACCCATTTTGTTGAGAGTTTTAATCATGAATGGATGCTGAATTTTGTCAAATGCTTTTTCAGCATCTATGGAGATGATCATGTGGTTTTTGTTCTTCTTTTTGTTGATGTGGTGGATGATGTTGATGGATTTTCGAATGTTGTACCATCCTTGCATCCCTGGGATGAATCCCACTTGATCATGGTGTATGATCCTCTTGATGTATTTTTGAATTCGGTTTGCTAATATTTTGTTGAGTATTTTTGCATCTACGTTCATCAGGGATATTGGTCTGTAATTTTCTTTTTTGGTGAGGTCTTTGCCCGGTTTTGGTATTAGAGTGATGCAGGCTTCATAGAAAGAGTTTGGAAGTATTCCCTCCTCTTCTATTTTTTGGAGAACTTTAAGGAGAATGGGTGTTATTTCTTCTCTATATGTCTGGTAGAATTCAGAGGTGAATCCATCAGGTCCGGGGGTTTTGTTCTTGGGTAGTTTTTTGATTACTGCTTCAATTTTGTTGCTGGTGATTGGTCTGTTTAGTTTTTCTGTTTCTTGCTTGGTCAGTCTTGTAAGGTTGTATTTTTCTAAGAAGTTGTCCATTTCTTCTGTTTTGCAGCTTGTTAGCATATAGATGCTCATAATATTCTCTTATAATTCTTTGTGTTTCTGTGGAGTCCGTCATTATTTTTCCTTTCTCATTTCTGATTCTGTTTATGTGTGTAGATTCTCTTTTTCTTTTAATGACTCTGGCTAGGGGTTTATCTATTTTGTTTATTTTTTCAAAGAACCAGCTCTTGGTTTCATTGATTTTTTCTATTGTTTTATTCTTCTCCATTTTATTTATTTCTTCTCTGATCTTTGTTATGTCCCTCCTTGTGGTGACTTTGGGCTTCGTTTGTTCTTCTTTTTCCAATTTCAGTAATTGTGTCTTTAGACTATTCATTTGGGAATGTTCTTCCTTCTTTAACTAGGCCTGGATTGCAGTATACTGTCCTCTTAGAACTGCCTTTGCTGCGTCCCACAGAAGTTGTGGCTTTGTGTTGTTGTTGTCATTAGTGTCCATATATTCTTTGATTTCTGTTTTGATTTGGTCGTTAACCCATTGATTAATTAGGAGAATGTTGTTAAGTCTCCATGTATTTGTGAGCCTTTTTGATTTCTTTCTAAAATTTATTTCTAGTTTTATACCTTTGTGATCTGAGAATTTGGTTGGTAGGATTTCAATATTTTTGAATTTACTGAGGTTCTTTTTGTGGCCTAGTATGTGGTCTATTCTGGAAAATGTTCCATGTGTACTTGAGAAGAATGTGTATCCTGCTGCTTTTGGGTGCAGAGTTCTGTAGATATCTGTTAGGTCCATCTGTTCTAGTGTGTTGTTCAGTGCCTCTCTGTCTTTACTTATTCTCTGTCTGGTTTATCTGTCTTTTGGAGTGAGTGGTGTGTTGAAGTCTCCTAAAATGAATGCATTGCTGTCTATTTCCTCCTTTAATTCTGTTAGTATTTGTTTCACATATGCTGGCGCTCCTGTTTTGGGTGCATATATATTTATAATGGTTATATCTTCTTGTTGGACTGACCCCTTTATCATTATGTAATGTCCTTCTTTATCTCTTGCTACTTTCTTCGTTTTGAAGTCTATTTTGTCTGATACAAGTACTGCAACACCTGCTTTTTTCTCTTTGTTGTTCGCATGAAATATCTTTTTCCATCCCTTCACTTTTAGTCTGTGTATATCTTTGCGTTTGAGGTGAGTCTCTTGTAAGCAGCATATAGATGGGTCTGGTTTTTTATCCATTCTGTTACTCTGTGTCTTTTGATTGGTGCATTCAGTCCATTTACATTTAGGGTGATTATCGATAGATATATACTTATTGCCGTTGCTGGTGTTAGATTCGTGGGTACCAAAGGTTCAAGGGTTGCTTCTTTACTATCTAATACTCTAACTTAACTTTCTTGTTAAGTTATTGTAAACACCGTCTGATGTTTCTTTATTTCTCTCCCTTCTTATTCTTCCTCCTCCATTCTTTATATACTAGGTGTTTTATATTCTTTGCCTTTAGTTAGTATTTGGATGGTCTTCTTTCTTGGGTATGATTTTATTTTCTCTGGTGACATCTTTTTAGCTTTAGGGGTGCTTCCCTCTAGAGCAGTTCCTTTAAGATATCCTGTAGTGGTGGTTTATGAGAGGCAAACTCTCTCAACTTCCGTTTGTCTGAAAATTGTTTAATGCCTCCGTCATATTTAAATGATAATCATGCTGGATACAATATTCTTGGTTAGAGGCCCTTCTGTTTCATTACGTTAAATATATCATGCCATTCTCTTCTGGCCTGTAAGGTTTCTGTTGAGAAGTCTGATGATAGTCTGATGGGTTTTCCTTTGTAGGTGACCTTTTTTCTCTCTCTAGCTGCCTTTAATACTCTGTCTTTATCTTTGATCTTTGCCATCTTAATTATTATGTGTCTTGGTGTTGTCTTCCTTGGGTCCCTTGTGTTGGGGGATCTGTGGGCTTCCGTGGACTGCGAGACTATTTCCTTCCCCAGTGTGGGAAAGTTTTCAGCAATTATTTCTTCAAAGACACTTTCCATCCCTTTTTCTCTCTCTTCTTCCTCTGGTACTCCTATAATGCGAATATTGTTCCGTTTGGATTGGTCACATATTTCTCTTAATATTCTTTCATTCCTAGAGATACTTTTATCTCTCTCTGCCTCAGCTTCTCTGTATTCCTGTTCTCTGATTTCTATTCCATTAACAGTCTTTTGCACCTCATCCAGTCTGCTGTTAAGCCCTTCGATGGCTTGTCTGATTTCTGCATTGTCTTTCCTCACTTCCCTCACTTCCTCCCTCAGCTCTTGCACATTTCTCTGTAGATCCATCAGCATGGTTATGACTTTTATTCTGAATTCTTTTTCAGGAAGACTGTGCATTTCCATCCCTTCAGGCTTTCTCTCTGGGGTTGTCTGGTTGATTTTAGTCTGGACCATATTCCTCTGTCTTTTCATGGCTATAGAAGTGGTCCCTGGTAGTTGCCACGTATGTCAGCTGGGCTCTTTAAGACTTTAAAAAGAAAAAAAAAAAAGAAAAAAAGGAAGAGAAGAAAAATAAAAAACAAAACAACACAAACAAACAAACAAAGAAAACAAAAATATCACCCACCGGGAGTAGATTCTGTGAGGATGCTATAGGTGGCTCTGTTGCTCCAGTATTCTTCAGCCATGGCCACACTGCTCCACAGGGCCCTTTATAGCTCTGGCCGGGGTGGAAATGAACGGGAGGATGTTGATCTCTGTGGGAAGTCTAAGTGCGGCCACCCTTTCCCAGTAGCCAGCCAGCTAAGGGGTCCGAAACTCCCCAGGACTCCCAGCCTGCTGGGCTGAGTGTGCTGGGGCGAACTGGCTCCTCCGCTGGGCTCCTGTCTCTTTAAGACTGCTGGCTCGCGGGGTGCCAGTCCTCTCAGGTGTAGCTGCACGCTGTGCACTTTCCTGTGTATTCTAGTCTCTCTTTTAGGAATAGTTGTATTTGCTGTATTTTCGTAGATATATATAGTTTTAGGAGGAGATTTCTGTCACCCTGCTCACGCCGCCATCTTCCCGCAAGTCCCCCCCTTTTGAGCCATTTTGTACTGTACTTCTTCCCAGGTACATGTATTACTTAGTTTTTTTAAAGAGTAACTATGACTTGCATTAGCCATAATTATTTGGCAGTCTTCTGATTGTAGAAGGAAAGGAATTTGAAAAGGTACAGTGCCTGGTGCCAACAGCCCATGAAGTCACCAGCGTCTTCTAAACCAGGGCTTCTCAGCCTCAGTGCCACTGACACGGACCAGATCATTCTTTCCTTTGGGGACTGTCCTGGGCTCTGCAGGATGCTTAGCTGCCTGACTTCTCCCCACTAGATGCCAGAAGCACCTTCCCCCTCAGTCGTGACAACCCAAAGTGTTTCCAGATATTTCCCAGTGTCCCAAACTGGGAGGAATGCCCCTGGTTGGGAACTCCTATGCTGGACCTAGTCTGCGCAGATCCAGGCATGAATAAGTGCCCATTTGCTGGGCCTGTCAACTTACAGGCCAGCTGGACCTCAACTAGCATATAACCATGCAAATAGGTTCAGGGCCGTGGAGCAAGTGGGGTGGGGGGTCCAAGCCACCCATAGATCCCTGAGCATACAGGCGGGCCTCGGGGCTTCTCATAAATATTCACCTATTTCACAGAGGAGGAAACAGAGCAGGGAGGTGATGCGGCCAAAATCACACAGTGGATGGTGGCCGGGTAAAACTGAGATGGCTCTATTCCTTGTAGCATTCCAAGATGTCCCTCAGAGAATTTCCTTGTTCTTTATCCATTCCTGGCTCCATGCACACCCTGGAGACTCCTGGTACCCCTCTCGAAAGTGGATCGCCTACAATGGTGTGTTTTCTGCACTCACTGTGTCTTTCTAGGTAGGTGATCACTAAGCTGTTCCCTAGCCCAGCAGCAGGCTCAGGGGGAACTGGCTGCTTTGGGGACACACACAGGTATCCTCTAGATGCTGGGGGATCACACCAGCAACGAGGAGCAGCAGACCCAGGAAATGTCCCCATCACTGTGGCCATGGCCCCTTTTGCAGCCACAGGCAGCTGAGGCCTGCGAAAACCCGGTTTACAGAACTCTCTGACTTCTCCACAAGAAAGGCAGGGAGGAAGGGCATGAGAATCAAAACCCACCTTGCTTCAATTCCCTGGGGAAAGCAAGTCAGAGTGAGCCTGGCCTTGGGCAAGGAAGCCAACCAACCAGTCAGTCCCTTCTTTCCTCCTGGGGTGAAAAGCCAGGCTGCTCTTCCCATTAAAAACCAGGCTTGGAAGCCAGGCTGACTGAGTTTACAACCCCATTCTGCTACTTCCTGGCTGTGTGATCTCAGACAAGTCACTTAACCTCTCTGAGCCTGAGTACCTGCATCAATAAAATAGACATAATAACAGTGACCTTCTCACAGCATCATTAGAATCAGCTGAGATAAAATGTGTGATGCTCTTAGCACAGTGACCAGTACATGGTAACTACAAATTGTGTGATATCCACTGCTGTTATTTTATTACTAATTATAAACATAATAATAAATGCTTTACCATGGCTCCTGAGCTGTTAAGTGGAGCATGATACAAATTTTCACAAATGTAGTCCAATTTGGGGAGAGAAGGAGTGGAAAACTAATGAGAAATCTCTGGTCATTTGTATAACATCCCTCCCCACCATACTGGAAAATGAAAGGACCTTTTAAAAACACATTCGCACAGTGTTTTAGCTCATTTGAACAGCTAAGACACGGTTGCTGCCTTCATGGCTTCGGCTGTTTTCCAGCTGCGGTGTTCTTCTCATTGATCAGAGAGAAATCCCCAAGGTCTGGCAAAGGAAGCTTTTAATTACTCTGGATGGACTGATTTTTGGCTTAGCTGCTCAAGCATATAATTGAGTGAGAGAGAGAGAGAGAGAGAGAGAGAGAGAGAGAGAGAGAGAGAGAATGAATCACTGAGATTGCTTTGAGATAAATATGTAGTCAGACCTCCCCCTTCCTGACCAGACCTACAAGATACCCCTGGCCTGGCTCCCACAAGCTCTGGGGAAGGGGAGCTCCAGGTAGGAACTGCATTTTCCTGACCTTCAGCAAAATAATAATGAGTGATAGTAGCAATCCCCATCCTTTTATCACCTGTGCTTGCTCCAAGTTGGATTACCCCCAAAGCAGACCCTGAGACAAGCAGGCTAGTCAGTCTACTTTTTTTGGAGGGAACCCTGGAAGCACCAGGGAGGAAATGGAAAAGATAACTGAAGTGTCAGTCAGCGAATAAAGGATGTGCTATTACGCAGGTTACCGCTGGCGCACGTGAGGCTCAGTCGCCTAGGAACCATGGTGGCCAGCGCAGAGCACACATTCAGCACCCTCTCCTTCGAGGGAGGAGGGAGCTGGGGAATTTATGCCCTGAGCCCTATCAGTCACTGGGACTGGCTGCTCCTGGATGATATTCATTCCAGCGCAAGCCCCAAACCCCGGGGCAAAAGCCACAAGGAATAGCAGTGGGGAGCTGGGCCTTCTGGAAAGGGGATGGAAGGTTGGGTATGAAAATAAATGACAATCCCAAATTATGATTCCCCATTTCCCCACTCAAAAGATCCAAAGGACTTGTAACCTAATTGAAAATTGAGTCTTTTTTTTTTTAAGTGAATGAAATAGTTAAGTATCTATTTCTAACAATTGACTTATGGCATACCATACATGCCTGCAGTCACAAATGGGTGATTGCTCTACACGTGACAATAGATCCATTTAGAGGGTTGCTTTCTTCGGCCTCATTCTATGACTCAATTGCCTGCCAGCTCTTCCAACTCATCTTTGCACCCAGGGGCTTTGCCATTATCAAAGCCACCTTTTGAGTCATCTGAGTTTTCTGTAGCACATCTCCTTCCCCCCCCTCTCAGTTCTTGACTGATACGCATTTTTGGAATCTGGAGAATGCTTTCCATGGAATTTTTATCACAAGCCTGGAGCGTCTTTTTGCATAACATTAGGGCAGCTAGTTGATCCATTCATCCTGAGTGTCAATCTGTGATCTCTATAAGGTAGCCACTGGCTGTAGGGCTTTCTTAAGTGTCCTTAAAGGACTTGTTCACTCACTTTGCAGTGTAAGGAATCGATTCCAAACCTGCATTAAACTTCCTAGCCTCCTTTTAGCAATTCCTTCAGGTGACCTTAGTAAATGGCCAGAAGGAGCACCAGCGGAGGTCGTAAGGGACTCACCCAAACAGCACCTGGTTGTTAAAAAGAAAATAATCGAGAGCACCCACTGACGTGGAAGACTGTGGAGGGGCATTTCTGGAAAATAAAGTTTCTCTTGTCCTGGGGATCAGGTGCGGAGTGGGGACGTCCACAGTGTATCAAAATGCTCCGAGTAAGTGGTTACATGCACACTCCCCTAATCCTCACAACCACCCACACGTGGGGGCCTCTCATCGTGCCCATTTACAGATGGAGAAACTGAGGCTCTGAGTGGTTCAAGGAGCAGAGGAGTGACAGTGGCAGATGTGACTCCAAGATTTGCACGCCCTCCCCCTTACACACTGCCACCCCCGATGTGTGAGGAGAAGCCCATGGACTGACTAGTAGACTCCCACACCAATCGGGAAACTCCAATGGGGAAAAAGCCCCAGGTGACCCAGCAGCGCAGTAGGGTCCTCTCTCCTCTACCCCAGCTTTCCCGAGCTAGGGAAGCAAGGGGCAACTTCCACCATTCCAACTGGGAACTCCTACAAGGAAATGCAAAGAAAGAGTTTTCTGCATGCAAGGATCTGGGGGTCCTTCCAAGAGCATTTCAGATGCACGAGCAAGCATCTGCAAGAGTTTTCAAAACAAGATAAAACAGAAAAACCTAGACTCTCCTTTCTTTTCTCTTTTGCTGATCAGCCAATCACACTTGGGGTGTTTGCTGATTGATAGAGCAGAAGAACTGGAGAGGACAGTAAGGGAGAGGTGGGACTCCTGGGAAGATGGTGGGTCTTGGAGTCCAAGGCTGGTAGGGCTGAGGTCACTGCCTTCAGGATGCTCAGCCTCAGTTTCACCACCTGCAAAGTGGGTGCTGATCCCTACTTAGAAGAGCATAGGAAGATTAAGTAGAATGCAGTGTTGTAGTCAGAAGTCAGTAATATGAGTCCCCTTCCCTACTATCACAGCCAGCCACTCTTTGAACGCCTACTAGGCACCACACACTGCAGAAAAGTAAAGACTGAGACAGAGAGAATCGTCATCTCACCCAATGAGAAAGACAGAAACACAGAAAACAACCACAATAATAACAGCCCCTGTGCCTTTTCACATGCACTGTTTCTGTCATCACCATTTTACAGATGAGGACACTGAGTCCCTGAGATGTGAGGAATTTGCCCACAGTCACATAGTAAGTGACAGTGGGGCGATTTGAACCTGGGTCTGACTGGAAATGGAAGAGAGAATGGAGGGTGAGGAGGGCCGTGAGGGGCTGCAGGGGCACACACTGGGCCCCTCCAGAGCTGGGAGGGTGCCTGGATGGAGGAGAGGAAGGCATTTCAACAGCAGTGGAGCACCTGGCTTACTGCCCTCGGCCAGACCCCAGGAGCCTTGCCCCGCGGGCAGCCGATGTGCCTGTCTGCCAGAACTCCCCCTCGGCCCCGTCGGAGAGCACCCCAGGCCTGGCACCAGCAGCCACGTGTGGGAGCACGCTGGTCTCCCCAAGCTGGGGGTCTCCCAAGGGAGCCCAGGGACAGTACTTGCACCCCTGGGTCCCAGGTGGTGTCTCCTGACTTCCAGAAGCCAGGATGTGAGCTGAGGGAAAAGGAAGAAACAGGGAAGAGAAGACAGGGACCTGATTTCCCCCAGAGGTCCCATGAGAGGGGTCACCCTGGAGCCCTGGGCTGAGTCCCTGCGCAGGCCTGGGCACCCAGGGGGCGCCGGGGTCTCACTGGAAGGCTGCCCTGGCCTTGTGCTCTCATCTCTTCACAGCTGTGATGTGCACAGGGCTCTCAAGGGCAGGGTTTCAGTTCTGCAAACAGAGCCACAGAAAATTGTGCCTCCCAGCTTGCCGCAGCCGCAGCCACGTCAGCAAAACATACCTCGGAAGAGAAGCCTGCCGTCAACAGGTTGGAAGCCGCCCAGGAGCCCAGTGCAGTGTGGGCGTTCTGTTTTAGGTTAGTGAGGGCCGTTGCCTCCCACTGGTGACAATAACCAGATTTGGGGGTGAGCTGGCATGCCCCTTTTCATGGGCAGCTGGCAAACAACCCCCAAAGCCCACCACAAGACTGGGCCACCTACGGCCCCACAGACCCTCCAGCTGATTGTCCTCCAGAGGGAATGAGGGGATGGCACAGGGTGGCTGCCAGGCCCCCGCCCAGCGGGGACATTCTCTCATTCCATGTTTTTCCCTTGGGCTCCTTTAAACATTTCCACAAGGTCTGGTACCAGGGCCCCCTAGTGATCCCCTCATTACCTAAAAAAAGAATATGTGTACTTAGGGCTGATAGCACTTAGCTCACAATTTAGCTTCAAGTAGACGGTTGTCATTTTTTGGCAGCATTTTCCTAGTTGGGGAACAGGGGAAGCACCCGTTGTGTGGATCTTGGTGGGGGTAGGTCCCTGCCTCCTATTCCAGAAGGCCCAGGTAAAGGCAGGCCTTGGCCCAGACAGCTGGGACTTCAGATGGTAAGGGAGAGATGGAAATACTCAGACACCGTTCAGCATTCCTTTCAAGGAGGCAGCCGCTAGTGGCTGAGGCCGACAGTGGCAGTGTCCAGAGGTGGTTTCCCAGCCAGCCCATCCCAAGCCTTTGCCCGCAGTCCTGCCACCAGACCACACATGGCTGCGGTCTATTCCCAAACCCACAAGTTTGGGCTCTCTGTGGATTCTGCAAGCCCCCCAAAATCTCCCAGTATATTCATTTTTTGCTTAAGGTTAGCTGCAGTTGATTTCCGTTGCTTTCTCCCTGCAAACACTGACTGATACGCCTTGCTGAGGGTGAAGCAGCAGCCAGCCAGGTTTGAAACAGATGATCCCTTCCTTTGGGGCAGGGGAGAAGGGAGTGGATAAAATTTGAATTCAGAAAGACCCAGGTGATGCTGGCCCTGGAAAGGAAAAAGCCATATACAGTCGGGCCTTGGTTGTTACCTTGGCAACTCAGAATCTGTCACGTGCTGAGTGTGGGGCGCAGAAGCCCAGAGGCGGGAGGACATAGTCCATGGGCAGGGAGACGGGAGCGGGCTGGCAGAGAGGTGACCACAGCCCCAGGTTGCCTGGCGGCTTCTGGTTCTCCAGGCTGCCAGACTCCTCCTGGGGACCCTTGCTCCCTTGAGGTCACTTGAATGGATCTCTGCTCCCTGCCCCAAAACAGGCTTCAAGGAGTATGATGAACCCGGAGCCATTTCCTCCCCAACACCTACCACCCCTGCATTTTGGGGAAAGTTTGCAGAATTGTTGAATGAATGAATGAATTGCAGATGGTATGACATCCCATCATTTCACTTCTCTCAGGAAGACCCAGGACCTTCCACTTCATCCTCCACTTTTTTGTCCATGTGTACCTATTAGTGGGCACTCACGACGTGCCAGGCACCGTGCTAAGGTCAGTACCTTTCAGAGGCTGTTTTCTGAGCTGGCCTCTGAGCCAGTTACTTGAATTTAAAGCCTGGCTCTACCTCTTGTCAGCTGTGCGATCTCGGGAAAATTACTTACCTCCTCTGGGTGTTGGTTTCCTCATTCATAGAATGGGTACAATACCGTGCAGTTTAAATGTTTGCTGTGCATCTACTAGGTAACAGTGCAAGGTGCTGGGGAGACTGCTGTCACCGAGACCCCAGTCCCAGCGCTCATGGAGCTGCGGCCATCCCAGCCCCCAACGCCCTCCTTGGCTGAGCCCGCTGGCCCCTGGCAGCCCTTGCTGCAGTTCTGAGCGCTTGCCTGAAGGATGAGGCAGCGCCCTGGGGGCTCGCACCTTCGGGCTGGGCCCGTCACGTGTCAGGGAAGGAAGGGGAGACCCACGGCAGGAGGGATACCCTCTGGTCAAGGGCGCCCGCTGCATCGCTCCCTGAAGGTAGCAATGTTTAGCTCCATCTTTTCATAAAATACAGCGAGACCTGGAGTAAAACCAAGCGAGACTTGCCCTTCGTCTGCGAAGCCTTGCCCAGCTCTGGGTGGATTGGCAGCGAAAGCTCGGGGCTAGTTGCGGGGCTGGCCAAAGCATGCCACGTGGCAGAGCCAGCCTTCCGGTCGCTAGCCCGGCCCACTCCTCAATCTGTTTCTCATTAGCTTCGCAAGCGAGCTGTCCGGGCAGGGCTGGGAGTGGGAGGTGCCTGGCCCCTCACACCAAGCTCCTCCTGCCTAGTCTGGCTCCCCTACCCCAGTCCCGTCCAGCAGCACAGCCACCCCTGCGGGGCTCCCCTCTCCACCTCCCAGGTCCTCCCTCCCCTGTGCCCTGTCGTGCGCGCGCGCGCGCGCACACACACACACACACACACACACACACACACACACGCGCGCGCCTCTGGCTCCACCCTGCACAAGCCATCCAGGCTTGCTTTCCTCTCATAACCTGAGACACTGTAGCCCAGAGGTTCAGGGGCACATGGTCCAGCATCCTCCAGGCCCGGATTCAAATCCCTTGTGCATCACTTGCTAGTTGCCTGATTGTGTTACTTAAAATCTCTGTGCCCCAGTTACTTCATCTGTAAAATGGGGATGATGGTAACAGTGTCTGCCTCCTAGGGTTAGTGTGAGGATTAAATAAAATGATACAAATAAAGGGCCTGGCTTAAAATCAGCGTTGGTAGCCCAGAAGCATGAAAGGGACCAATTAGAATTTGGAGTATTAATCTTCCCAAGGAGACTTGCAGTTGTCCAAAGGAGAGCCCGGTTTTCAGGGACAAGAAGGCATTTCCTAAGGATAGGTGCGAGGGAGTAGGAGACTGGAGCAGCAGCCTCTCTATATATTCTGGATGTTCCAAAGGCAGCCAGATTCCTTGAGCGCTTACTGAGCGCCATCCCTGTGCCAGGCCCCACGTGGAGGAACCAGCCTCCTGGAGATCCAGGTGCTCTCAGAACCGGAGGCAGGAAGAAACATAAAAATAAAGGTTCACCAAGCAGCATTACTGAAGGCAGTAATAGAAGAATATAGGAAGTGCTACAGAAGCAAGAGAGGAAATGGGTATAGCCAGGAAACCTTCCTGGGGGGGACAGGGGGCTGGGGCTCGAAGGAGGCCACCCATGGACACAAGGCACCTCTCTTCCTGTGCAGTCAGGTGAGAGGTCCCATTCGGTCTGCAATGAAAGCAGGCAGAGTTCCTTAGCCCTGTTTGGCTGATGAAAAAGTATAGGCACTTTGAGTAAGTGATATCTTCCCCAAGAGCAGACTATCAGTAAAGGGATATTCTTTCCCATCCCAAATCACCAGCTCTTTCTGCTTCCAAACTTGTCAGGAGTTTTCCAGGAAGACAAGATGAGGGGGAGTAGCAAGGCTGGAAAGTATCCAGGCTGCGGGGGCCACGGGCCTGGCGTGGGGTCTGGACTTTGTCCAGTGTGGGCGCAGGGAGCCGGCACGGCACTGTGCACGCCCTCCCTCTGCTCCTCAGGCTGCAGGGCCAGTTTGTCCTTGTCATTTCCAAAACTGCCCTGAAACCGGACACCTCACAATATGCCTGGTTTAAAACACAGTGATTTAAAAAGAAGCCTGCAGGGGAGAGAAGGGGGACCCCCTGAGAGAATCGTTTGCTCACGGACCCAGTTGCTGGGACCCTCACTTTTAAAAATCAGAACCTGCAGCAAGCATATTGACACCAAGCGAGGCAACCCATCAGGGTCGCAGCAGCCTGGAATGAGAGTGGGACAGAAGCCCAGCTCTGGCTGGGCTGTGCAGACAGGTCAGGGGGCTCTGGAGGCTTTGACCTCGCCCTCAGTGCTGCAGGAGAGGAGTACGGGGAGGGCAGGCTGGGGAGGCAGGGCGCTCTCCTCCTTCACTCTGAGCCCACACAGGCCAGGTAGCAGGGACGGGGATGGGTTTGGGAGGGGGTGAGGTCAGGTGGAGCAGGAGGTGCTGTGGGGCAGCCAGACGTCCCAGGTAAAATTAGAGGACACCCAGTTGCCTTTGGATTTCAGATAAACTAGCAATAATATTCAGTAAGGTGCCCAGAGATGAGGGCCATGGCAATGAGGCGGAAAAGAAGGGAACAGATTTAAGACTCGATTTGGAGATGGGCTCCATGGAGACTGGCAACAAACTGATGTAGGAGATGAGGCTGTGGGAGAAATCAAGGATGACCCCAGGCTCCAGGCTGGAGCCACAGTGTGGTCTGTAGGGCCACTAAGTGAGAAAGGAGGGTGGAGCAGGAGCAGATTAACAGGGGGGCTGCTGGTTCCGCTCCCGGTGATGGCAAAGTGGAGACGTCTGTCTCAGCCCGAGGTGGAGGTTGTAGGGCTTTAGGAGGGTCTGGCTGGGGAGCCACCAACACGTAGATGGTTTTTAAATCTGTGGTTCTGGACGCAAACACCTAGGCAGTGAGAACTCAGAGAGCAGAGACAACAGTCCAGAATGAGGCCTTGAAGCCCCTCAGCATTTGCAGGTCACTCAGAGGAGGAGGGCAGCCAAAGAAACTGAGTCAGAGCAGCCAGGGAGGCAGCAGGAAAATCCACAGGGGAGGACAAGACAGCAGCTAAGGAGCAAGATTCTGGAAGACTGGGCCTGACCAAGCTGGAGGCTGCAGGGAGGTCTGGTAAGGTGGGAAGTGGAAACCAAAGCCAGCCCGCAGTGCGTGGAGGCAGCAAATGTACCCTTGTCCATCAAGAGATCCTACAGTGCTGGGGGTGAGGGTGGGGGCGGGGAATGGACAGGTACCCACCCGCAACCTTTGGGGCAATTCCCTGCCTGGAGCCATAGAGACAAATCTTTCATGCCCTCTGACAGTGGGACCCCAGACCAATCAAGTGAAATAGAAATTGTAAACAAGGACCTTTTAAAATGTACTGAGTGGAGAAGACAAGTAGTGACTCTATAGCATCTCACTACACTGATGGACAGTGACTGTAATGGGGTTGGTGGGGGGGACCTGATGAAGGGGGCAGTTTAATCACCATAATATTGCACATGTAATTGTAGGTTAATGATACCAAAATAAATTGTAAATAAAATAATAATAATAATAATAATAATAAAATAAAATAAATAAAATGTACTGAGTGATCCAGAAGCATGTGAGGGGTGACCACAGCACGGTGTACACAGATGGAACTGATCCACACAACATGGATGCATTTCAAAACCCTTATAGGGACTGGAAGAATCCAGACTTAAAAGAGCACGAGCAGTATGGATCCATTTATAACACGTTCTAGAACAGGCAGTACCAATCGATGATGAACTAAGGACGCAAACAGTGGCTGGCTCAGGGCGCAGGGTTGGGTGGACTAACTGGGCAGAGGCATAAGGGAACTTCCAGGTGATGTCATGGTCCGTACCTCGAGAGGGATTTGACTCGTGCAGGCGTGTGCGTTTGCCAAAACCCAGCCAATGGTACTCTTAAGATCTGGACGTTTCACTGTGCATGAATTTTACCCCTCAAAATGAACTATAATTATTCAACTCTGGTTAACAACATACATGCTGAAGTGTTTAGGGGTGAAGTGTATTGAAAGTTGCTACTCTCCTTGAAAGATATAAAAAAATGAGATGGGTTGATGGGTAGACATAGAGATGGATGGATATGATGAACCAAACAGAGCGAAATGCTACCCAGGTGGTGGGCATATGGGTGTTTAACTTTTCTGTATGTTTGAAACTTTTTATAATAAAATGTCTGGGAGAAATAGACAAAAGTGGATGTGAGAATAGTTTTCATCCAACCCAAAGGCATATGTTGATAGTGAGAACAAGTTGGTGGTTGCCAGAGGTGAGGGGCATGGGGTGTGGAAAGTGAGGGAAGAGGAGTCAAAGGGCACAAACTTCCAGTTACAAATAAGTCCTGAGGGCGTGACCTACAGCGTGGTGACTAGAGTTAATAATGCTGCATTGGGTGTTTGTAAGTTGCCAAGAGAGTAGACCTTGAAAGTTCTTATCATGAAAAAAAAATTATATGTGATGGATATTAACTAGACTTATTGTGATCATTTTGCACTATATACAAATATCAAATCATTACACTGTACACTTGAAACTAATATAATGTTATATGTTAATGTGTGCCTCAGTTTATATATATATATAAAGAGAGAGAGAGAGAGAGAGAACATGCTGCACCTGAGCACACGAGCAGCAGAGATGCCCAAAGCTGTGGCATGAGGTGCCATCTGACTAAGGGCCAGCCAGGCAGCTTCTTACACCAGAAAACTGACCCTTCCCATGGAGGATACCCAGGGCCAGAGGCCCAACAGTGGGACTAGAGTAAAGGAGAAAAGCCTGCATAGGTCGGCCAGGAATTGATCTAAAGAAACAAGTCCCTGGAGCCCATGGAAGGGTGGACAGCTGGGCAGCCTGGCCCCAGGGATTCAGATTGGGATACTTAACTCCCTCGAGAGTCAAAACACAATCGGGCTTCCAAACAACTCCTGAACTCCAGTGGTTGAAACATGCCCCAACTAATTTGTCCGCTGGCTGTGGGTTTTGAATACTGTTATAGCCATTCTGTCTATTCATCAGGGGAGTAGAAACCTCCAGAACCTCCCCTGCCCCAGATGTATCCTGAGGGATGTTCATCACAGAGGGAAAATCTGGCAACAGCCAACATGTGCGTGGTGGGGGTACTGGTTATGATGGTTTATAAATGCAGTGGAATTCTATGGAGCTATTAAAAATCAATGAGGTAAATCTATGTGTCCTAAACTTCAAAAGACCCAATTATTAACAAAAAATAACATTAAAAATATATAAATGTAATGATCCCATTTATATAAAATTACTTGGGGGTAAATGTGTATAGATACATATAAATGGATAGAAATATAAATACATATCTGTATTATGGACTGCACGTTTGTGTCCCCCCAACCCCAATTCATAAGTTGAAACTCTAACTCCTAATGTGATGGTATTAGGAGGAGGGGCTTTGGGAGGTAATTAAGTTTGGGTGAGGACATGAGGGTGGAGCCCCCAGGGGGATTGGCACCCTTGTAAGAAGAGCAAGAGACTCACTCTCCCCTGTATGAGGACGGTGAGAAGACGCCCACCTGTAAACCAGGGAGACGGTGTCACCAAATCTGCCGGCACCTGACCTTGGGCTTCCCAGACCCCAGACTGTGAGAAACAAGTGTTGTTTCAACCACCCAGTCTATGGCATTTTTGTTATAGCAGCCCCAGCTGACTAAGACACTATGGAAGCACACACACATACACCCAGCACCATAAAAGTATTCACCAAAATGCTAATAATGGTCACTTCTCCCGGATGGAATTTGACTTTTTTTTCTTCACTTTCTTCTTGGTATTTTTCTGTATTGTTTAAAATTTTCATAATAAGTACATATAATTACACATTAATGAAACAACTACTTTCAAAGATAATTTTGTAGGGGGTTTTAGATCACAATGACATTTGCAAAATGCTTAAGAAACTGTCACTTAACCCTAAATGCTCAGTCCTACCCTGTGCCCCGAGGAAGAGGGACTTTCGAGGTGGCAGGTGGGCTGAGGACACTCTTGGGGTCTGACTGGGTTCCCTCCTATCCCTTCCCTGAGCCCTGAGACAGGAACAGCAACACAATTTGTGAAGCCCAGCATAAAATGAAAATGAGGGACCCCTTGTTCAAAATTAAGATCTCGAGATGGCGACAGTAGAGCCCTTCTGAGCTCAGGGCCTGTGACTGCACGGGTTGCATGCCTGTGAGGCCAGCCCTGCCTGGCGAGACCGTCTGAACAAATTACAGAACACTTGCTGCCAGAGAAATAGCCAGAAAAGAGGCAGGGAAAATGGCCAAGGAGGAGCTGGCCAGGGCATCAAAATGCTGGGGACTGAGAGAGAAACAGACTCACACGGGCCCTCCAACTCACAGGAATCTCACAGGCAGACGTGGTGACCGTTCACGGTGTGCATGTGGACCCCTAGCCCTCTGAGACGTGTAAGGCGCACCAGCAGGCTTCCTGGGCCCTGGGTGCTAAGTAGCGCTAATTAGCAATGGATTCGTGAGCAGGGCCATCAGGCTAGGCGAGGGGGTAAGGTGGCTGCCCGCTGCGTGCGGTCCCCTGGCTGGCCCGAGGAAACCTTCTCCTGGGACCTCCCATACCCTGGACACGGACTGGCTCCCTCGACCCAACCTGTTCTCTTCCCACCCTGCCTCTGTGGGGCCCTCACCCCAACACCACACTGGAGCTGCTCCATGGAAAACCTGCTCCCGTGCCTCCCACCACCCATCCCACCCCCGCACCCCAGCTCCTGAGCCCACAAAGAGAGCCTGTGTTGGGGCCGTGGTGCTGAGCCAGCAGACAGCCCACACCTCCCCTGTGCCTCTCAGCACAAAGGCTGGTCTGTGTGCCCCACCGGGAGGGCCCCCAGCATCCCTTCCTCTGCCAAGCCCTGGGATCCAGTCATCAGAGTCACCCACGAGGCTGCCAAGTCTGAGGCCAGCCAGGCGGCCCCTGAGACAGGGACACACTCAGGTGAGGTGACTTGCAGAACTCCAGTGTGTTCAGCAAGGAATGCTGGTTCCAGGCTCTCTGGCAGGACCCGGACAGCCCCCACCACTCTGAAGCCCCTCACTCCCTCTGGGCTCTGACCTGCTGGCGGCTGAAGGCTTCCATCCAACACCCACCCACCCAGCGGGGGGCCTGCCACCAGCCTTCCCACACCGTCCAGCCCACCCTGAACAAGACATTATTGAGGGATTCAGAGACCTGCCCTTGCCCCCACTGTCCACAGACAAAGGCCAAACCGCACCCCCAGGCATCCAAGTCCCCCCCACCAGAGCCACCTTCCCTCCCAAGATCTGCCCGCCCCGTTCTTGGGCCCGTGGCTCCAGCCCCATTTGCCTTCCAGCTCTTGAGACGCTCGTGCTCCAGATGAACCCAGGGCCAACCCTTAATGTCCTTCTCCCCACTCAAACCCCGTCCCCTCCAGTCACCTGGACACTACAAGGAACATCCTTTTCAAGCCTTTATTGAGCCGAGCACAGTCTCCTCTGTGCATCTCTACTTTGGGGCCTCGGGGCCTGGGCAGTGGTTCCCGGGGGGGTGCCATGGCCTATTCGCCTTTGGGCACACAAGAAGTGCCCTGTAAGTGGGCCTCGGAAGAGCAGCTGTTTCTCCTCCATGGACCGGGCCGCAGCACTCAATGCCCCTCCCTACCCCTGGCCCCCGGGGGCTCACCTGCACTTAGGTAGACAGTGTCCGAGAAGAAGGGCACCTTTCACCCCTGGGACCTGCATGGCTTGGCTTTGCCAGCTGAAGGCCTTCCCAGCCACTCAGCCTGCCCTCAGAACAGCCCAGAAGTAGTGGGGATTGATGTCTCCAGGAGCCTCCCTCCCCCACAAGGGTCAGGAGCTGGTGGACAAATCCTGCAGCTGGCCCTTCCCAGTGGGACAATGCGGAGGTGCATCCTACCCGGTTTCTCAGAGGACCCCGGTAGAGTGGAGCCCCGGGTGCCCATGCTGGTAACACCCACAAGTGCGCCCACCGTTGGCCTCCCCATCCTGTCTCCCAGTCCCCACACCCTCCCTTGTGCTTCGGGGAATCCCCTGGCAGATACACCGCCGGCACCCAGCTCCCTGCTCAGGCCTGCTTCTCACAGGGCTTCGGGCTCATTCATGCTCATTCACAGGGGCTTGTTAATAGCAAGGAGACCTGTCCTGGGTGCCCCCTGCCCCATTTCCCCTGAGCCTTTGGGGGCTGCCACTTCCTGGGGAGAACTAGGATTTCCTCTTTAGGTCAGCCCCTGGTCCTGGCTGTCAGGCCTCTGGCTGCTTCTCCAGAAAACCCCACTGTGCATGGCAGCCACCTAGTGTTCCTCTGGATGCGCGACCAATATTTATCTTGTTGGCTTGTCCCTTAGTCTAGGAAGCTTTCGTAGTAACTATCACTGGTGTCCGGAACACATGTCCCTTCCCCAGAACCATCTCCAGGGTCCCTTTTGAAGCAGGGAACCGACTTACTCTCCATCTTGATTTCTTTCCCCCTCTCTTACACCTTGATCTGGCTTCACCTGAAGCTCACCGCAGTGCACGTGGTGGCCAACCGAGCCTCCTCCCTCTCCAGTCCTGCTCTGACTCACTCTGAACGTTCTGGAGCCGTTTCTCTTGGGATGAAACCATCTTCGGTTTACTCCATGTCCCCGGGCAGCAGTGACTTTTAAACCATGGTTGACGCTCGCTATTCTTCCCGCCTTCTCCAAAGGCCGGCTCTGCTCGGTAAGTTCAAACAAGAGAGTTCAACTGAGCTCACACACCCACGTCTCTCCTGAGGCCTTCGACAGAGGAAGAGGACACGGCGGAGCTTTTTAAAAGATTGTACAAAATAAGATTTTGAATGCCACGTCAGTCACAGTCCCTGGGGACACAGATGGCACCCTCAAACTCGGCGATGTGAGGGGAGCTTTATAATAATAGAGATATATAAAAATCTGTATAATATGTATGAACAATAGAGATATATAAAAATTTGTATAATATGTATAAACATATCATAGTTTTAAACAAAGAGACTATTTACAAAAGTACAGGCCATGAGAGGCCTCCCAAAGGTGAGGAAGTGATCACTGGGACCCAGAGCGAATGACTGCATGGGGGGGTCCCGCACAGCGGCTGGGGCCTGCAGGGAATGGATGCCCCCAACCCCCGGGGGCCCGGAAAGGAAGAAGCCAGGGGTACAGATGTCCAGCCCTCCCTATATCCTCCCATGGGTTAGACCTAACTGGAAAGCAGATGTCATGGCTCCCCATCCTCGCTGGCTTAAGTGTCCAGCGTCCCAGAACACAGATCCGAGAAGAGAAGGAGCAGGGGTGACTGGGAGAGGAGCAGAGGGGGAGGGCAACAGAAGCTATATTTTCACAAATGCTGTGAAAATATGCAATCCAACTAGAAATGATAAATCTAGTGAACAGAAACTAGGGAGTTACTGTTTGCACAACTAAATGATTTTTGTTTGTTTGTTTTACAAACATTTCCAACTAGTTACCTTTAAGTAATAAACTTTCCCCCACAATTAAAGTGTGGTTCCATCTATGGAAAATTCCACTCACACTTATTCAGGACCCCAGACATTCAGGTAAATATGAGTATGGAGTAAACTTCGGTTGGCTTTGAGTTAAGCACATTTCCCGCAATATTCCCTCCAGTGGCCTCCTTGATTGCATCCAAGTCAGGGGAGGGCAGATAGCTCCCCAGAAGGAAATTAGAGGGCTGTTGAAGTGGGGAGCAGATGCTGGAAGGCTGCAGAATGCCAGCCAGCTCTTCCACAAAGGTGCAAATTAACTTGCAAAGATCACCCCATTCATAAGTGTCTGAACCCTGATCAAAATACCAGCCTGTCCTCCCTGGCGGCTAGCACAAATATTCCAGGTGGCCCTCCACATGGCACCATGATTTGTAAGCCTCCAATCAGCAGGGCCTTTCCCAAAGTCATTCTCCCTTTGTGCTCCCATCAGGAACACCCAGATCTACCATGTGCACCCCCTGCCTTGGGCGACCTGGCCGCCAGTGAGTATTTCCAAGGAAATAAATCCCTGTCAGGAGGTCTCTCAGTGTCCCAGGTATGAGACATCACTGCAAAGTTGTACTTCACTGATACTAATTTAACATATGACACCAATGAAGATAGACCCCACTTCTAGCTCTGCTCAAACCCAAGGTCCCAGCCAACCACGACCCCTGGCCAGCAGACATGCGGCTGAGTCCACTATACCAGCACCTGTTCCCAGGGGCCAGTGCCCTGCCTGACACATCATGTCAAAGACAAAAGTCTCGAAAACAGACGAACCTCAGGGTGCTGGCAAGACTGTTTTAAACACATGATGCTCAAATCCTCTCTTTCTACTAACTAATCTCTTCTCACCTTATACTAGTGGGTAACGGTGGCTTTATAAACTTGGGAAACAGATCCACGAAGTACCACCGGGAATTGAGCAAGGACAAACGGTACCAAGGTCAGAAGACACTGTGTTTAAAAATCTGTTTTTAACAACTGACCTTTTAAGACAAATCCCAGCAAAATCTCTCCCTTGGCACTGTCTCTGAGATGGCAGAGTCGGGAGGGCGTGCGGGGCATGGTGGCATGTCGCTGGCCCACTCAGCAACACCTCCAGTGCCCTCTTGAAATGCCTATTGTTTCCTGATATGGTGGCCGTGAACTGGCTGGTCCATTATGTCATATTTCCTCAATGGAGGACATTGTCTCCTGCCAGCGGCTCCACAGAGCTTGTCCTCACAATGCAGTGCCCTCACCCTCAAGCCCTGCTCTGTGGACAGCGTGATGTGATCCTGGCAGGGCTCAAAGGAGGCCTTCACTCCCTCCCAGCATGTGCAGAAGGGCCCCTGGCAGGACCAGGGAGCAGAGATCTCTGTCCCGGAACTGGGGCCGGAACTTGGCCAACCTGAGTCAGGCAGATTTCATCACCCCCCTCCGGCTCCAGTCTTTCCTGATTGTCTTCTAGCCACATCACATCCCCACCAGCTGTTTGTGTGCTAGCCAGGCTTTAAGATGGACCCACCTCTGGCAGTCCACCCAAGTGCCATCCCCGCCCACATCACATGGGGCTGACCTGTGTGGCGGGCTGTGGGTACAGCACAGTGTGACTAGGTCATGGTGGACATTGTGGCCCCCACCTTGCCCTCTCTGGGGTCACTCCTTCTGGGGACACTTGAACAGCCCTGTGGGGAGGCCCACAGGGAGAGGGATCGAGGCCTCCTGCCCATGGCCGGCATGAGCTTGCCATCCATACGAGTGAGCTGTCCTGGAAGCCGACCCTCTGGCCCCCAGTCAAGCCTTCAGACGAGGGCAGACCCAGCAGCATCTTGCTGGCAGCCTCATGAGATACCCTGAGCCAGGACCCCGCTAAGCCGCTCCTGGATTCTGGACCCACAGAAACTGTGAGACATTAAAGATTATTGTGGCTATAGGCCAGTATGCTTTGTTACATAGGATGATTTATTTTATAGCATTAGATAGCTTAATATTCTGAGTGATAAAGTTCAAGGAAGTCAGCCTCCAGGAGCTCCTCCTGAGGTTCCAAGTGGAGTGAAGAGGGCAGGGAGTGGACATGGCGGGACACACGTCACTAATTCAGCACACTTGGTTTCCTGATCCCTTACCAGCCTGCCTCTCTTTAACAAAAATGTAGGAGGTGTTAAAAATGAAAGGTTGTCCAATGCCCTCCAGCCAGGAACGAGGGCCTAGGACCATCCCCTTCTATGAGCTGGACACTACCCTGCCATAAAGTGAAGAGCATAATAAAATTATGTTCTTATTAAAAAACCACACTACATTATTGGCTACTAACATCCCAAGCTCCTTTTCATACTAACTACTGCCCAGCCAGACCCCCTCAACCAGTTCTGTGCTGGGCAACAGATTTCTCTTCAAAATCCAACTTTTTCTCTTATTAGTTTCATCTTGACTTTAATCTAAAGTTCCAGTCTGTCAAAACAACTTTCATCTTAACTGAGCCATCACTTGGGCTCTTCCCTCCAACATGTGTCATCTCTGTATTTGATGCCATAGTTTCTCACTATTTTCATCCAGAAAGTTGACTGAAATAGTGTCCAGTGGTGCTCCTTGGATGAATACTTTAAAGAGAGTTGTGTCTCCTGCCATAAATCCCCTGGAAACACTTTCATTATCAGTGGGTTTGCCAATCAATAAAATGCTGGCTGGACCCGGGCTTATTCTCTCCCTTCACCAGCACTCTCTACAGAGGAATCATCTTAGCATGTGTATTAGTTTACAGCAGCTGCTATAACAAATGCCCACACACCGGGTGGCTTAAAACAATGGAAACTTCTCTCACAGTTCTGGAGGCCGGAAGTCTGAATTCAGTGTCCCTGGACCAAAATTAAGGTGTCAGCAGCACTGTGCACCCTCTGGAAGATCTCGTGGGGAATCCATTCCTGCCTCTTGCATCTTCCAGTAGCTGCTGGCATCCTTGGCGTGGGACCACGTCACTCCAGTTGTCAGTCCAGCATCATCAAATCTTTCTGCTCTGTCTTCACATCACTTTCTCCTCTGCCTGTGTATCAGGTCCTGTTACCTCTCTCTTGTAGGGACACTTGTGATGGCCTCTAGGATAATTGATCTATTTCAAGGTCCTCAGTCACCTTCACCAAGACCCTTTTTCCTTATAGCCCTGACAGGTTCCCGGGATCAGGATCAATATCTCTGGGGGGCTATTACTCAGCCCACCACCACTTGCCACAGCTCACTCCCACCAAGTCTTCACACCTCGTGACCACTGCATTCGTTTCTAGAGGATACAAATAGGCTCTGCATGCTCTGCTTATCATTTTCCAAAACTCAACTGCCTCTAACTTTTGGAATCCACCTGAGATCTATTCTTCCCCAAATCACATGTCTAGACATAAAATGTAATAAACAAAAATAGCATTTCTCAAGTTTGCCATTATTGCTGACTCTCCAGCTCCCTAGAAATGTTGGGAATCCCTAGAATGTATCTCTTAAGTAGAGGCAGCCTAGAGGTTGAGATCATAGTTTCTCAGACTGCCTGAGTTTCAATCCTGGCCCTGTCACTCAGGTCCACTATATTTTCCAAAGATGGCCACTCAAAAATCTCCCATCCCCACATGCTCTTCTGTAGTGTGGACTTGGCCCCCATCCCTCTGAATCTCGGTGAGCCTATAAATGCTTCCTCCAATAGTATATGGTGGAAATGACCCTGTGCTATTGCCAGGCAAAGCCCTTACCTGGACTAGCAGTTTCCAATTCCTGCCTCTTGGAATGTTTGTTCGTGGGCTTCCCCTCCCTGAAGCCAGCCAACATAAAGTGAAGAAGCCCACATCATATGGAGAGACTGCTTTAGACGCTTGGACCAACAGCCCCAGCTGAATTCCAGCCATAAGCTGCCAGCATGTGCGTGAGCCTTGTGCACATCCATCCATCCCGTCAGAGGTCTCCATCCGCCAACATCTGCCCACAACCACATGAGACCCTGAGTGAAAACCACCTAGCTGGGCTCAGTCAGTCCACAGAACCATGAATGATAAATTGTTGTCCTAAGCCATTGAGCTTTGAGGTGGTTTATTATACTGCAATCGGTATTCAGATGTGCCGTTTATTAACTGTGTGACCTGAAGCAAGTAATAGACCTTAGTTGAGGTTCCAGCCAGGAGCAGACCTGGCAACAAAGACTTGGTGTGTTAGTCATGGTTGGTGATTTCAGGAAATGCAGGTGGTAGAGAGGGGAATTGAGGAAGAGAGGAGAAGACAGCACAGAAGAAAAGCATTTATGAGCAGGTTATCATTATGATCAGTTCTGCTGAGGGCCCCTGAGAGAGGATGTAAGACTCATCTCACAGTTCTCCCATCAATAAAATGGTGCAGCCACTGTGGAAGGCATGAATATTCCTCAAAAATGTAAAAATAAAATTACCATATGATCCAGCAATGTCACTCTGTGCATATATCTAAAATAAGTGAAAAGAGGATCTCAAAGAGGTATTTGCATACCCATGTTCAAAGCTTATTTGCAATTGCCAAGAGATGGAAGCCACTCAAGTGTCCATCAATGGATGAATGGCCAAATAAGATGTGGCATATACCTACAAGGGATTGTTATTCTGCCTACAAAATAAGGAAGTTCTATCACAAGCTGCAACATAGATGCACCATGAGGACATTATGCATGGTGAAATAAGCCAGTCAGAGAAGGACAACACTGCGTGCTTTAACTTGCATGTGGTAAAGTAGTCAAATTCATAGAAACAGAAAGTACAATGGGGGTTGCCAGGGACTGGGGGAGGAGGAAGAGGAGGGTTGCTCAGTGGGCATAGGGTTTCAGTTTTGCAAGATGAAAAAGTTCTAGGGATCTTGCACAACAATGTACATTTGGTTGTGATGTTCTACATACGTGAACTTAAAAATGCTTAAGAGGGTAAATCTTACGTAATGTGTTTTCCACCACAATAAAAAATATTATCTCATCACGGAGCAAACACGTTGGGGTGTTCATCATCAATTCCTGGCTGAGAGTCACTCTTGGGTGTTACCTCCTCACACTCCAAAACCAGAGAACACCCCTACCAAGAGGTGCGGTGGGGTGGGGGGAGGACCCCCAGCGCACACAGGGACTCTCCCGGGAGACCTCCAGGTGACTGAGGACATTAGATGGGGCATGGATGGAATCCGCCACATCATTTACCTTTGAGTCTCAGTTTCCTTGTCTGTAAAACAGGCATGAGAAATACCCACCTGGACAGGCAGTTGTGAAAGCTATTCTGGGGGACAGATGCTCCCTGCCTGCTGCACCCTGGTTCTGAATCAGGGTACACACTGCTTAATCTCAAGTTGGGGCTCCCCCCAACCACACACCCTGCCTGCCTCCAACTCTGGCTTTTATTTTTATGGATCAGTAAAACATTTCGCAGCTCGAAAGTTTTGGAGCCAGCCTCTGAGTTTTGCAAAGACCAGACGGCGGTTCTGGGCTCTCAGATGCACCCTTCGCCTCCTCCCTGGGTTTGACTCTGTGCTTGGCTCCATCGCTGAGTGAAGCGGCCGCAGAGGCAGCCCTTTCTCTCTGGACTCTGCAAGCGTGACATCACCTTCCCCAGAGGAGATTGGCATTTCCTTATTTTGTTGCATGCTCCAAGCACAGCGTTAAAAGCCCGTTCTGGAGGCTGGGAGGAAATGTACCAAAATATTAGCAGTGGTTACAGCGGGCTGCAGGACTTAGAGAGTTGTTATTTTCTTCTTTATACTTTTTGTATTTTCCACAATAGGCACATTTTATTTTTTTATTGACAGAAAAACAAACTCTTTTTTTTTAAGCAAACAATTTAAAAGCCCATTTGGCTGCCTCAGCGTTTTTCATAGCCTCAGGCTCATCTGGGCGTCTGCTTCGCAGCCATTATTCTCTGTTGTCTCCTTCTCTGTCTCGATCCCTCTGCCTTCAAACATTTACTCCTGTCCTTTGAAAATCTGTGCTAAGGGCAGTTGATGCAAACCGCCAGTCTCCCCCTAGGCTGCTTGATTTTCCTTCTCACTGGGAGTACGAGTGACCCAAATTTGTTTTAAAATCTCCCAAACCAAGAAACTGACCTCATGTTCTGATACGATGTGCTGAGAATACAACACCCCTTTCCTGGCACTCTTGCCAAAAACGTACAACCTGAGTCTAATCACAAGGAAATACCACAGAGACCCAAACCAAGGGACATTTTACAAAATAACTGCCTGTACACTTCAAAAAGGCTGATGTCGTGAAAGACAAAGGACGTCGGAGGGACAGTTCCCGATGGGAGGAGAGACAGGACAGCCACATGCAGCATGTGACTCAGGATATTGTTTTGCTATAAAAACATCACGGGGACTGTTGGTGAAGTCTGAATCTCAGTAAGGTTTATAGACTAAATCACTGCATTGAATTGATATAAGTTTCCTGAGCTGGGTTTTTGCACTGTGGTTATACAAGAGAATGTCTTTCATATTTTTAAAAATTATACCACTGAAGCATTGGCGGGTAAAGGATATCATGTCTGCAACTTATTCTCATATGATTCCAAAAAACAATACACAGAATCTGGGTGAAAAGTAAAAAAAAAAAAATCTTTGTTCTTACAATTTTTCTAAAAGCCTGAAATTCTGTTAAAATAAGAAGGGAGAGGGAAAGAAGTCCTGCAAACCTCAGGCACCACAAGTATTTCAGCCTCGGGACAGTCCTTGCCTCACATGGGCACTTAGTTCATTGACAAGAATGTCCTGTCTGGGGGCTGGTCCCTCTCTCACCCACAGCTCCGATTCTTCGCCAACCTTTCAGAATTTCCATATGGGACTGTCTTATCTAATGAAGACAACAAGCCTCCCCACATCCAGCACTAACACAGGAATCCCCTGCACTGTAGATCCCCATCATTAGAACCGTGGTTCTCAGCCTCAGGAGACTAAAAACCCCAAAGCTTAGAAAACACCCTAGGTTGGGATCTCTGATGGTGGACCCAAGCACCAGGGCTTTAGAAAGCTCTCCAGGTAATTCTACTGAGTAGGCAAAACTTTAAATATTTCACTATGTGTCCCATCCAGGAAGACTTAAATATTTCAGTGCCCAGACTACATTCCAGACCAATTAAACCTGAGTCTGTAGGGTTAGGAACCAAACCAACAGATGTTTTTTCTTTTTAAATCTCCCCAGGAAATTATATATCCATGATGCTGATTTTTAAATGCAAAAATAAATAAGAAAACAATCAAAAGCAAATTTTTGTAAATAAAGGAAAAACAATCAACTGGAAACAGGAGATTCCAAAAAGCAGCCAAGTTTGAGAACCAGTGATTTAGAACTGTTATCCTCAAATATTAGCTTGCCTCCAAATCACTGGGTATGGTTTGATACAACACAGATTGCTCGGCTCCACCCAGAGTTTCTGATTCAGTAGGTCTGGGATGGGCCCCAGAGTGTGCATTTCCAGAAAGCTGCTGGTTAGGACATGCTAATGCTGCCAGTCTAGGGACCACACTTTGAGAACCACTGATTGAGACAATCCTGACAGCAATACCAGCAATATCTTAACACCTAAGGGCATGTCAGAAGCAGCACTCCCAGACCTCTTAAATTAGAATCTTCATATTAACAAGATTTCCAGGTGATCTGTGCCCACAGGAAAGTTTGAAAAACATTGTTTTAAAGGAAATCTCCACCATCTCACACATTCAAGTGCCTTAGGGTCTCGAGCACTTAGGACTCTGGATAGGATGGGTGCAGGCGAGGAGAACCCCCATCAAGATGACAAAGCACCCTCTAGTAAAAGTTGGTTAACATAACCCAGACAGGCCGGAGCAGCCAGTTTGCTGGACCCAGACGGGAGTCCCAGCTGCTCTGTTTTTCCAGCCCCCCACCATGGCCAGAGGGAGGGAAAAGAGGAGGCCATGCAGGGGTTAACCACCCAGAGAGCCCAGGTGGGGGTGAGGACCCTGCCCACTTGGAGTTCAGCCCGCTGGCAAGCCCCTTTGCTTTTGACCTCTGGATGAATGAAGGTGACACAGCAGCCTGACTCCCAGGCAACTCCCTGCTAATTCATTTCCTTAATGTCCTTGACCTGGGATTTGTCCTCAACCTGTAGAACATTGAGCAGAAAGACCAGACCGGAGCTGGGTGATCTGTCACCACCATGCCCTTGGCAGCAGGGGCAGTGGGCCCATTTGCTGAGCACTTACCATACGCTGGTGTTACCTGAGGGCTGTCCCTCACTCCCTCCTCACCATGGTTTTGAAGTTGGTGTCATTATCCCCAGTTTACAGATAAAGAATCTGTAAGACCACAGCAGCTATGAAGTGGCAGGGCCAGAACTGACTCCCAGATCTCCCTGGCTCCACAGCCCGAGACTAAACCAACCTGAAGTGCAACCCTGATCGGGGACCCTGGTGAAGAGGGAATTAACTCTGTTCTTGCATCTCCTCTCTTGCTTTTTCCTTTGCTGAAATGATAGAAACAAAAATGATTCTTCAGTTGTGCTGCCTGGTATGATGACCTCTGGGTACATGTGGCTATTTAAAGTTAAATTAGTTAAGATTAAATAAAATTTAAAATTCATTTTCTCGGTCACACTAGCCACATGTCAAGGGCTCAGTAATTACATGTGGCTACTGTTTATGGGTATGGGACTGCTCGGATTGTAGAACAAACTGGCAAAAGTTCTGTTGAACAGCACTGTTCCAAAAAATTTTACATGCCTTTCACTACCCAAGGTCATTCTTTATTCAAAGTTAACTTTTTTTTTTTAATAGAACTTCAAATCCACAAAATTTACTGTTTGCACTGTTCTCATTTGCCACATGGAAACCAAGATTTTCAACCTTGGGAGACTGAGGAACTAGAAGGCGGGCGCCTAGAGGCAGCACATGGAATTACAACCTAGCCCAATCGGGCTCTGGAAACTGGCCAGAAGCTGGGGCCCAACAGCCATCGGTGGGGTTTTGGGGATCCACAGTCTAGGACAAATCCCATACCAGGAAAGGATCAGCAATGAAGTGCCAGGAGGAGAAACTGAGTCAGAAAATCCACCCACTACTAGACTGAAATCTCCAGTATCATATCCTTCGTGCCTAGCACAACGCCTGCCACCAGTGAGATATGTAATAAGTTAGCTATTTGAATGATTGATTGATTGATTCTAAGGATCCCAGAACTGCACCACTGAGCATTTTGTCTCTATAGCATTTTCTTTTATCAGTTGAACACATCTCTTATATTATGAAGTCAATACAGAAACAGGATTTACTGGTTCAAACAACTGACACAAAAGTGTTCAGTAATCAAGAAAGATTAAGACTTTATGAAATCATTAAGAACAAAAAGACATCAAAAGTTTTTGAGTCTCTGATAAAACATGAAAAGATGCTCTGGTTTTCTGCTGTGACAGAAAGTAAAGATGGCTTGCCTGATTAGATGAATCAGACCCTAAACCGTTCATTTATCTGTTCAGTTCACAAATACTGATTGGGCCGCTTGGGAGCCAGGTGGCAAAGGAAATGAGCCGGAGGCTGCTTATCTGAGTCCTGTACACAAAGGAACATGATGCATCCATAGTTAATCCCCGATCTGGAAATCATCCTGGGGGGAGCAAACAGGCCAACAAAGCCTGGACTGGGGAGGGCAGCCTATAGTTTCTGAGCAACTCTTCTGGGGCTCTGGGGACCCAGATGTTAGGAGACACACCCTATCGGGTGCAGATCTTCACTTGGAAGAAGTTGCACTATAGATAGTGATTGAACACATCTCATATTATGAAGTCAATGCAGAAACAGGATTTACTGGTTCAGCGTAATTCACCCATGGTATTGCATGTAATAGCACTTCACTCATTTTCTTTCTGTGCTATATATAATACATTGATCAGTTCTTTGATGAATGGGCATTTGGGTTGTGTTTAGCTTTCGGCTGTTATCAACTCAGCTGCAGTGTACAGTTTTGTACATGTCCTTTGGTGTGCATAAACAGCTCACTTCTTGTGAGTATATACCCAAGAGTGTAATTTCTTGGTCATGTGTAATTGCTTGGACTAGGGAGGGCCCCCAATGACTGGGGAGGTTTTTCCTGGGATCTAAGCAGGCTGATAAACAAATATGAGTCGCTGTTATATTAGTGAGCTGGTAGCCCAAGGCTGCTTATGGGCCAGTTGTCCAGAACTGGAGGGGACTCAGTGTATGGGCTAGCTTCAGAGGATAGAGGATAATCATGAAGAATATCATTCATTGCAAGATCCACAACACACTGCCCTCCCCCAAAAACGAAGGACAGCCCCCTTATTTAATTTTTTGTAATTTCCTGGGTTCCAGTCTTGTGTCCCCCCTGTTCTAGGTTCTGGGAAGTCAGAGACTGATAAGCTTCAGGTGACAGGGGTAAGATTCATTAAGGAGGCGCCTTCTTGCTCTCCTCTTTGCAAGCCCATCTGAATCCTCTCCCAGTTCCTGGCATAAGTAAGGCACTATTTCATGATACGTGTACTTTTATTAAAAGGCCTGAGATACCCAACAGAAAAAATTGGGCAAGCAAAGTGGACAGGCACTCCCTGCAAAGGGAAACCCAAACGGCCAGGAAACATGAGAAGATGCTCAGTATCAGGGGCTACAGGGAAAAAGAGATTAAAGCTACAAGTGCCGTGACTGCACACTCATTCCAATGACCAAAATCAAACCTCTGAAAATATCAAGGTGGGTGAGGATGTACAGTGACCAGAGTGCTCATATACTATCAGTGGGACTGTAAAGTGGTAACATACACATGACCAGGCGATTACACTCATGGGTATATACTCACAAGAAATGAGCTGTTTATGCACACCAAAGGACATGTACAAAACTGTACTTTGCAGTTGAGTTGATAACAGCCAAAAACTAAATGCAACCCAAATGCCGATTCATCAAAGAACTGATCAATGTATTGTATACAGCACAGAAAGAAAATGAGTGAAGTGCTCTTACATGCAATAATATGGATGAATCTCAGAAACATTAAGCAAAAGAAACCAGGCACAAAAGAGTACATCCCGTATAACTAAATTTTTAAAGGTATCATTGATATACAATCTTATGAAGTCTTCACATGAGCAACATTGGGGTTACTACATTCACTGCTTTTATCGAGTCCCCCCCCCACCCCACTGCAGTCACTGTTCATCAGCATAAGATGCCACAGAGTCACTACTTGTCTTCTCTGTGCTACACTGTCTTCCTTGTGACCCCCACACACACCATGTGTGCCAATCATAATTTCCCTTGATCCCCTTCTCCCTTCTTCCCCACCCTCCCCAACCCCTTCCCTTTGGTAACCCCTAGTCTCTTCTTGGAGTCTATGAGTCTGCTGCTGTTTTGTTCCTTCAGTTTTGCTTTGCTGTTATACTCCACAAATGAGGGAAATCATTTGGTACTTGCCTTTCTCCGCCTGGCTTATTTCACTGAGCATAATACTCTCTAGCTCCATCCATGTTGTTGCAAATAGAATAATTTGTTTTCTCCTTATGGATGAATAATATTCCATTGTATATATGTACCGCATCTTTATCCATTCATCTACTGAAGGAAACTGAGGTTGCTTCCACATCTTGGCTATTGTAAATAGTTTTGCAATAAACATAGGGGTGCATATGTCTTTTTAAATCTGGGATCTTGTTTCTTTGGGTAAATTCCAAGAGTGCAATTCCTGGGTCAAATGGTATTTCTATTTTTAATTTTTTGAGGAACCTCCATACTGCTTCCCACAATGGCTGAACTAATTTACATTCCTACCAACAGTGCTCCGCATCCTCGCCAGCATTTGCTGTTCCTTGTCTTTTGGATGTTGACCATCCTAACTGGTGTGAGGTGATATCTCACTGTGGTTTTAATTTGCATTTCCCTGCTAATAAGTTATGTGGAGCATCTTTTCATGTGCCTGTTGGCCATCTGAATTTCTTCTTTGGAGAAGTGTCTGTTCATATCCTTCACCCATTTTTTAAATCAGGTTATTTGCTCTTTGGATGTTGAGGCATATGAGTTCTTTATATATTTTGGATGTTAGCCCCTTGTCGGATATGTCATTTATGAATATATTCTCCCAAACTGTAGGATGTCTTTTTGTTCTACTGATAGTGTCCTTTGCTGTACAGAAGCTTTTTAGTTTAACATAGTCCCATTTGTTCATTTTTGCTTTTGTTTCCCATGCCTGAGGAGATGTGTTCAGAAAAAAGTTGCTCATGTTTATATTAGAGAGATTTTTGCCTGTTTTCTTCTAAGAGTTTTACGGTTTCATGACTTACATTCAAGTCTTCCATCCATTTTGAGGAATAAAGGTATGGAGTTAGACAATAATCCAGTTTCATTCTCTTGAATGTAGCGGTCCAGTTTTGACAACACCAGTTGTTGAAGAGGCTGTCATTTCCCCATTGTATATCCACGGCTCCTTTATCGTATATTAATTGACCATATATGCTTGGGTTTATATCTGGACTTTCTATTCTGTTCCACTGGTCTGTGGGTCTGTTCTTGTGCCAGTACCAATTTGTCTTGATTACTGTGGCTTTGTAGTAAGGCATGAAGTTGGGGAGCATAATACCCCCTGCTTTATTCTTCCTTCTCAGGATTGCTTTAGCTATTTAGGGTCTTTCATGGTTCCATATGAATTTTAGAACTATTTGTTCTAGTTCATTGAAGAAGGCTGTCAGTACTTTGATAGGGATTGCATTGAATCTGTAAATTGCTTTAGGCAGGATGGCCATTTTAACAGTATTAATTCTTCCTATCCATGAGCACAGGATGTATTTCCATTTATTGGTGTCTCCTTTAATTTCTCTCATGAGTGTCCTGTAGTTTCAGGGTATAGGTTTTTCACCTGTTTGGTTAGATTTATTCCTAGATATTTTATTCTTTCTGATGCAGTTGTAAATGGAATTGTTTTCCTGATTTCTCTTTCTGCTAGTTCATCAGTATATAGGAATGGAATAGATTTCTGTGTATTAATCTTGTATCCTTGAACTGATGAATTCAGTTATTAGTTCTAGTAGTTTTGGTATGGATTCTTTAGGGTTTTTTATGTACAATATCATGTCATCTGTAAACAATGACAGTTCAACTTCTTCCTTACCAATCTGGATGCCTTCTATTTCTTTGTGTTGTCTGATTGCTGTGGGTGGGACCTCCAGTACTCTGTTGAATAAAAGAGGGGAAAGTGGGCATCCTTGTCTTGTTCTTGATCTTAAAGGAAAAGCTTTCAGTTCTTGCTGTTAAGTATGATGTTGGCTGTGGTCTTGTCATATATAGCCTTTATTATGTTGAGGTACTTGCCCTCTATACCCATTTTGTTGAGAGCTTTTATCATCAATGGAGGTTGAATTTTGTTCAATGCCCTTTCAGCATCTATTGAGATGATCATGTGATTTTTGTCCTTCTTTTTGTTGATGTGGTGGATGATGTTGATGGATTTTTGAATATTGTACCTTCCTTGCATCCCAGGAATAAATCCTATTTGATCATAATGGATGATCTTTTTGATATATTTTTTAATTTGGTTTGCTAATATTTTGTTGAGTATTTCTGCATCTATGTTCAGCAGGGATATTGGTGTGTAATTTTCTTTTTTTGTTGTGTCTTTGCCTGGTTTTGGTATTAGACTGATGTTAGCCTCATAGAATAAGTTTGGAAGTATTCCCTTCTCTTCTTTTTGGAAAACTTTAAGGAGGAAGCGTTTTAGGTCTTCACTAAATGTTTAATAAAATTCAGCGGTGAAGCTATCTGGTCCAGCAGTTTTGTTCTTAGATATTTTTTTTATTACTATTTCAATTTCATTGCTAGTAATTGGTCTGTTCAGATTTACTGTTTCTTTCTGGGTCAGCCTTGGAAGGTTGTATTTCTCTAGAAAGTCCATTTCTTCTAGTTTATCCAGTTTGTTAGCATATAATTTTTCATAGTATTCTCTCATAATTCTTTGTATTTCTGTGGTGTCCATAGTGATTCTTCCTTTCTCATGTTTGATTCTGTTTATGTGTGTAGACTCTCTTTTTTTCTTGATAAGTCTGTCTAGGGGTTTATCTATTTTGTTTATTTTCTCAAAGAACCAGCTCCTGCTTTCATTGATTCTTTCTATTGTTTTATTCTTCTCAATTTTATTTATTTATGCTCTGATATTTATTATGTCCCTCCTTCTACTGACTTTGGTCCTCATTTGTTCTTCTTTTTCTAGTTTCATTAATTGTGAGTTTAGACTGCTCATGTGGGATTGTTCTTCTTTCCTGAGGTAGGCCTGTATTGCAGTATGTTTCCCTTTAGCATGGCCTTTGCTGTGTCTGACAGATTTTGTGGTGTTGAGTCATTGTTTTCATTTGTCTCCATATATTGCTTGATCTCTGTTTTAATTTGGTCATTGATCCATTGGTTATTTAGGAACATGTTCTTAAGCCTCCATGTGTTCGAGGGCTTTTTTGTTTTCTCTGTGTAATTAATTTCTAGTTTCATACCTTTGTGATCTAAGAAGCTGGTTGGTACAATTTCAATCTTTTTTAATTTATTGAGGCTCTTTTTGTGGCCTAGTATATGATCTATTATTGAAAATGTTCCATGTGCACTTGAGGAAATGTGTATCCTGCTGCTTTTGGGTGTAGAGTTCTGTAGATGTCTGTTAGTTCCATCTGTTCTAATGTGTTGCTCAGTGCCTCTGTCTCTTTATGTATTTTCTGTCTGCTTGATCTGTCTTTTGGAGTGAGTGGTGTGTTGAAGTCTCCTAAAATGAATGCACTGAATTCTATTTCCCCCTTTAATTCTGTTGGTATTTGTTTCACATATGTAGGTGCTCCAATGTTGGGTGAATAGATATTTATAATGGTTATATCCTCTTGTTGGACCGACCTCTTTATGATTATGTAATGTCCCTCTTGTCTCTTGTGACTTTCTTTGTTTTGAAGTCTATTTTGTCTGATACAAGTACTTCAACTCCTGCTTTTTTCTCTCTATTATTTTCATGAAATATCTTTTTTCTATACCTTCACTTTTAGTCTGTGTATGTCTTTGGGTTTGAAGTGAGTTTCTTGTAGGCAGCATATAGTTGGATCTTGTATTTTTATCTATTCAGTAACTCTATGTCTTTTGATTGGTACAAACAGTCCATTTACATTTAGGTTAATTATTGATAGATATTTACTTATTGCCATTACAGGCTTAAGATTTGTATTTACCAAAGGTTCAAGGGCAGCTTTTTTACTATCTAACACTCTAATTTAACTCACTTAGTATGCTATTTCAAACACAATCTAAAGGTTCTTTTTTTCCTCCCTTGATTTTCTTCCTCCTCCACTGTTTATATATTAGTTGTCATATTCTCTACTCTTTGTGTATCCATTGACTTACTTTGTGAGTGATTGATTTAATTTTGCAGTTGCTTAGTAATTAATTGGTCTACTTCCTTTACTATGGTTTTATTTTCTCTGGTGACAGCTATTTAGCCTTAGGAGCACTTTCATCTAGAGCAGTACCTCTAAAATACACTGTTGAGACAGTTTGTGGGAAGTAAATTCCCTCAACCTTTGCTTATCTGGAAATTGTTTAATCCCAGCTCCAAATTTAAATGATAATCTTGTCAGGTGGAGTATTCCTGGTTTGAGGCCCTTCTGTTTCATGGCATTAAATATATCATGGCACTCCCTTCTGGCCTGTAAGATTTCTGCTGAGAAGTCTGATGATAGTCTGATGGGTTTTCCTTTGTATGTTTTTTTTTTCTCTCTGGCTGCTTTTAATACTCTGTCCTTGCTCTTGATCTTTGTCATCTTAATTATTATATGTCTTGGTGTTGTCTTCCTTGGGTCCCTTGTGTTGAGAGATCTGTGCACCTCTATGGCCTGAGAGACTATCTCCTTTCCCAGATTAGGGAAGTTTTCAACAATGACCTCCTCAAAGGCACTTTTTATCCCTTTTTCTCTCTCTTCTTCTTTTGGTACCACTAGAATGAGAATATTGTTCTGTTTGGACTGGTCACACAGTTCTCTTAATATTCTTTCATCCCTAGAGATCCTTTTTCTCTGTGTGCCTCAACTTCTTTGTATTCCTGTTCTCTAATTTCTATCTCATTTACCATCTCCTCTACCTCATCTAATCTGCTTTTAAATCCCTCTGTTGTATGTTCCATTTTGGATACTGTGTTTTTCAATGTTTCTATCTCTTTCTTAAAGTCTTCCCTGAGGTCTTGAATATTTTTCTATAGCTCCGTGAGCATGTTTATGATTTTTATTTTGAAATCTTTATCATGAAGATTGGTGATTTCAGTTTCATTTATCCCTCTTTCTGGTATTTGTGGGATTTTGGTTTGTACCAGGTTCTTTCGCCATTTCATATTTGTAATGATTACTATGGAATAATAACTTTGTGTAGGCAGCACCCTCTGGTGCCCAGAAGCTCTACTATCTGGAGCTGGCCAGCACCTGGAGCAATGGAGTCAGGGGAGTTCTCAGGTGAGCGGTGCCTGTGCCTGCCAGGAGGAAAGAGCTCTTTCCTGCTTCACCTGCAGTGCCTTCCTCCACTGCCAGGGCCAGTGGGCAGACAACACAAGGAGGAGCCTCAAGTTTTGCCCCTGTAGCTGCCATTGGTGCGGCTGCCCTCTGGCTGGCCTGGCGCAATAGCAGGGCAGCAGGTTTGCAAACTGATGCTGGCTGGGAGGAAGGAGTGACAGGCTGCATATCACTTTGAGCCACTTCAGCTTGCATTGCCAGCCATGGGGATGGAGTACCTGAAGCTCCTGAAAATTCCCAACCTGCTGGGCTGAGTGTGCCAGGACAATTTTGTCCAGCTGTTCTTTTTCTTGATCAGCAAGCTCTGTGTAATCCTTGCCCCTTTAGCAGCCCTCTCACTCTTTGGAAGTCTCTCAGAGTGCCCACCTTTCTTTTGTCCCAGAGTGGCTGGTTGTGGGTACCTGCTCTCCACAAGTGGTTAGAATCTCAGTCCCTCCTAGTATTCTGCCTGTCTTTGCTTTCCAACTCCTCTAATCTCCAGAGCACCATGTTATGTGGGTTTGTGCTTCCAGAGCAGATCTCCAGGGGTGGGTGTTTAGGAGTCCTGGGCTTCTACTCCCTCCTCACTCCATTTCTCTTCCTCCCACCAGTGAGCTGGGGTGGGAGACACGGGTCCTGCCAGATCATGGCTTTGCTACTTTACCCTTTTCCATGAGGTCTTCTTTTCCCCAGCTGTAGGTGTTCTGTCACAGTCTTCTTTCTGGTTGCTTTTTCAGGATTAGTTTTATTTGCTGAATTTTTATATTATATGTGGTTTGGGAGGAGGTTTCTGTCTCACTTCTCAGGCCACCATCTTTAAGCTTCCTAATATCCTCTACAACTAAATTGATATTAAGTTCAAGAAGAGGCAAAACTCACCTACAGCAACAGAGGTCACCTGTGGGCAGTGGGGGTGGGGATTGGTTAGAAAAGGGTTTGAGGGAACTTACTGGAATGATGGTAATGTTCTCTGGGCTTCTCTGGCTGGTGGTTCCATGGATGTACACAGAGGTAAAAATTTGTCAAACTTTCCCCTTAAGATTTGTGCATTTTGCTTATGTATATTATGCCTCAACAAAAGAGTAAAAGCAATTTAAAAAGTCTTGGGTCTTTTGATAAAGCACTTGATAAAAGTACCACTGAACATTAAACACAAGCATGTAATACAATGAACAGGTCGTCTGGAGGTTTAATAGAGCAGCTTCAAATACAGTTCCATCCCCAAGTTCCTTGGCAACTGTTTCAATCCTTACTATTTGTGGGCACCAAACAGGATGTGTCCCTCTCCAGCCAAGTAGACTGAGGCCCAACCCACTGCTCTCACTCACTCATTGTCCTTTTACAGCACGTGGGGCCAAGCGCACAACTCCCAGCACCCTCGGAGGCCAGACCTGCTCAGAGCCTTGGAGAGGGCCCATCAGGTCTGTAGAGGAAATTCATAATCACCTGAATGCCCTGGCCATGCAGGGCTTGCCTGTAAGGAAAGATTGGATGAAGGAAGAAACCTTTTAGGAAGGTCCAGTATTTAAAACGCCTTTTACTCCACTGGAATCGTGCAGCCCCAGCAGTGTTGCACTTTAGCTGTGGACCAGGAGTTACCAGGCTAGCTCTGCATGTGGGAACCATAGGGAGTTTTGAAACATAACTTTCCTTGATGAACCCATCCCCAGACCAACTGAATCAGGACCTCCAGCACAGTGGTTCTCACAGTGTTCCTGGAGCAGGAACTCATTAGAAATGCAAATTCTCAGGCCCACTCCAGCCCTCCTAGAGATTCTGGAGCCACCCCAGCAACCTGTTCCAATTTCTCTGCCTTCCAGAGATCCCAACAGGTGTGCAAGTGTGAGGCCACTGCTTCATTAAAAGGCTGCATTGCTGACAGGTTCCCAGGTGAGGCAGCTGCAGGTGTTCTGGGGACCACCCTGTGAGACCCCTCACTGTCTAATGGGCAGAGCCAAGCTCAGAGAGAAAGGGGGGATTCCAAGCTACCCAGCAAGTGGCTCGGATGCAGATGCAGGTTAATAAGAGCTTTCACACACTTCCATCATCTAATCAGCAGGTGAGGCAGTTACAGGAGAAGAAATACAGTTTGTCCCTCAACATGACCCAAGTGGGGCCTCTTCATCCCACAAAACGGCAATTTGAGGTCCCTGGTGTTGCAGGATTTACTTTCCAGGTGCCCAACCCTGACAATTTGTTCTGGCTCTACTGGACCTGGAGAATTTTCTGGCAGAACACTTAGAATAAAAGCTTCAATTTGGGAAAGACCTGATTTTACCCTCAAAGGTTAATCTGTGGTCCAAGATAGATGGTGTCTTGCCTGAGGGTTTTAGCCCCAGGCAAGTTCACTATGGACTCAGTGAGACCAAGAAATGACAATGGACTGCTCTTGGGGTGAAAGGGTTTATACCCAGCTTTATTCTCCTGGCTGTAGGTAGAGCACTAGAATCATGTCTGCATCCTGCAATCCACCCCTGTCTCTGCCTCTGCCCAGAGCACTGGGTACTGGGCAGAGCTCTTTATATACTGACTCAGTCAGTCATAGCTAATTGCCTAGGGTGTGGAAGTAGTAGCTCAGCCGGAGACTGGGTCGGGTGAGGTTCCTGGCCATAGGAACTTCCATTTTCCCCACAGATGGGAAACGAGGGCAGGGGGATTAAGGAGGAGTACAGGGAATGAGCAGGAAGAAACTATGTGCAGGTCTGAGTGAGAGACAGGGACTGAGGGAGGAAGGGACGGAGAGTCATGAGAAAGAAGGGTAGGAAGATACTTTCTTCTTTCCAAAGAGGGCCGACACACTTTTTTTTTTTAATTGAGCACTGAGAAGGGTTCTTTGTAAGACGGCACAGAAAGCAGGAAAGAAAAAGACTGAAGTGAGTCAGGTGGGACCCAAGGGGAATGAGAGCTGCCAGGCAGGCCGGCACGCCGCAGGAAAGGGTCAGACTTCATCAGGATTAAAACTTCCTGCACTGAAAAGGCAAGCCACAGCCCAGGAGGAAATATTCACAACATATATACCAAAAAGCAAACTTGCATTCAGAACATACTGAGAACTCATACAACTCACTAATAGGAAGGCAAAACAATTCAATGAAAAAAATGGGCAAAAGACATGAATAGACACTTCACAGAGGATGTACAGATGGCCAACAAGCACATGAACAAATGCTCAAGAATTAAACACTTGTAATACCAAGAGTTAGCTAGGATGGAGAGCAACTAGAATGCTCATATCTTGCTGTCAGGGACTGAAAATAGTGCATCCATTTGGGGACCACTGGAGTTTCTTTTAAAGTTAAACATACATCTACCATATGACCCAGTGATTCCACTCTTATCTATTTGCCAGAAAGCAGTAAAAACAAGTGTCCACAAAAAGACTTGTAGACAAATATAAATAGCCACTGTGGATAAAGTGAAGGTTCCTCTGGCCAGGATTCTCACCTGGCTCTAGTCAGCTTGCTCACTACACACGTGTGGGCAATACATTGCTATTGACTCTATATAAAGAGCTCTGCCCAGTGCTCTGGGTGACACAGTGGCACGGCTGCATGGCTGCAGGAAAGCAGAGACTGGAGTGGTGGCAATGCAGAGGACAGAGACTGAGACGGCTGCAGGGGTAGAGAGGCCCAGAGGCAGAGACCAGCTTGCTGCATGCAGACTGGCTCTGAGTGGACGGGATTCTAGTGACTGACCTGCCACCGTGGGAATAAAGTTGGGTATAAACCCTTTCACCCCAAGAACGTTCCATTGTCATTTTTCAGTCTCACTGAATCCATAGTGAACTTGCCCGGGGCTGAAACCCATTGGCAAGACAGCCACACATTGCTGAAAAAACATATTGAACATGTCAACTCTATACGACCTGTTTGCTCAAATGCTTGTGAAAGTCTACACTAAAATGGGTAAAGTTTTCTTAAGAAAAAAAAACTTGTACACAAATGTGCATAGCAGCTTTGTTCACAATACGAAGAGTCGAAACAATCCAAATATCCATCAAGTAAGGAATGGGTACACAAAATTTGGTTGATTGATAGAAAGGGACAGTAATCAAAAGGGTGAAATCACCAATAGATATAACATGGATGAATCTCAAAAATCACTGTGCAGAATAAAAAGCCAGATATGAAAGAATGCCTACCTCATGATTCCATTAATATAAAGTTTGTAAGCAAGCAAAGCTAATTTATAGTGACAGCAGATCAGTGGCTGCCTGGACTCGAGGAGACTGCAACTAGGCCCCTGGAACTTTCTGAGGCGATGGACACTTCTGTATACTATTAAGGTGTAGGGACTAGTAAAAAGTCATCAGAATGAACACTTAAAATATATGAATGAATTTTACTATGTGTAAATTATACCTCAATAATACTTATTTTGAAAACAGCAAAAAAATTTTAAGTATTAAAAAATAAACATGCCAACAAATAGCATAAAAGAAAAAGGAACAAAAAAATTTAAAACACTACAAATTAAAGGAAAAAAATGACTTAATGATAAAATAAATACTAAAATAGTGAAATGGGGCACACGGAAGGGGAAGAGAAATGGACCCAGATGGAGACTCGGAAGCACTGGGGGAAAGGACAAGGTGGTGGTGAGACTCTGGTCCCCTGCGGGGTTGGGCAGGAAGCGAGGAGAGATGGGACAGCAGACAGCAAAGGGAGCATGGAGGGGAGGAGGGCTGGGCGACAGGTGTGAAGGGAATCGGAGGTTCAAAGTTCCAGTTATAAAGCAAATAAGTCACAGGGATGAAAATACAGCCCAGGGAATATAGTCAATAATAATGTAATAACTTTTATGGTGACAGATGGTAACTACATTTATCATGGTGAGCATTTCATGATGTATATAAATGTCCAATCATCTGAAACTAATTTAATATTATGTCAGTTATACGTCAATAAGAAAATTTTTTTAATACATTAACCTCAAAAAAAGAGAAGGAAATAGAAAATCTGCTGAGGGATAAAAACAAGCAATTGGCCCATAAAGATACACAAACATATGAAAAGTTTCTCAACCTTACTAGGCCACGTGAGCTTGCAAATTCAACTATCTATGAAATGGTATCTCTAAACTGTCATGTTGGCAAAAATCAAAAAGCTTCAGAATATAAACTATAGATAAGTGTGTAGAGAAACAGACACATTTGTGCACTGCTAGTAGCTGTAGGATTTTACGCAGTCACTCTGAAGGGCAGCCCGGCAGTGTTTAAACATTTTTAGTATGCATACTGTATGATGCAACAATTCCTTTTCCGTTTTTCTACTCCAGAGAAATACTCATATATATGCCCAATGAAGCATGTACAAGAGTATGAATTTTAAACAACCCAATTACCATCAGAATGTGTATTTATAAAACGGAATAATACGTAACAGTTAAAAGCAAGAGATGGGTCTACATGTACTTAAAAAGATAGAACTTCAAGATATTACTACAAACAAACAAAAATAAACAGAGCAGAGGGGGCTTAGAAACAGCTGTAGGGTGGGGCTGTTGAGAAGCTGGTCTCCTTTTTTTCCCATTTTATTGATATATAATTGGCATACAACACTGTATCAGTTCAGGTGTACAACATAATGACTTAACATACATATATTGCGAAATGATTACCACAGTAAGTTCAGTTAACATCCATCACCTCATACAGTTACAATTTTTTTTTTCCGCAAGATGAGAATTTTTAGGATCTACCTTCTTAGCAACTTGCCAACATCCTATAGAGCAGTGTTAACTATGGTCATCAGACTGGGCATTACATCCCCAGTACTTATAATTGAAAGTCTGTAACTTTTTTCTCCACACCCCACCCCCTACTTCTTGTAACCACAAATATGATCTCTTTTCCAATGAGTTTGGTTTTTAGATTCCACATGTGAGATCATATAGTATTTGTCTTTTTCTGTTGGGTTTATTTCACTTAGTATAACTTCCTCAAAGTCCATCTATGTTGTTGCAAATGGTAACTTACGGCTGAATAGTATTCCATTTTATATGTGATATATCACATATGCTTTACTCATTCATCTGTGGGCGGGCACACTTAGGTTCTTTCCATGTCTTGGCTGTTGTGAATAAAGCTTCATTGAGAAGTCATTCTTGAGACCCCAGTTCCAGTGATGGGCTGAGGGTGATGACAGGGGTTAAGGGAGCAGAGAGAGCGCCTCAGCCAAGCGGCTTTGCCAGGAAGTTTGGGGAAGAGTGGGAACCTAACAGGAGGGTGCTATAAGAGCCCCAGGAAATCCCACCTGGCGGCCTGAATTTCCTGACATCCATTGTGTATCAATTCTTCATTCCTACAGAAGGATGGACGTTATTTTAACTGCTGTTCTGCGGCAAAGCATGCCAAAGGTCACTGTGTCCCTCTTACCCTATATTTGCCTTGATGAAGCCTGAAGAAACTAGGTGATTGTCCTACCTCAGGTTCCCAGGGATGAGGCTGGCTTGCTCCAGCCTGTCTGCCTTTCCCACTCGTCTGCATTGCTGGCAGAAATATATATTGGTACAGCAAATGGACATCCCTACACTTCCACCTGGAGTTATTTATTTTACAAAAAAACTCACACACAGGTGAAACCACATACAGACTGGTTGTTCATTGTCTCACTGTAGCACTGACCGGAAACAACCCAAATGCCCCTCAACAAGGACATTAAATAAATATTAATATTTATTAAATTATTTATATTGCATATATATTGTGCTTATATGTATTATTTAATATATTTAATTTTTCAAGTATGGCACATGCAAACAATGAATACTGTTCAGACACGCACAAAAAATATGAGAATGGATGCTTTCTATGCACAGACATTGAAAAGTTCCCAAGATAAGTTTTCAAATGAAAAAAAGCTAGATGCATAACAATTGTACAGTATAAAACTACTTGTGTTTAAAAAAATAAACAAAAGGTATATAAGTAGGGTACAGAAAAATATGTTTGTTTAAATATACCCTCAAAACAAGTATTTGCAAGTTTTCTCTACCCTCTTAAGTTTATGAATGGGGAGCCTGCAGATTAAACTGACAAAAGATTAGCAAGAGAAAGAGCAGAGTTTATAAATGTATACAACATGCATACATGCTGTCGTGTTCAATGTTGAGCAATTTACAATGGTCATTAGAATTTGGACTTTATATATTTATATGCCTAACTTAGTAGGGGAAAAGGAAGGGGAGAGAAAAGGCTTCTATGGAAAGAACATATAAGTTTCTTTAGGGAAGACAAATGAGTTTGGAGAACAAGCCGGAGACTGCGCTGTGTGTTCATGCAGGAGTGGGTGGTCTTTCCATCTTCGTGGCCATGAAACTCCCCCAAAGAGGGGATTTAGGGCTGGACTCCTGGGCTCTCTCCTGGAAGAAGAAACTGCCCCCAGAGAGACTTTAAGGCAGCCCTCATTTCTTAGAAGTTTCTGCTTTTAGTCAGATAAGGGAAACTCTGAGAAGGCTTTTTTCTGCATCTGTTGATTCTCAAATGTCTTCAGTTTAAGATAATCTTCATACCGGCTCTGTGATTCTGAGGAGTCCTCACACAAGGCTACCCAAGAAACTGAAAATAGTGATTATGCATTTGTAGGGCAGGGGTTGGAGGTGGATGGGAACTGGGGGACGTTGGGGACAGTGCTGTAGGGAAGGCATTTTCTGATACACTTTTTTACCCTTTTTTTCCTTAATTTTAGAAATGAATACACTGCCAATTAAAAAAAAATCTTTAAGTTCTAAGTATGTTTCTAATCTATCTAAGGAACGATTTCCCCCCACTGTTTAAGAAAAAAAGGACTTTTGCTTCATTAGCAAGGCTTAATGGGCTCCAGCCCTGAGGGAGGCAAGAAGATTTTATCATCAGTGGCTGCAACTTCTACTGGGGAGAGGTTATAAAGCGTAGCCAGGACACCCTTCCCGCTTTTCCGGGAGGGCACTTCCGGCAGTGTGTCACCTGAAAGTCCCAGGACCCTCCCCGGGTAGTCCCCCCCACCCTCCAGCACACAAAGGCAGCCGCAGAGGGTAAGGGGTGGGCTGGGGGCGGGGCCAAGGCCCAGCACACAACAGAAACCTCGCTGTTCAGGCAGATGTCAGGATCACTGCTGGGGCTTTACAGGTGGTGGAGGGTAAAAAAAATTGGTGAATCTGACAAATGCCTGCATCTTGTCCTCACTTCCTGACTCACTGCCCACAAAAAAAGCAAAATACTTTCTAGCTCAGAGAGGGAGATGCTCTGCATCTGAAGACAATTCCAAAGTAGGAACTCAAGGCCGACTGAAGGTTTTTCACAGAGAGGTGCTGGTCTCCAGTGCCCCATAATTCAAAAATATAAACCCGAGAGAGAAGGGACAGGGCCTGGGTCTGGGACCCCATCAATCCAGAACATACCAAACACACTGCCACCTGAGGGCGTCTAGACTAATCACCCCGTCCACCTAGAAACCTCATCTCTCAGTCGTCTCATGCTGACCCCTGCTTCTCATCCTGATCTCAATTTAAATTTCCCTTCCTCAGAGAGGCCTTCTGTGATCACCCAAAATACAGGTCCACCAAGCAGTTTCTAGCACATATATTACCTATATTGATTTCTCTCTTCATACCTCTTACCACCATCAAATTCTTTATTGGCTTGTCATCTTTCTCTCCCAGATACAATGTTCTCTGATGGTATAACCATTATTGGCTCATTCTTCCCAGGTCCCCAGGGTTTAGAATGGTTGCCTAGTACACAGTGGGTGCTCAGTTGAGACTTGCTCAATTAATGAACAAATGAGTAAAAATTAAAGTTGAGATGTCTGTGAGATATCCAAGGAGGGTGTCAAGTAAGAGAGTTGTGAAGTCATCAAGTGTGGGGAAGATCCAGGCTGGAGGTACATTACGTATTTGAACATCATTAGAACAAATTTGGTGTTTAAATCCATAGGAATTGCTGAAACTCACCTGAGGAGGGACTCAAAGAAGAAAGAGTCTGAGCTCAGAGGAATAAAAAATTTAGAGGATGGGAGAGAAAAGGGAAGAAGCAAAGAAAAGTGAGAAGAAGAGAACAGCAGTAGGAAGAGCTAGAAGCAGGTGTCCGGGAGGCTGAGAGACGAGCAGAGAGCATGGGAGCAGCCACCTGCGGGGCACGCCGCCCTCGGAGTCGCCAGCTCGGAGACATGAGGGCCTTGACCAGAGCAGGTGCAGCACCACGCCAGGGCAGAAGCCCTCCGGATGGACGGAAGGGTGAGTGAGGACTGAGGGACTAGAGGCGGTGCGTGCCCATGACTACCCAGATGCCTGGCTGAGCTGGATGGAGGATACACTAGGTGTGGTTGCAGGCAGATGTAGATCAAGGGAAGATTCTTTTTCTTTCCTGCTCAGCTTTTTATTTTGAAAAATGTCAAACTTGCAGAAAAGTTGAAAGAGTAGAATGCATGCCTCGTCACCCTTTTCCTTAATCCATCATTTGTTTTGCCACACTTACTTCCCACACACACTCCTGTCTACTCACTTTGGGGTCGATCATCAGAAATCAAGTTGTAGATAACCACAGATACTTCCACACACTTTTCCTAAGAACAAGGCCATTCTCCTACAGGATCTCAGTAACATATCCTACCTGAAGAAATTTAACATTGCATCAAATATATCATCTAATAAACAGACCATGTTCACATTTCCCCCAACAGTCCATAAAAGTCCTTTACAGCTGCTTTCTTTTCTCCTGGTCTTGGATCCAGCTGAGGTTCATGCATTCCATCTAGCTGTCACGCGTCTGTTGTTTTAATCTGAAACAGTCTGGGCCTTTCTTTGTCTTTCGCGGCACTGACACGCTTCACGCTGGAAGGCTTTGGGCCGGTTGTCACATAGCATGTCCCACGTCCCGGATTTGTCTGATTGTTGCCTCATGATTGGATTCAGGTTAAACATTTTTGGCAAGAATACCGCAAACATGATGTAAACTTCTCAAGGGAGAGTATTTTTTAAAGGTGGAAAATACTCAGCCTGGTTAAATGATGCAGTAGATCAGGGATGGATGATGGGGAAGGAAAATAGAGAAGTGAATGAGGTAGCCGAGTCTGAACTGGCAGAGGAGCTGGGGGAGAGGTTGGGGTGGAGCTACACGCAGGGACCTGCCCCTGCTGGAGGTGGACATGACTCCTGGGTTGTAGAAAAGAGGAAGGGGAAGATGGTGTAAGTGAATGAATACAGCCCGATGCAGGGAGGGAGAATGTTTGGCTCTTTTACTCCGTCAGTGAAATGGGGCAAAGTCAGCAGCTGAACCTGAAACTAAGTGTGGGGAGGGGAAGAAGGGAGATACAGTGTGACGTGGTCACTGGTGGAAGAGATAAAGTAGGCTTACTAGAGAAATATTCAAAATTGGGCAGCACTGCTGGTGGGAAAATAAAATGACGCAGCCAGTATGGAAAACTTTATGGAAGTTCTTCAGAAAATGAAACAGAGAATTACCATATGATACAGCAATTCCACTTCTGGGTATACACCCAAAAGAAATGAAAAAGAGGGTCTTAAAGAGATATACACACACCTGTGTTTATAACAGTATTATTCACAATAGCCAAAATGTACAAACAACGCAGGTGTCTGTAGATGAGTGGATAAACAAAACATGGTACATAAATGGAATGTTTCTCACTCTTAAAAAGGAAGAAAATTCTGACACATGCTCCAACATGGATGAAGCTTGAGTTACACCAAGGGAAATAAGCCAATCACAAAAAGACTAACACTATATGGTTTCACTTCTGTGCGGTACCTACAGTAGTCAAATCCATAGAAAGAAAGTAGAAGAGTGGTTGCCGTTGGCTATTGGGAGGGGTGAATGGGATTTGGTGTTTAATGGAGAAAGAGTTTTAATTTTGTAAAACAAAAAAGGTCTGGAGATGAGGTGTACAACAATGTGAATATTCTTAACGCTACTGAACTGTAGTACACTAAGAACTAGTTAAGATGGTTAAATTTTATGTTATGTGTTTTTTGCCACAACATGTTAAACGAACAAATAGGAAAGTTAGGCAGGCCGTGTTTCGTGTCACTCATTTGTAGAGAAATCGGTCAGCTCAGGGGCACAGTGCTCTCCAGCAATGCTTTGCTGCTCAGGCGTATAGAGACAAGGCAAATGTTTGCGTTCACCCAGGCTTGGTTCTACAAAGGGAGAGAGGCCAGGGAGCGGAAGGAGTTTGTAAGGAAGTATTGTAGATTGCATTGCTGTCAAGCAAATATTTTCATCCCAGGGTATGGAAAACAGTTGCCTGCCCCACTGACTTTAGGCTTGAACAGGTAACTTCTCTGACCAATTTACAGGTGGAAGTGACAGTGTGCCTGTTCCAAGCCTAGACTTTAAGAGATCTTGCATGTTTCCATTCCTTCTCTTATGACCCGGCCATCTGACTTGACAAGAGCATCCCTGGACAGCCACTGCTCTTTCACCCAGTCCCAGAGTAAGAGACACTGGAGCCTATATCCCAGCTGTATTAAAGCAAACCAGCAGAACTATTAATAAGAAGTAAACTATGTTGTATAAGCCACTGAGATTTGGGGGCTGTTTGTTACTGCAGCAAAGACTGGCTAATACAGGAATTATAATGATAGACCTATGGAGAGAAGGAAGAAAACTAATGACAGAGAGTGAAAAGCTGAGGGGTTATCAGAGGTCTTAATGAAGTAAAAGTATTCTGGAAATGAGAAAACTTCCGACAAATGAGCCAGGATGGTAAACAGTTGTCAGAGAGAGGAAATGTTTGAAAACAAGGTATCATTGCTAATATGAATTCTAGTAATGACACAGTCCAGGTGTGCTCATAAAAGTGGGTGACTGAAGTGGACAATGGAAAGTCTGACAGTTGGAAGGCTTTATCACTGTAGGGTAGAGTTTGAATTGAAACAACTGATTGGCCACAAGATCTTCCCATCAGCAATGAGTCCATTTAAATTGATAGGAAGAAAATAGCAGCACTAACTTTCCTGTGAGAGAAGTAACACGTCCAAAGTTAAGGTTGAGCATCTCATGGTGTTTTTAAAGTCGTTGGAAGCTATACTACCGCCTAATACCTGGAGATGCTTTGCTGTTGAAAACTTCCTTATCTTCCAGAATTCGTGATGCAGAAAGTCCCCAGAAACATGGCTGAGAAAGAGAAAAGTGGAAGAAGGAAGATTACATCTCCCCCATGGTAAGCAAGAGCCTTTATTTTAGATGAGAATAACCCAGATATTAACTGAAAAATCTATCTCAAAACAAACCCCTTAGACTACAGTTGCTTTTGAGTGAGATAGAAGAATGTGGAGGCTGATGGCAAATAGATTCTTGCTAACCGTGTAGCCCAGAACAAATTACTCAGCTACATTGAGGCTCTTTGATTTTCTCATCATAAAATTGGAGTAATAATATCTGGCTTATAGGATTGAAGATAAATTATAGAGAGCCAAGCGCATGGTAGAAGATAGAATGGAAATAATAATTATTATTGTGGTGGTCGCTGTGTCCTTAAGCATGAAGGAGCAAATGTCCCTTCAGTGAAAGTACCTAGAACATTATTGGTTGTAGGAGTAGAAATCACATCAGTTAGCTACACAGAGGGTGTCCTAAGGAAGGCTAGTGAGGGGCCACAGGCAATCTGAAAATATGCGTGGGCGGATTGGAAACTTCACACCGGCAACATAGGGACGGACTGCTCAGTCAATGATTTGACCGAGTACAGTTTGAGCTTCAATAAAGATAGTATTCGCAATAAAGTGAAAAACCATCAATATGTCTAAATACATGTATTATAACAATATTTTAAATGCTAACTGGCTGTCATATTAGTTTCCGATTCTGCTGTAACAACCTACCACAAATGTGGTGGCTTAAAACACAAATTTATTCTCTGACAGTTCTGGAGATCAGAAGTCTAAAATCACAGTGGCAGCCCTCTGTGCTCCTTCTGAAGGCTTTAACAGAGAATCTGATTCTCTGCCCTATTCAGCTTCTAGAGGCTGCCTGTATCCTTAGTTCATGGCCCCTTTTTGTAACCACTTCATCTCTCGCTTCTGTTGTCGCATGCCCTATTACTAAGGTTTAGTGATACGACCTGCCTCCTTTCCTGTTGTTGTTGTTGTTGTACTACCATCCCCATGACCACCTTATATAGTGATTGGGAATTATTGTGCCCCTTTATTCCCTCTCCTGCACCCAACCACCTATCCCAGACGCTCTCCCATGGTAACCACTAGTCACTTCCCAGTGTCTATAGGTCTACTGCTGTTTTGCTTTGTTTTTATATTCCACAAATAAGAGATATTATAGGGTATTTGCCTTTCTCCACCTGGCTTATTTCATTGAGCATAATACCCTCTTGATCCATCCATGTTGTTGCAAATGAAAGGATTTCTTTTTGTTGTTGTTGTTTTGGTATCATTAATCTACAATTACATGAGCAACATTATGGTTACTAGACTCCCCCATTATCAAGTCCCCACCACCTACCCCATTACAGTCACTGTCCATCAGCTTAGTAAGATGCTATAGAATCACTACTTGTCTTCTCTGTGTTGTACAGCCTTCCCCGTGCCCTGCCACTTACATTATACGTGCTAATCGTAATGCCCCTTTTTCCCCCTTATCCCTCCCTTCCACACATCCTCCCCAGTCCCTTTACCTTTGGTAACTGTTAGTCCATTCTTGGGTTCTGTGAGTCTGCTGCTGTTTTGTTCCTTCAGTTTTCTCTTTGTTCTTATACTCCATCATTTGATACTTGTCTTTCTCCGCCTGACTTATTTCACTGAGCATAATACCCTCTATGTCCATCCAGGTTGTTGCAAATGGTAGGATTTGTTTTCTTCTTATGGCTGAATAATATTCCGTTGTCTATATATACCACATCTTCTTTATCCATTCATCTACTGAAGGACACTTAGGTTGCTTCCATTTCTTGGCTATTGTAAATAGTGCTGCGATAAACATAGGGATGCATATGTCTTTTTCAAACTGGGCTGCTGCATTCTCAGGGTAAATTCCTAGGAGTGGAATTCCTGGGTCAAATGGTATTTCTATTTTGAGTTTTTTGAGGAACCTCCATACTGCTTTCCACAATGGTTGAACTAATTTACATTCCCACCAGCAGTGTAGGAGGGTTCCCCTTTCTCCACATCCTCGCCAACATTTGTTGTTGTTTGTGTTTTGGATGTTGGCCATCCTCACTGGTGTGAGGTCATATCTCATTGTGGTTTGAATTTGCATTTCTCTGATGATTAGCGATGTGGAGATCTTTTCATGTGCCTGTTGGCCATCTGAATTTCTTCTTTGGAGAAGTGTCTGTTCAGATCCTCTGCCCATTTTTTAATTTGATTATCTGTTTTTTGTTTGTTGAGGTGTGTGAGTTCTTTATATATTTTGTATGTCAACACTTTATCAGATATGTCATTTATGAATATATTCTCCCAACTGCAGGATGCCTTTTTGTTCTACTGACGGTGTCCTTTGCTGTACTTTTTAGTTTGATAGAGTCCCACTTGTTCATTTTTGCTTTTGTTTCCCTTGCCTGGGGAGATATGTTCATGAAGAAGTTGCTCATGCTTACATCCAAGAGATTTTTACCTATGTTTTTCTCAAGAGTTTTATGGTTTCATGACTTACATTCAGGTCTTTGATCCATTTTGAATTTACTTTTGTGTATGGGGTTAGACAATGATCCAGTTTCATTCTCTTGCATGTAGCTGTCCAGTTTTGCCAACACCAGCTGTCGAAGAGGCTGTCATTTCCCCATTGTATATCCGTGGCTCCTTTATCATATATTAATTGACCATATATGTTTGGGTTAATATCTGGAGTCTCTAGTCTGTTCCATTGGTCTATGGGTCTGTTCTTGTGCCAGTACCAAGTTGTCTTGATTACTGTGGCTTTGTAGTAGAGCTTGAAGTTGGGAAGTGAGATCCCCCCTACTTCACTGTTCCTTCTCAGGATTGCTTTGGCTATTCGGGGTCTTTTGTGGTTCCATATGAATTTTAGAACTATTTGTTCCAGTTCATTGAAGAATGCTATTGGTATTTTGATAGGGATTGCATTGAATCTGTAGATTGCTTTAGGCAGGATGGCCATTTGGACAGTATTAATTCTTCCTACCCAAGATCATGGGATGAATTTCCATTTGTTAGTGTCCTCTTTAATTTCTCTCAAGAGTGTCTTGTAGTTTTCAGCGTATAGGTCTTTCACTTACTTGGTTAGGTTTATTCCTAGGTATTTTATTCTTTTTGATGCAATTGTGAATGGAATTGTTTTCCTGATTTCTCTTTCTGCTAGTTCATCGTTAGTGTATAGGAATGCAACAGATTTCTGTGTATTAATTTTGTATCCTGCAACTTTGCTGAATTCAGATATTAGTTCTAGTAGTTTTGGAGTGGAGTCTTTAGGGTTTTTTGAGTACCTTATCATGTCATCTGCAAATAGTTAGAGTTTGACTTCTTCTTTACCAATATGGATGCCTTGTATTTCTTTGTTTTGTCTGATTGCTGTGGCTAGGACCTCCAGTACTATGCTGAATAAAAGTGGGGAGAGTGGGCATCCCTGTCTTGTTCCCGATCTTATGTGAAAAGCTTTCAGTTTCTCACTGTTAAGTATGATGTTAGCTGTGAGTTTGCCATATATGGCCTTTATTATGTTGAGGTACATGCCATCTATACCCATTTTGTTGGGAGTTTTTATCATGAATGGATGCTGAATTTTGTCAAATGCTTTTTAAGCATCTATGGAGATGATCATGTGGTTTTTGTTCTTCTTTTTGTTGATGTGGTGGATGATGTTGATGGATTTTTGAATGTTGTACCATCCTTGCATCCCTGAGATGAATCTCACTTGATCATGGTGTATGATCCTCTTGATGTATTTTTTAATTAGGTTTGCTATGTTGAGTATTTTTGCATCTATGTTCATCAGGGATATTGGTCTCTCATTTTCTCTTTTTGTGGGATCTTTGCCTGGTTTTGGTATTAGAGTGATGCTGGCTTCACAGAATGAGTCTGGAAGTATTCCCTCCTCTTCTATGTTTTGGAAAACTTTAAGGAGAATGGGTATTATGTCTTCTCTATATGCCTGATAAAATTCAGTAGTGAATTCATTTGGCCTGGGAGTTTTGTTCTTGGGTAGTTTTTTATTACTGATTCAATTTCATTGCTGGTAATTGGTCTGTTTAGATTTTCTGTTTCTTCCTTAGTCAGTCTTGGAAGGTTGTATTTTTCCAAAAAGTTGTCCACTTCCTCTAGGTTATCCAGCTTGTTAGCATATAGATTTTTATAGTATTCTCTAATAATCTTTGTATTTCTGTGGTGTCCATTGTGATTTTTCCTTTCTCATTTTGGATTCTGTTCATGTGTGTAGATTCTCTTTTTCTCTTAATAAGTCTGGCTAGGGGTTTATCTATTGTGTTTATTTTGTCAAACAACCAGCTCTTGGTTTCATTGATTTTTTTCTATTGTTTTATTCTTCTCAATTTTATTTGTTTCTTCTCTGATCTTTATTATGTCCCTCCTTCTGCTGACTTTGCACCTCATTTGTTCTTCTTTTTCCAGTCTCAATAATTGTGACTTTAGACTATTCCTTTGGGATTGTTCTTCCTTCTTTAAATAGGCCTGGATTGCTATATACTTTCCTCTTAGAACTTCCTTCGCTGCATCCCACAGAAGTTGGGGCATTGTGCTGTTGTGGTCATTTGTTTCTATATACTGCTTGATCTCTGTTTTAATTTGTTCATTGATCCATTGATTATTTAGGAGCATGTTGTTAAGCCTCCATGTATTTGTGAGCCTTTTCGTTTTCTTTGTATAATTTATTTCTAGTTTTATACCTTTGTTATCTGAGAAGTTGGTTGGTAGAATTTCAATCCTTTTTAATTTACTAAGGCTCTTTTTGTGGCCTAGGATATGATCTATTCTTGAAAATGTTCCATGTGCACTTGAGAAGAATGTGTATTCTGCTGCTTTTGGGTGTAGAGTTCTGTAGATGTCTTTTAGGTCAATCTGTTCTATTGTGTTGTTCAGTGCCTCTGTCTCCTTACTTATTATCTGTCTGGTTGATCTGTCCTTCAGAGTGAGTGGTGTGTTGAAGTCTCCTAGAATGAATGCATTGCATTCTATTTCCCCCTTTAATCCTGTTAGTATTCGTTTCACATATGTAGGTGCTCCTGTGTTGGGCACATAGATATTTATAATGGTTATATCTTCTTGTTGGATTGACCCTTTTATCATTATGTAATGTCCTTCTTTGTCTCTTGTGACTTCCTTTGTTTTGAAATCTATTTTGTCTGATATAAGTACTGGAACACCTGCTTTTTTCTCCCTATTAGTTGCATGAAATGTCTTTTTCTATCCCTTCACTTTTAGTCTGTGTATGTCTTGGGATTATAGTGAATCTCTTGTAGGCAGCATATAGATGGGTCTTGTTTTTAATCCATTCAGTGACTCTATGTCTTTTGATTGGTGCATTCAGTTCATTTACATTTAGGGTGATTATGGATGGGTATGTACTTATTGGCATTGCAGGCTTCCGATTCGTGGTTACCAAAGGTTCAAGGTTAACTTCCTTACTATCTAAGAGTCTAACTTAACTCACTCAATATGCTATTACAAACACAATCTAAATGTTCCTTTTTTTTCCTCCTCCTTTTCTTCCTCCTCCATTCTTTATATATTAGGTATCATATTCTGTACTGTTTGTCTATCCCTTAATGACTTTGGGAATAGTTAATTCAATTTTTCATTTGTTCAGTAATTAGCTGTTGTGCTTTCTTTACTGTGGTTTTATTATCTCTGGTGACAGCTATTAAACCTTAGGAACATGTCCATCTATAGCAGTCCCTCCAAAATACACTGTAGAGATGTTTTGTGGGAGGTAAATTCTCTCAGCTTTTGCTTATCTGGGAATTGTTTATCCTTCTTTCAAAATTAAATGATAATCTTGCTGGATAAAGTAATCTTGGTTCAAGGCCCTTCTGCTTCATTGCATTAAATACATCATGCCACTCCCTTCTGTCCTGTAAGGTTTCTGTTGAGAAGTCTTGATGATAGCCTAATGGGTTTTCCTTTGTAGGTGATCTTATTTCTCTCTCTGGCTGCTTTTAATAGTCTTTCCTTATCCTTGGTCTTTGCCATTTTAATTACTATATGTTTTGGTGTTGTCTTCCTTGAGTCCCTTGTGTTGGGAGATCTGCACACATCCATGGCCTTAGAGACTATCTCCTTCCCCAGATTGGGGAAGTTTTCAGCAATCACCTCCTCAAAGACACTTTCTATCCCTTTTTCTCTCTCTTCTTCTTCTGGTACCCCTATAATGCGAATATTATTCCATTTGGATTGGTCACACAGTTCGCTCAACATTCTTTCCGTCTTAGAGATCCTTTTTTCTCTCTGTGCCTCAGTTTCTTTATATTCCTCTTCTCTAGTTTCTATTTCATTTATTGTCTCCTCCACCATAGCCAATCTGCTTTTAATACCATCCATTGTGCTCTTCAACGATGAGATCTCCAACTGGAGTTCATTCCTGAGTTCTTGAATATCTTTCTGTATCTCCATGAGCATGTTAATGATTTTTATTTTGAACTCCCTTTCAGAGTCATGAGATCGATATCATTCAAATCTTTCTCAGGAGTTGTATTAATAATTTTACTCTGGATCAGGTTCCTGTGGTCTTTCATTTTTGTGTATGGCGCCCTCTAGTGCCCAGAAGCTCTACTCTCTGGAGCTGCTCAACCCCTGAAGGAATATCGGGGGTTGCAGGGTAGTGGTATTGGTGCCTGGGGGAAGGAAAGAGGTGTTTCCTGCTTCCCATCTGCTCTGCCTGTCTTCACTGACTGAACCAGTGGGCCAAGCACACAGGTACAAGCCCCCGTGCTTTGGGTTTTCAGCTGCTGCAGACAGATCCTCCCTCTGGCTGGCCCAACACCAGGTTAGGGTTTCCCGGTTTGCAAGCCCGGTGGGGCTGGCCAGGAGAAAGGCGCAGTAGGCTGCCTATCATGGAAGGGGTTCTTGGAGCTGTGTAGGCAGGCAGGGAACTGGAGTACCTGAAGATCGTGAAAGCTCCCAACCTGCTGGGCAAAGTGCACCCAGACAATTTTGTCTACCTGTCCTTTCTCCTGAGCAGTAAGCTCTGTGCAATCCTTGCCCCTTTAGCAGCTCTTTTGCTAAGGGCTTCTTTGTTGGGAAGTCTCTCAGACTGCCCACCTTTCTTTTGTCCCAGAGCAGCTGAATATGGATCCCTGCTTTCCACAGGCAGCTGGAATGTTAGTCTCTCTAGGAATTCTGCCTGTCTTAGCTTTCCAACCCCCTAATTACGATAGTATCATGCAAGCACCATGAAATGTAGGTTTGCTCCCAGAGCAGATCTCCAGAGTTAAGTATTCAGCAGTCCCAAATCTCCACTCCCTCCCTGCTCTGTTCCTCTTTCTGCACCGGTGAGCTGGGGTGGGGGAAGGGCTCGGATCCCACTGGGCCACAGCTTTAGTATGTTACACTGTTCTGTGAGGTCCGCTCTTGTCTCCAGGTGTATGCAGTTTGTTGCAGTCCTCTTTCCTGTTGCTCTTTCAAGAGTAGTTGTATTAGTTATATTTTTGTATTATTTGCAGTTTTAGGAGGAAGCCACTGTCTCTCTTCTCATGCCCCATCTTTAATCCTTTCTTCTACATTGGGTTTTCTAATCTATAAACATACTATGTTTCTCCATTTATTTAGATCTGCTTTGATTTCTTTCATCAGCGTTTTGTAGTTTCAGCATACAGATTTGTACAAGTTTTGTTAGATGTACACCTGAATATTTCACCTTTTTGTGTAATTATAAATAGCATTGTATTTTAGATTTTGGTGTCCATGCTGACTACTGATAAATAGAAATACAATTGATTTTAATATGTTTAATTTGCATCCTGAGACCTTGTTGAACTCCTTAGTTCTAGGATGCTTTTTTCTGATGTCTTGGGGATTTTCTACATAGACATTCATATCATCTGAAAATCGGGACAGTTTTATTTCTTCCTTTCCAGTTGTGTGTTTTGTTTCCCCTTTCCCCCTTTTTATTCCTTATGCACTGGATAGAATTTCCAGCATAGTGTTGAATAAGAACCATGAGAGCCTTGACTTGCCTTTTCCCTAAATTATGGGGAAAAACATTTAGTCTTTTGCCAATAAGTATAACATTACTGGTAACTTTTTGGGTAGATACTCTTTCTCAAATTACAAGAGTTCCCTTCTATTTCTATTTTATGAGAGTTTTTTAAAAAATCATAAATGGAATTTAATTTTGTCAAATGCTGTTCTGCACTGATTAATATGGTCATGTGACTTTCTTCTTAAGACTGTTACTATAGTGGATTGCATTGATATATTTTTAAAATATGGAACCAGCCTTGAATTCAAATATTTTGTTTGAGATAAACCTTAATTGGTCATTATGTATGATTCACTTTATATATTGCTGAATTATCTCAGAGACACAAAAACTTATGTTCCTAGATAAACCTGTACATGAATGTTTAGAGAAGCCTTATGTATAATAACCAAAAACTGGAAAGAACCCAAACTCCTTTAAGGGGCAAAGACTTTAAAAAAACGGTAGCACATCCATACCATGGAATACTACTGTGCAATAAATAGGAATGAACCATTGACACGAGCAATAACCTGGTTCAATCTTCAGAAAATTATGCTGAGTGGGAAAAGCAGCTGATTGAAAAAGGTTGCCTACTGTTGTGAGTCAGTTATGATTCCATTGTTGAAATGATAAAATTATAGAAATGGGTCAAGGAGAAATGGCCACAGGAGGTAAGTGGGTGTGGCTACCATAGGGAAGCCTGAGAGAGTCGCATGGTGACAGGGTTCTGTTTCTTAACCATATCAATGTCAGTGTCCTGGCTGTGATGTTATGCTACAGTTTTACAAGATTTTGTCACTGGGAGGAGGGAAAAAGGTACACAGGATCTCTCTGCACTATTTCTTACAACTACATGTAAGTCTACAGTTACCTCAGAAACAAACAAGTTTACTTGAAAAAAAATCCAATTAAAAATGGAGTCAATGACATTTCCCCAAAGTAGAACAGCACAAAAAATGACCTGTTAACTAGGAAAGCAAATGTAAGAAATATCCAGCATTAATCCAGGCGGTCTGACATCCAGCTAAGAAGAGTTCCGGAATATGAACAGAGGAAATAGTGGGGGAAGAGATTATCAAGGAAATTATACCACAAAACTACCAGAATGGAAGGGAGTGATCTTCCATATTTAAACATTCATATAAAGGTAAATCCATAAAACGTTAGAACTCAAGGCTCAAAGAACCCAGAGAGGAGAAAACCACAGGATCTTTATGGGGTTCTGTGGGCAAGTCATGTGACTTTCCTCTTTCCCCACTGCTGCCTGAGGATTCCCTCATCCTCTGTCTGCCTAGTCGCACGACTCCTCCATCCACCTTCCAGCTCCATCCTGTCCATCTCTGTTGGGTTGTGTCTCCCTTTACTGTCATCTGAGCTGAGATTCAAGAGGCAGCCAAGACAATGCCCGTGCTCAATCTACCTGCAACACAGAAGTCAGATGCCAGAATTTTATTCTACATTCCCATCTAATATCCAAATTCTTTCTTCTGGTCACCTCATGAGGGGCTCGAGTGCAGCCGACCAGCCAGTCCCCCTACCAGCCTCTCACGCCACAACCAGGCCAGGATGCCTTCTCTTTCTCATGAATTTGCCCTTGAGCCTTCCGTTCACTTAATCCATATTCCGCCTGCACTGTAAAGGGGCTGGTGCGCCCCTCTGTGGAGAGATAGGGAGGTGTCTGGAATATTCAGTTTCCAGTGTAACTTGAGGGGTGGCGAGAGGCTTCTGCTTGCCTTAGATCAACTTTGCCTGGAAGTTAAATTTTTTTTTTAATTATATGAGTAATATTTGAAAGCATTCTTTCTGTAAAAATTAAACCATTACCAAAAAAATTTAAACCAGTACAAAAGATTCTCCCATTACCCACCATTCCTAATCCCAAAGGTGCACATGCATTTCTAGTCCCTCTTTTATATATTTTTATACATATTCATGCACTCATAGCAAATACAGAGTTTTATTGTGGATTTTTTTTTTTTTTTTTTTACATTTAACACATAAGGAAACTGTGCGTCACTCTGCAACTTCTGTTTGTTTTCCACCCAGTAATGTGCCTCACTCAGCCACCTTTCCACATCAGGCCTTACAAACCTCTCATCTTTATTTTTCACTATTACATGGATTTTATAGTGTGGACATTACACTTTTATATAGTCATTTTTCTATGGAGCTTCTTTCCAGTTTTGTTTGTCTGTTTTGCAAGTCACACAGCAGAGCAGTTCTCCAGCCTGTGGTCCAAGGCCTGGGGCTGGCCCGCAAGCTATTCATTTGCGACCGACCTACGATGAGATAAAAAAAGAAAGAGGGTGTGAGCTCTGAGAAATTCTTGTAGCACGTGGACAGTAATGTTATGTTGAATCCCACAGTAAAAATCGGAGGCTTATACTTTGCAAGTCTTTGGTTTTTAAGATTTAATTTCTCTAGTACAAGTTTGCAACACATAGGAAATAAAGGCTGGATCTTGCCGACAGATTGCTGGGAAGCGCTACTTCAGTGAACAGCCTCGCACATACCTACATCTATCCTCGTGTGCCAGGGTCTCTGTGCTGTGGATTCGAAGAAGTGATTCTCTGGGTTATAGGAAATGGACACTTTTATTGTAGTTAACAGTGTCAACTTGCCCTCATAAAGGGCTTAGGTCTGCTTCAGCCCCCCGTCGTGATATCTTGCTTCACTTCCTCTGTTCCTGAATACCAGTGAGATGGAGCTTCTTTTTAGATGCTTATTGCCTATTTGTATATCTCTTGAAGCCTCAAGCCCAGGAAGTCAGCCAGGTGCCGGTTGTGATAATCCCATGGTAACCTCATCTCCTCTGAAGGTCCAGGCAGTCCTGGGTGGTGGACCAGGCAAGGGTATTTCTTCTTTAATGACTGATTCCTCCTGTGGGAAGTGGAGGTGGGGGTTGTGCACATATATTTGTTGGCCTGCCTCAGACCTCCTTTGCCAGGTGCACAAAGGGAGCTCTGGTGCTATAGTATCTGGGGAGGACAGGCTGGGAATCTACTGGGGCCGGGGCAGAGGGGTAGTCAGAATAGGAACCAAGAACTAGATCTGGACGGCCAGGAGGGGAGCAGTGAGAAATGGAAACACAGCACAGTGCATCTCAGTGCCCAGACATTCTGTCTTGTGGAAGTGTCCAAGGAACCTGGGGCCGGAGTGGAACAGAGCCTCTGCTGGCCCACAGTCTAAGCAAACAAGAAGCCAAGAGCTGCTTCTGTGTATTCACCTAATCTTCCATCACTGCTGATTGGTGGTTTGACATGACTCAAGCCTCCTGAAAAAATACAGGGGTTTGTCCCCCTCCAACTCAAACAGTGAACGTGCAACTACCAAGACACTGTGCCAATCCAACACTCATTTTGCTGGGCATGTCTTTGTGCAAATATGCACCCTGCCAAGCCTGGGAGGCCATTGCCAGGCGAGTGCACCTCTTGGCAAGCGAGCAAGCAGTGGAGAACTCGCCATGAGAAGCAGAGGCAAAGGGAGAAAGTTTCAGACTTGGGTGGAGACTTAAAACCATCTAACATAGTCCTTACCCATATTCCTAGCTTTAGGTACCATCTCTCCATTTGAGATCCCAGGGAAGTCACCTCGCTTCTCTGCACCTGTAGGTGTTCTGTGTCTGTGTCTTCATCTGTAAAATGCAGACATGCCCACAGTGGGTGCCATGTACACCTCTATCCTGGGGAATCTTACTGTTTCCGAGCCCAGCTTCACCTGAGTACTTCCTGTGGTGCCAAGTGCCTGCTCTGCCTGAGTGCTTAGAAGTGCTAGAGAATTAAGATGCCCAGGAGCAATGCTCAACGACGTATAAGTGCCCCAGACCCGCGGCTCTGCTTCTACACTGTCTCCCTCAGGGCTCTCCAGCGGAGCTGGGCTCCAGCTGCACAAAGGGATGATGTGCTTGATAATATAAATAATGCTGCCCTTTGTTCCCTGTCTTGCTTCCCTGCACCCCACTGAGATCACCTGCCACAGTAAGTACTTGCACTTGAATCCTTATAACAAGGTCAGCTTCAGGGAAACCCAAACTAGAAACTTACTTTCTCAGTTGTTGCTAAGATCTAGCAAAGCTCTTGGACAAAGGTCAAGGTCATTATCATGAAATCTTGGCATGATTCTGTGTGCCCCGCAAAGGGAGCCCAGGTCACTGTGAGCTGGGGACTCAGACTTTTGCACCCTAAGTACTCAATGTGAAGGCTTAAGTGAGAAGGAACATAAGCTGCAGAAGACAGTAGAGTTGGAGCCTACCTGGGTCCTGTGTGATTTTACTGGCTCCCAATACAACAGTTACAACTACCAGCCCCCAAATGGTGGGAATTTCTTCCAAAGAACCAGCTCTGCCAACACGGCAATCAACCAAGGGATATGATTTGCGCATCATATGACCCATAACTGATACCAAACAAGATGTGGTCTGTGGCCTCAGTACCTCACAACGTTTGCAGAACTCATAGAGGATATCCAACAAGTAGCTGAGCAAGGCTGGCAGCAAATCCTTGGACTTCTTGTAAAACCAGAAAAAGATGGGCTTGTCGGGAGAACACAGGAGCCCTAAAGGAGCTCCCAAGGGCCTAGGGCTGGAATGATTTGAACAGTAAAATAATGATAGTGTCAGATAACCCACAGAATAAAATGATCATAAGTCCATACTGATATAAGCTACTAGAATAAGTAAACTGATGGAGCAGCACTGACAGCTCTTTCCCACAATGGAATGTAATCCATACATGTGGAAGGAAGCGATAAGCAGCATTAGGCAGACATCCTGAGGTGGCTGTTGCAGACGAGATCTGCTGATAAATGCTGGAATCTGTAGGTTTAAGGAGAAAGGGGTTTGCATAGCCTCAAGGTATCTCTCCCAGGACGCTTATGACTAGGCAGGGGCTGGGAGGTGCAAATAACTTTACAAATTTTATTTCAGATCAAGCCTTACAGACAGAGACCACCTGACCAGAGATCCAGGCCATCCCGGCAGAAACAAGGCACATCAGCGCTATGACCCCATGGCACGCTGCTCTGAGCTCCACGAGTGGGGTGCCCTTGCCAATCACGACCTCCTTCCAATCATGAGGAGACCCAGACAGCCCTGAGTAGAGGAGCGTTCAGCAGAGTAACTGACGGGTACTCTTTGAGGGCATCCAGGTCCTGAAAGACAAGGAACGAAGGAGGATCGGTTGCAGACAGCAGGACCCCAGGGAGAAAACGCAGCTAAACGCAAATGTGGGATCCTGAATGCATTCCTGGGGCAAAAGCACGTTAGTGGAAAAGCACGTAAGATTCTCACAGGGCCTTTAGTTTGATAAAGGGCGTTAGTACCAATTAGTCACGGAGATGGAAGTACAGCATAGGGAATATAGTCAACAATGTTGCAATTTCTCTGTATGGGGACAGATGGGGGCCACACTTATCATGATGAGTGTTTACTAACATACATAATTGTTGAATTACTACATTGTACATCCAAAACCAATATAATATTGTATATCAGCTATATTTCAATTGGAAAAATAAAAATAAATTGAACAATTTTTTAAAGGGGAAAAGGAAAGGGTATTATCAGTACCAAGGTTGATGTGCTGGTGTTGAGCAGTGGGCTCTGGTTTTGAAGGGTAGGAGCAGGTAGAAAGGGCGATATGGGGAAATTGTGCTATTCTTGAAACTTTTCTACTACATTCACTACCTCTGTTTACTATTACATTTCTGAATACAGAATATAGAAATACAGAATAAAGTTCAAAATAAAAGTTAAAAAACACAGCAGGAAGTGTCCAATTGGTCAGCATTGTCTTTATTCAAATAGGAATGGTCGACCCCTTTGCGTTGATTTGAGCAATGCTCAAAACTGAGGCAATGGATCTCAAAATATTTTGAAATGTGGGAGTGGAGAGGTCAGAGCCCAGGTATTTTCTATCCTTCAAACATGCCCCCAAGGTTCGCAGCAGGTGAAAATCACAAGATCTCATCCCAACAGATGAGGGAGAAACAATGCTAGGTGCCTGCCCAACGGCCTCCCACGTTTATCAAGAGCATCGGGGCTCCGGGCTCAGGCCTCGAGGCCCGAGCCGTGGCACAGGCAACGCCAGCACCTGATCTCATAGAAAACGATGTACACCTGTTTCAACTATACAACCTTTCGCCACGACCTCTTTGTGGCTTGTCTGAATGGAGCCAGTGCTGCATCGAGGGCTATTTTGGGAACCTTTAGAATGTTCCAGTACCTCAGTCCTAGGCCTGCAGGCCTGATAACGATGTGGGTGGAACCAGAGGAGAGGTTCAGGATGTCTCTGAGGGAAAACAGAGCCAAGAGTGACATGAGAAGGCTCTCATCAGGCCTGGGCCCTGCACTGGAGCAGGTAAATATGCGGGGCTGTGTGGGGAGCCCACCTGGGGAGAACGAGGCAGCCCCCACAGAAATGCCAGGGAGTGGGGGGCAGGGCATCCCCTGCAGGGCGAGCTCTGCCACATCTGTTCTACCCTTTAAGCAAACACCAGGCTGTTTGAGGCTGGGGAAGAAATAAATATTGACAAAGGCGAGGAGCAGTACTAGGCCAGGTGGTGAGGCTACTGAGCAAGCATGTCTTAGAGAGGGACCCTGGAGAGAGAGCTCCAGAGAACCCCCAGGCCACCGCGCTCCCCTCCCCAGAGGCCTCGGACGGCCTCACTTACAGGGGTCCTCAAGGCCTTTTGGCAGACGCTCCAGGACCCTGGGGCACTTCGAGTCAGGCCACCGGGATGGTGAGCCATGCCAGGGGCTCAGCCTTCCGTGTTTGGCAAAGGTGTGGCCCAAAGAGGCCACCTGTATTCCATGAAGAGTGCCAGGGCCATAATGTTCTGGGTAAACACCGGTCCTGCTTCGGCAGGGTGCTGGTTGGGCCCTCAGGTCCAAAGGGCCTGCGGTCATTATCAGAACGGAGCTTCTCAAAAGGGGGCCCTGGGGTGCTAGCTAAAAATGCACATTCCTGAGCCCCTCCAGCCCCTTGAGACTTAGGGATGAAGCCCAGGAATGTGTATTTTAGCACCTTCCTTTGTGATTCAGGTGCCCCATGAGGTATGAGGCCCAGTAGACCCATTTAACAAAAGAGCCAGCTGGGGCCCAGAGAGGGCGTCTCACACAGGGAGTGAGGGTAGCCGGGGAGGAGAGCCAGACGTGCTGGCCTTCACCTCTCCATAGCCTCACAGAGTGGGGCAGTCAGACCTGCCTCCTTCGTGGGCTGGAACGCTTCTCTCTCCCTCCAACGCGGATTGTCCAGATAACCCCTCTGGGCTCGGGGGGTCTCAATCCCCTCCTGTGGGAAGGCATCCCTGAGCCCCTGCCTCTAGTCCAGCCCCAGGGCTGCCCTCTCCCCTGGCACTGGCCACACTGGAGTGTGATGAACCACCGACCCTTGGATGCCCACACAGCCTGGTGGCTGGCACGTGGACAGGGGTCTCACAAGCCCATTCCCACCTGGCTGCTCTAACAGTGAGCATGTCCCCAAACCAACAGTGCAGCCAGAGACCTAGGGCTGCCTCTCACTGGCCTGGCATGGTCAGGTGTCTCTGTCTGTGGCCAAGTTTTCACAAGCCAATCATTGCGGCTGGAGGGGGAGAAGGCTCTCCGGGGCCAGACCTCAGTGCACCTGCCATGGCTGCAAGCTCAGGGTGGGGACTGCAGTGCCAGAAGGGCAGAGTGTGGGAATGGAGGAGAGGCGCCCCACGGGAAAATCAGGGGGTTCTGCAGAAAGGAAGGAGGGCAGCTGGTAGGCAAAGGCCAGCACGTGTCCATCTCCCTCTCCTGACCTCACAAGGGGGCTCAGCCATCATGAGTGCCGTTCTGAAGACTGGAGCTCTTCAGAGGGGAGCCCACTGCTCTCTCCCTGCCTCTCCTACCAGCCACGCCTGGCTCTGCCTTCTGGTGCCACCCACAATGCTCTCCCTTTGTTTGCCTGATGGCCTTTAAAGGGTTTGCTAACTTGCTTTCATGCCCCCACCCACCACTCCAAACTCGACACCCCTCACATCAGTGCACCCCAGGCCCAGCATGCCGACTCTCTTTGTCTGGAATTCCAGCCCCCGCCTGTGCGGTGGCCTGCCCAGCCATGGACCCACAACCACCCTGCTCATAGCCTCCATGGCTCCCCATTACCTGCCATCCAAATCCTCACTCTGGCATTTAAGGTCCACCTAATCTGGCCCCCAAAATGTTACTGGCAGTCAATCATTAATCTGTAAATTTGTCCTGGTTCTTTATAAGAAAAAAGGTCAATCTCCAAATTCTCTGACCCTTCCAGAGACTGGACTCTTTCCTTCTATGTTATTCCCACGTGGGACAAAAAAGATACCAGCAACCTCTGTACCTTCCCCACACTTTGCCCTCCCCTAAAACCGCTCTATAAAAACATCGTCTTCATTAAAAAAGAAGGCACCTCCTGAAAAAATGAGAGAGAGAGAGTGCATGTGCATGCTTGAGCCGGGGGTGGGGTTCACACCTGTGTGTGCAGAAGAAAGGCAGAGGGTATTTTGGCAAAGTGCCTCTGGGTCCTGCCATTGCAGTGACTTTATTTGTTTTTCTGTATTTTGTACCTTAACATGTAGTTCGGGGAAATTTAAAAAAGCAGTTTATGAAACTTGCTGAACAATAGGCAATTTATATTAGAAAAGGCACCAACCATGAAGTTCAGCAGGAATGCACTTGAATCTCAGAGGTTGTGTGGCCCTGAGCAAGAGACTGGTGCCTTTATCTCTGAGCCCCAGTTCTCACCTGCAACACTGGGGGACGGCACGAATCTATGAAAGTGGCTACAACCTTTGCAGCTCCTTCCATCAAAAAATGGAACTGATTTTCCCTCTCCTTGACCCTGGTCTGGACTTAGAGGTTGCTTTGGCTAACAGAAGGTGGCGGCCGTGAAGGTGTGCGAGGCCTGAGCCTACTTGGCCTGAGACCTACTTGCTCTCTTGGAAGTTCTGGGGATGAGCCGTCCTGGCTGAGGCCATTCTCTGCCCCCAGCCCCCAGCCCCTGCACACCTGGCAGCTGATCTCAGACAATTGAGTGAGCTCAGCTGCCTGAACAGCAAGGTGGGCCCAGCTATTCAAAATAAACAGCTGCTCTTTTATGCCACTAATTGTTGGGGTAGTTTGTTACGTATCAACAGCTAACTGATACCTACACTAAAAATGTCCCTACCTCACGGCCTTTGCCCGTGCTCTCCACTGGACCTGGCACCCTCTTCCCCCATATATCCACATGCCTTTCTCCCTCGCCATCCCCAGGTCTCTGCCAGTGAGGACACCAGCCAGTCCACATGAACAGCAGCTCCACCCCGTCACCCTCCCTCACCTCACCTCACCTATGTGATTACTTGTTTATTGTTTCTCTTGTCTCAACTCTTGCTGTGGAATATAAACTCCACGATGGAGGGACAGTCTGTTTTGCCTCCTGCTACCCCTGGTGCCCAGCCTGGGGTGGGGCCCGTGGTTTGTAGGGTGAATAATGAGTTCATCTCACACCTCTCGCCTCCTCTCTGGCTGGTCACTGACCACTTCTTGCAGATTAGCTCTGAGATGCCCCATCCGGCCACCTTGCTCTGGACCCTCACTCCTCTGAATCACTGTTCCTTGCATTTCACCACTGTGGTCAAATGGGGCACGTCAGATCCTTTAGAGCATAGGAAGGACTTATATGCTCATCTACTTGATGACCCTTTCCCTCCGTCTGCCGAGAGGACACTCCCACCCCTAATCATTCACGTGAGAAACCCAAGGATGAGTGACTTACAGAGTAAGATTGGGGTATTTCGAGGCACATCTTGCCCCGAGCTCCCTCAGACCACTGGACAGAAGAACCTCCTGCTGCTGTCCCCACCCTGCCTTCAGGGGGCCCCGCCCTTTCTCCTCATCTCCCACGGACTGGGGCCTGCCCTGTCCCTCCTGTGGACTGGAAGAGCCCTCACCGCCGAGAAGCCTCTGACAGCCAGGGGACTCTCACACTTGGGGAGAACAAGACCGGAGGACAACAGGCAAGGGCAGGTAACCCCGACACCAGGCAGGAGAGGCTCCAGCCGAGAGCCTGCTGTGGGCGCCCGGGACGCTGCCCGCGCCTCCTCCAGGGGTCTGCCCCTGCTCTCTCTGCTACTGTGATGTTTCTAAAGAGTGTCTGAAAAGGCACTTAGGGGCGAACTTGGTGGACAGAAGGTCCCTGCCTCCTACGCTAAAACAATGCCACCTCTCCCACCCTGTAGGGCTCTGCCTGGGAGCCGCCCCTGCCCACCACCCCAGGGGCCCAGGAAGGTTGGGAAAGCAGTACCTTTCATCCAGCCAGGGAGGGGCCTCCCACTGAAAATGGACCCTCCCCCACCCCCAACTTGTCTTGGGAAACTGCTGAGGAGGCAATAAAATCAGAGAGGAGGAGGAGGGGTGAGGCCTGGAGCCTCTCTTTACCTGATCAGCTATGGGAGAGGCCCCTGGAGGGAGGCAGGCCCTGGGGGTGGGGTGGGTGTCTGTCACCTGGGGGCTGAGGGCCCCTCCAAAGCCCAGGACCCCGGCCGCAGGCCTCTGCCTTCCGGTCTGACATCCTTCCCTCTGTGTAGGGGGAGACCCGAGGGTCTCCCGGCTGCACCAGGTCTCACCCTCTGACTGTGGGCAGCTTGACTGAGTCTCTGAGCCTCATTTTCCTCACCTATAAAATGGGGCTGATGAGCACCCCTGGCCCCACAGGCAATGACCAGGATCACCTGGACAAAGTGGTTCTAATCCCACCTGCATAGTGAGTTTTGTAAACTACCAAGATTTGGGCTGTACTTGGAACATGGAAATCAGAACCTTTGGGGGTGGGCCCAGGCATGAACATTGAAGAACTCTCTCACAGGGACAGCCAGGTTGAGACTAGACCTGTGGAAGTGGCCACAACCCCTTGGTTGGTTCACCAACACCAAGTTAAATGGCCTATTTGGGGGTCGTCCTCCCAGGCCCTCCCCCTCCTAGAATAGAGGCTACTTAAGGACAGGGGCCCCACCTGTCACAGCCATTCTGTATCCCCAGAGCCTGTGACAGTACCTGGCACAGAGTGTTTCCTGAATGAATAAAACCTTCAGCCTACGGGGAGTCCAGGGAAAGTGCCCAGCACTTGAGGGGCGTTTGGAAAGACCTCACCACTCAATGTTCCTTCACTGGTTCCACAAACACCTGCTGGGCACCCCTGTGGGATGGCCATTGTTCCAGCACCCGAGCACGTCAGATCCTAAAGCCGACAAGCCCTGCCTACTCTCCTTGCTCTTAGAGTTCTCAAGAGAGGGAAAATAAGCTCTACAGAGAGAGTAAAGACGGTGAAGTTTGTGGAAAAAACTTTTTAATAGAGTAAAGTGGATCAGGAATTAAACATGGTGGTGGGGAGGGCCTCCCGGAAAGGTGAGATCTGAGCAAAGATTGGAAGCATGAGACAGAATGAGCCAAGGGAATACAGGGAGAGAATTCCAGCACAGGGAGCTGCAGAGCAAAGGGCCTGAGGCAGATGTGGGCCTGTGGTTTGCTGGTGTGAATGAGGGAGGGGTCCAAGGACAGAAGGTCAGGGAGGTCAGGGGCCTTCCAGCCACCACTGTTGAGGAAGGAACCGCCACAAATTCAGTGCGTGAAACAACTGCCATCCTTTTATTGTAGGAATTCTGTGGGTCAACAGTTTGGACAGAGTTCAGTGGGAATAGCTTGTTTCTATTATATGATGTCTGGGGCTTCATCTGGGCAGACGTGACTGTTGGGGTGACAAGAATCTGCATCTGTAATTCCCCTGAGTGCACTGTCCAAAGAGTAGCCACCAGCACATGTGGGTGTTTAAATTTAAATTAATTAAAGGGGAACAATTTAAAAGTCGCTTCCTCAATTGCACTAGCCGCATTCCAGGGTGCCAGACTTAGCAAATAAAATTGCAGGGCGCCCAGTACATTTGGATTTCAGATAAACAAGTAATTGCTGTAGTATACGTATCTCCCAAATATCATGAGGCATACTTACACCAAAGAACTATTTATTGTTTATCTCAAATTCAAATTTAACAGGATGTTCTGTTTTATCTAAAACCTAGCTAACATGTGGCTTATCACCACTGCATGGGGCAGCACAGATACAGAACATTCTCATCACACAGAAATTTATATGGACACCATTGACCCAGACACTCCTTCACTCACTAGCCTGGTTCCAGGGCTGGGATGACTTGAAGGATGGGTTATATGGGAATGTGGCCGCTACTGCATGTGACTTGGCTTCTCCCAGCATAGAAGCCCTTCTGTCCCACTGTATGATCACAAATGTGTCACGCTAGCCCAGATTAAAGGGAGCGGAACTAGATTCCCGTGACGGGGAAGCCCACGGAACACATGGGGCTGGAAACAGTGTCGCAGACATCTTTGGAAGACACAACCCCAGCGGGGGGCAGTAAATCTGACAGGGCAGGGTGGTTGTTGGCGGAAGGGCTTTGCGCTCTGCTGCTGAATCACATGAGGAGTAATGGGAGGGTGTCCTGTAGAGGAGGGTCCTCATCGGACTTAGGTTTTGAAATGTAAGGGATGACAGTAGGGAGGGAGAGCTTATCTAGGCTACAGCTAAGCTGAATCAGACACCCGCCAGTACTGGTGAGGCCAGAGTGCCATGAGCAGCCCAGCTTCCTACCCCTACCTCCCCCTCAGCTTGCTGGACAAGGACGTTTGCAATGGCACCTCACGCGGGCTTCATCTCTAGCCCCCAACTCTAAAGCAGGTCATATCTGGTCAGTCTCATGTCCCCTGCCCCTCCTAGTGCTTTAGCAGACAGTGCAACGGGGGTCAAAAAGCGCTGCAGACCGAAACCAGACTTTAGAAAAACACTTCGTGCAAGCCCTAAAGGAATTCTCAGCAGGCCTTTCCAGTGTTTCCCTTGCAACCTCCCAGACTCGGGATTTCCTGTCTTAGGGGGAAAGTGGCTGAGCGGGCCAAGATCAGCTTCAGGGAAGGAAGGAACGGGGCTTTATCCATCATCTCCTGTGTGCTCACTGCCTTTCTCCCATTGTCATCGGAGGAGCTTTTCCCTGTATTCTTCCTCCTCCTTCTGCCTCCAAATACATGCCCAGCTGCTTGCGTCCCAACATGACCAAATCCTGGGCTCCTGGTACAATCAGCAGCTCTGAGCAGCAGAGAGGCCCTGGGAGCTGCAGCTGGAGCCAGCTGGAATCTGCAAGGCTGACTCTCTAGCTCAGTTTCCACACTCCAGCAAACCGCTCAACTGCTTTGCAGAAACCTCCCTTCCCCTGGCCTGACAGGGCAGTGGGAGTTGGGACTCCATCAACTATGCCAAGAATTACCGTGTATGCTGGGCCTGAACCAGGAGTAATTGGTGCTAGCCTAACACCCCAGCAGCACTGCTTTCATTTGCTTTTAAGAATCTTGCCTTCTCTTAGGCCGATCCTGTGGGACGTGAAGAGTCCCTTCCAGGGATTTGCAGCATGGAGGGGACATGGCAAAGAACAGACACACAATCCCATTCCATCTCCAAACTCCACCAAAATAACAGGATGTGTCCTTTTGTCATGTGGCAGTTAAAAAATAAGGCCAGTAATTAACAGTTTCTGAAACATAAGCAGCTGGCCAGCCTTCTATGTAATCTGTGCAGCAAGTTTCAGCAGAAATCCTACACTCAGAACCCCCAAAATCTCTCCCGTGACGGATGCTAACAATCCCCCTTTAGCCGGAGTGCCCCAGATGAATGAATGCTGGAAAGCAACCACCAGAAATAGAAACGCCTGTGGGTTGGGATTGGGGCTTTTCTGCTGTGTGTCTCGAGTATTACAGGTCCCACAGTTTAACCAGCTTTAAAGGAGCTTTGTAAAGCATGAAGTACTGCATGGAAGTAAAACCCAATTAAAATTTAAATTATCCTAAAATGGCTATGTAAATCATTCTAACTAGCAAAGGCTTTGCAGGAGAAGGGCGCAGGGTGGGAGGGCCAGCCAGGAGGGCCAAGATGTCCTGGGCATCCACCACACCTTGTCTCCAGGGGTCCTGCCGGGGCAATGAAAGACAGAGATGCCGAAGAGGTGCTCAGGCCTCTGGACTGTGGAGACCATCACAAAGGGAGAGACACTCAGCAGTTAGGAACCTCCAGAAATCACCCAACTCTGGCATTCTGAACTGTTTTCTGTAAAACACAATACATACACAGATAGGAAAACAAACCAGAAACATTTAATAACTGACTTAAGATGTAGAAAAATAGGGGACTTTTACTTTCTGGCCTATACGTGTGTGTATTGTTTGAATTCCTTAGAAGCATGTTTTATAAAAGCATTGCTTTTAAAGTAAAAAATGAAGATCAAGAAACCGGAAAGGCCTTTAAAGGGTGACAAACCAAAATTTGCATAAGGAATTTCTACTCTGCCCAGGGGCAAAGGGAACCTATCTGCGTTGAGAGGATGGGATGAGGGAGGGTACCCCGTTTCCACCCCCCACCCTACCCCCGCTTGAGTTCATAACCAGTCACTGCCCAGCTGTGATTCGTCCTGCCTCCCTTACTGGCGTGTCACTTGGCTCGGTTCTGAATCATTACCTCGCAGCTGTTTGACACCAGTTCCAGAAGCCAAGTTCCCAGCAGGGAAAGAGCGGCCTCAACAGGAGGTTGTCTTGGGTCACAGGAATCTGAGCCCCACATGAATCCTGGAGAGACCTGCCAGTTTGGAATGACTCCGTCGGGAGTAACGTGCCATCTCTGATGCCACAGCATTTCTCTTCCTACTACCATCATTTGAGCAATTCTGCGGGAAGGCCCGGCCTCCCTGGCAGCTGCACCCCAAGCTGAAGGGTACAGTTACCCTGGGTGCTTCTGCCGCCTACAGGCAAAGGCTGGTGGTGCAAGGTGCTTACTTCCCATCTGCGGACAGTAGCTTCCACGTGGAACTCACTCCATGCAGCGCTGGGTCCAGGCACTCTCTCAAATTAACCTTACAGACCCCCAAAGTGGGCAAGGTGAAGGCTGAGATGCCCAGAAAAATGGAGGTGGAACAAGGGGACACATAGGGCAGCAGCTGGCCCACCACCTTTATTTTTTGTCATTGTGAAGGCAATGAAAGCACCAGGTCACCTCAACTTTCTACCAAAACTTTACAGGGTGGCCTTCCTTTTTCTGCGTCCCATTTCCCTTTAGGGAAAAATGAGCTACGAACTGCAGTTGGATGTGCCACAACGCAGCTTCCCTGTATGTTAAGTATCTCAAAGTAACCCTCACCTTAATAGTACACTCAGCGGCTTTAAAACATCCTAACAAAGACCTCACCAGATTATCCTCGTAGCCCAAATTCACCCACTGGCTTGAATAGGTATTTCAAAACGTCCTACTGAAGCCCACCTGCACTGAGCAGGTAGCTTCCCACTTGCCTTCCCTCCAGCCGAGGCCAACACAGAAGCCACCCTTCCTTTGACCCGCCCCCTCCCCCCACAGGCTCTGCTGCATTGGCCAGTTGGGATCTTGACCTCATGTTTCAGGATGTTGGCCTCCTGGTTCCACAAAGTATCAGACTGCTCCTAACGGTATTTATCCGACTGGATGGGTAGGAAGTATTCCTCACCAAAAACCCCAATTTCATAAATTTTATCAGACCCACTGTGACTTTGTTATCCAAGGCCAAGAGTGCAGAAGGTAAACACATTCAGAATCCTAAAACTTGAGATCATGGGCACAAATTAGAAGGGCACCTAAACCATTACTGTTTACAGAAAGTATGCCTGGCTCAGCGCGGGTGCCCACTGAGGCTGCTGAGCAGAGGGCCAGGACTCAGACCCCAGCACACTGACCACCCGACACCCAGCAGAAGACCCAGTGCAAAATGCAACTAGGCCCCAGTTCAAGCAAGGGGAACCAGTTATGACCCAGCTACACTAAAAACATCACCCACCCAACCACACAACACTTATGCCACTGTGGGGAGAATGGGGTGATGGGTAAGGACAGATGTGGTTAGGAACCCAAATCGGAGTGTTTAAATTCACTCACTTCACACACCATGCTTGAAACGAAGGGGGTGGAAGCTACTGTGCCATGCCCATTTAGTAAATCTTGGAACTACCTAGACTTGGCTGGGGAGGCAAGACTTCTAGAAGTCTTACAGAATATCTTCCCAACAGTTAATGACAAAAGCAATATGTAATACTTCACAGGGGAGAAAACTTGGTAGGCACAAGTGCTCTACCACCAGTGATGGACAGACAGGTCCTTTCCAAGGACACAGCACCACCTATGTTAAAGCCCAACAAAGATGGAAACCTGAATGGATCATGAACAAAAAACTCCCCACATCTGGGGCCCTTATCAAAAGGGTCCGGTAGACTTAAGAATATGCATGTTATGATTAGAACAGCAGCCAGGATTCCAAGCAGAGACGCTGAAGGCTTCACCACAACCAAGGAGGGTTCACTACAGCTGCAGTCCTGGGGCACAGGAGCCCTGTTTTCCATAAAACAAGCCATTATGGTAGCATGGTTTATTTTTTTATTACACTCTTTATTTAAAAAATCCAAATACATACATACCCCCACCATCATTAGGGAGGGGGCTCACATCTTAATGTAGATCTGGCCATATTCTATAGCAGGCTGTATTATTTGTTTTTATAACCTTAAGACACGTGTCTCTCTTCAAATATTCATATCCCAACTACAAAAATGGAGCTGAAAAGGGGTATAAAGATAAATGAGATTTTCTTTTCTTCTTATAGTACAAATTCACAAGATGGCTAAGGAGCCATGAGAGTAAGGGGGGAAATTACCTCAGTGAAGAATGGATATGTCTATGGTACCTGCAACAAGCAGCTCAATTACTGGTTTTCATTAGCACCCACCCTAAAATAACTCATTTGCAGGGACATGGACACATGAAACAGTGAGACAGCATGTGCCAGGAAACTGTCTATATTTGTTTCCAAAAGGCACATGTTTCCCTCACCCTTCCTTACTAAAGACAAGTTACAGGAGAACCCAGTACATAAGATTCTACCCACTTTGAGGTATTAAATGCATAAGGAAAAGATTAGTTAGGTCCAAGTAGCATGCAATAGAAATATTTTTAAACCAACATGGTTAAGTGTTAAGATTTTTAGAAATCAAAATTATTTATTCACATCATCTTAAACTGAAGTCAAAGGTAATAAGTCTTCTGTGGTAATGATTTAAGTGCAAGTACACTGGCTTTCCCATCACGTCCTTCATTGAGAGAACAGGCAGATCAGTTGCTCTTGAACAAGTCAATGCAGCTCTGCAGCAGGGAGACGTTGTTCTAGAGAAAAGCAAAGCCAAGGCAGACAATGAACCAGGAGGCCAAGGTGTCCTCAAACCCATCATCTCAGCTTGTAACAAGAAAACTAGGCCAGCCAAACAGAGCTGGCAACTTTCTTCACTGAAGACACTGAACCACAACCTTTGCCCCTCACCCCATTTCATACTAGGTAGTTAATCTCCTTCATTGGGTCTAGGACTGTTGCCCACCCAAAGCCAGTCCTGCCAATTTGGTTTGCTGGGGTTGATCTGAATGCTGCATAAATGAGCTTTCTTTGAAGCTGACGATCTTAGAAAGACAAGATAAAATGTTGCTAAATATTAGTTACAGATGAGATTACAAATGATAAAAATTTAGATAGGATTTTGCACAAACTACTTTACAAAGTTCTCACTTTAAAGGAACTCAGAAAACTTAGAACACCCAGAATGTTATGGGTATGATTTATGTATAAATGATACTTTTAAAACTCTTAAGAAGTTATCCCCCAACAAATATGAGACTAAGAAGTGAATAAATGCTGCAGACAAAATAAAGGGAGTCAATACAGCACAACAATTGGACATTTCCCTGATTTAACCAGCATGACGGCCAGTGATGGCTCCCTGCTCCAGAGGTTCCTGCGCTCCGGGGGCTTGATCTCCGCTGCATCCAGCCACCCAAGGAGCTGTCAGGAGACCTGAGTGACTGGCTCTGGGCAGCAAACACTCCTAGAAGCTCCCTCACGGATTCTAATGTGCACTCAGCACTGACAGTCATTCTCCATCTTTTTTGTGGTAAATTAAGTTACAAACATTAAATTATGTATAGGGAAGTTTTTCTTGTTTTCTAAATTAAAAAGGAGTATCAGATGACATTAGCAAACTAAAAACATTTAATAATGTCTTCCATGTAAACTCCAGACAATGAAGAGTTTGTAAGGGCTGACAGATGTATTCACTAACCAGACCAGGCTCCTTAGAGAGCACGTACAGCACAGGGGAGTAAGACCACAAAACCAACCCCACCTATCCGGTGACAGTGCAAACTGAAAAGTGACTTGAAAAAACCCTACAGAGTTGTTGGCTTAATCTGAAGAAAACACTTACCCTGGCATGCTTGATTTCCAGTTCAGACATTTCAATTAGATTCTTTCTAAATGCTGCCACTCTCTTTCGTTTGAAATTGACTAGTTCTACAAAAAAAAAAAAAGTTTACCAGTAACTGAACAATTTTCATTCCAACATCATTTTTACAAATAAAGGACCTCAAGGCTTTGATGCATCTCACTTTCTCACACTTTTATTATGTCTCCAACTGGGACCCACACCACAAATTTATGGACACTGTTGTGAAGTGCTTGCTGTTGTCTTTAAATGAGCACCACCACCCAATCACTGCGTGTCAAAATTTGGTCATTAGCTCCTGCTACTCACTACTTGGATCATCTCCTGACAAACAGTCTTGCCCTTAATGTCCAGGTGCCAATGACTGTGCAAAGATGGCTGGAGTTGAGGCATACGTACTTGCACCAACCAAGGTTTTGGGTTGTGTATGTGTGTTGGGGTGGGGGTTCATGATTATTTTGAAAATTGCTACTCTTGTTCAAACAGCTTTTCTGTGGATGTGATCTGTAGGACAAGCCATCTTTTCTTTTCCTATTGCTGCCCAGAATTCAGGATTTAATGCCCTAGCAGAAATTATGGAAAACTGAAAGCAGCCACTCACTCCCCCCTCCAGTGTGCCCATAACCCCGTGGACTTAGGCTCTCTGCCCTGCAGCCTTCCTCCTTATGCCTCTGGCCAACCCCCACCCCAGAGCTCAAGCTGGGGTTCCAGGCTCCTCAGGAGCCCATACCTCCTGTATCATGTCTATAAAGCACTGTCCAAAAGAAGTAAGATGCAAGCAGCCACATTAAAAAGTAAAAACTTGCAAAAAATCTTATAGTGATGTGTTGTTAATGATACCTTGGATACACTAGGCTAAGCAGGTCTACCCAAACGTCAAGTCAAGCTCGCCTCCTTCCTCTCGGCCTGCGCACAGACCAGAACTCAGCACTGTTTCCCGTGATGCCTGTCCACACCATCATTTTCACTATGCTTGTTCAACAGAATCTAATTAGCTCAGCCACAAATCTTAGAAAGAACTTGGACCAAAGACAAAAGGTTAAGACCCATTCATCTCAGCATTATTGTACTTAAATATCATACACCCAACAAGCTTACATTTTTAACAATCTGACAACACAGGTACCAATCTTAAGAACAGGTCTAAGTTGGCACCATTTTGAAGCTTTGTGTTTTTTCTTTAATACCCTCTAAACTGTGAGAACCCCTAAATCTAGCCTATATAATAACTTCACATTTCAACTGAGAATGTTTGGGTATATTCTTTTCCTTACAAGTTTAAATTAGCTGTTGAAAAAAAGGCAAGAATTTTAGGGCAGCAGGGAGGTTACTTTGAAAAAACCCAAGACAATGACCATGTGTTATCTGCATGCCATTTGCAAAGTTTTTGTACAGAGCAGCACTGTCCCTTACGCTTAAAGCATTATAGTACTAAACAGATAGGAGCCAAGACAAAGCAGCAGAGCTTTTATTCACTCACTGCTATTATCAAGACATTTCCAGACATGCCTAGATTTTGGAACCATAGGGAAGAAAATGTTCTGGGAAAATGTCTTAAAAGGAGATAGGGTTTCTCATGGAAACCCAAAGTTTTAGGGGTGAATCAAGTACAGAGCACCATAATTACATCCACATTGTAGACGACACATTCTTTATTTTTTGCTCTGGCATATTCCATGGCGCCTGAGAACTACAAGGCAGTGAGATGCCCTAAAGAAAAGTTTAGTTATTACACTAAAGTTTAATGGAAATGGTATACCACCTCCTATTAAAGTCAAGCTATTTAAAAAAGTTCCCTACTCTGGAATGGGGGAAAACAAGAAAGGGGATGGGGGAGTGTGTATTTAGCTATATGCACGTACAAACACCCCTACTTCCCTCTCAACTGAAAGGCCTTAAGCAGAGACATCCCAGGAATAACGAGCACACTTAGCACTCAAAGCTTGTCCTATTCCCTAAAGAAAAAGAACTTAGGCTCCTGATAAAATGGCAATTTCCAGGGCTAGAGCAGAAAAGATTTGCACAGAACATCTATCTAACTGCTCAAAAGAATGGGGGTATTTCTAAGGACATGCCCACTCAAAGGTGCTACTTGGCCAGGTCTGGACAGATTGGACACCAAAATAACTGAGCACAGTAATGTATTTGAGAACTGTTTTCAAAAGTACGACTCCAAGACCTATCAAAATAAGAAAGGAAGTGTGGGAGAGAAGGGAGGCTTGTGCTTAAAGGAAAACACCAAGTGCTGCCTTGGAAAGGGAATGCAGGGAACGCTAGAACTATGAGAGGGGAAATCGCCTTTCTACGTCATCAAAGTGGTGCAAGCAACAATCAACACAGGCTACATTTAGGGAGAAAGCCAGATGAAAAGTAGGATGTATGTATAGTCTTAAGACTGTCTCCCTGCATGGATATGCCCATAATCAGGGGGAGTATTTCTGCTAATTATTGGCACCAGGGAAAAATATTAACTACACAGTGGAGAAATCAGACAACACCTGATTGGGTAATCCAAATGAACATGAGGGGAAGATGGACACAACACACCCTTCAGATGCAGTACATTAAGGACACATTACTTACACAGGATTCTGCTAAAAATGCATAACCAGAACGTAAATAAGAGGAAATGGGCCATCCAATAATGAGGAATATTCTATTTTAAAGAAGACATTATGGTTTTCAAAAAGATAAATGTCATTAAAAAAAAAAAAAAGTTGAGAGGAATTCCCTCCAAATGAAAGGAGACTGAAGAGCTATAATAACTGAATGCAATCTTAGACTGGAGGGTATTGGGACAAGCACCAAAGCAAGAACACAAGCACAAGCTTGTATGGTATTGTTTCCAAGTTTACCAATGCAAAGTTACCAAAGGTAGCAGGTGAGCTACAGAGACATTAAGAGAAATACACAGCCAAATTTTTAAAATAAAAGGACCATGCTATATACAACCTAACCTCAAAAGGTTTATCGAAAAAAGAAAAACCCCGATGTGTTTATAAAGCACATGGGACGTATGCATGTTCAAGTGAGAACACAGAAGGGCAGACCAGACAGCAAGGGACTGCCTGGTAAGGGATGTGAGGGGATTCTCTGCACTATCTGTACAACTCTCCTGAAATTATTGCCAAATACAAAGCAGAAAGGAAGGCGTGGCCCTGCCCAACCTTCTTTTGCAGATTCAGAAAGCTGTTCAAACTTCTGGCAGCATTCCTGCTGTTGCGCCTCAGCCACCTTGATATCCCTGCTTTTCAACCGGGCCTTATCCAGGGCTTTGTTTGAATTCTCATAGTCCGTGAGCGCTTTGGTGCGTCTGTATAAGAGATCCTGAAAAGAAAATTAACAGATGACATGGTGTCTATTCTGAAAAACCTCTAGAGAACAAAACAGGGAGACTATCTAAACTGTGCTAAAAAAAACAGCCCAAGTACTGAGGGGCTGATGCACTGAAATGCTACATGGCAAGAACCCAATCTATATCTACATTATTTTTAATCTCCAGATTAGCTTGGGAACAGCAACTCCTAGGGCTTTGTTGAGAGCTTTTTCAGAATTCTTTATGTAGATTACAAGGAAAAACCCCAACACAATTTTTCTAGTTGATTCAATAATGGAATTTAATTTCAGAAAATTAACCACTGTGCACCAGGTCCAGCTGAGTGAGTCAAGTCAGTGGGCAGAGAGGCAGAGTGAGAAACATTCCGATAACCTCATCCTGTAAGTCCCACTTTAGGGATCTACCCTAAGGATCCTGCTGGCATAGAGTCTGCAGCCTTATGGCAAAGCAGAAGTTACTTCTGGATCCAGAATGGGAAGTTATGATAGAGGTGTGACAGATGCATGAGGTCTCCAATTACCTTTTTTGATATATACTCAAAAAACCTAAGTGTTTATCAGCTTTAAATCCATTAAAGCAGAAGACATACTATAAAAGATACAGTCTGACAAATGTAAAAAAGATATAACCAAAGACTAAGAAAACACATCCAAATGTTATTTTAGTTAAGATCAACTATGAAGAAAATAATGCATTTCTACTTCTTGTTGACACTTTCTCATTATGTATTTTCTGTATCTAATTTTATGTTGCCTGATTTAGTGTACTTCATATAAATATAATTTAAACATTTTAGTTCAGGAGCTTGCACACAGAAGAATGCAAGTCATCCCCAAAGGTCATTCTGCTTACCTCTCCATCTTGCTTTTGGTAAGTAACACACTTTATGTCTCAAAGGCTACTGGACAACTACAATTCAATGAAAACCAACATATCCCCAAACCTTTTTTGCCTCAGAAATGGCCCTTTGTGACATGTGTTATGTTCCACATCCAAAAACCTATAATCCCCAAAATTACCTGCCTACTGGGCATCACCCCTACAGCTCTCAAGGGACATAAACTAAGGATACAAAGCCACAAAAAGGCAAGTCACTGTGAAAAGACCTAAAATGGCACCAGAGGATGTGAAAGGAGAGACACTCATGCATGTGCCCTCAGAATAGAACTTTAAACCGAGAGACCAATTTCCCATAAATGCCTGATTTACAGAAAACCGAGACATATGTGCAGTGCACACACACCAATGCACTTCCTACTAGGAACAGGCATCCCTGCAAAGGAACTTACTGCTTAGACTCTGGCTTGACGACCCCTTTACACTCCTTGCCCTAAACACACCCAGCCCAAACTCTCAATGAACTCTCCCTGTAACTTGCTATAGGATGCATTTCCTGAACTACAATTCTTCTGCTATTCCCAAATAAACTGTTTTTGGTAATTCAAGCTTGCTTCAGTTTACTTTTTTTAGTTAGGCTGACATCACTTACACTGACAACCCTGATAGTTGCCTATTTTCCTCCATTTTTAACAAAAAGAAAACATCTCCAACATCAGATGTCTTGGTCATATCAAGATGGTCTTGCTATACTCTGATGAGTTAAATTCCTGCCTTACCTTAGCAGCCTCTATATTGAGCATGTAGTATCGGAGGAGCTCTGTCAGCTTTAAATCTTCATCTGAGGAGACCCGACTCTCTACTTTCTATAATAATAAACAAGAGTGAAGGTCATCACTATCTAAGCAGAAATCTACAGATCATAAAATACATATTATGAAGATCAACATAAAAATCCTTACCCTAAGTTTTTCAAATAGCTCAGCAACCTTCAATAGGTACCTAAAAATATACACATGATTTTGGTTTAAGCTCTTAAATCGTGTATCGAAATTATGTTTGTATCAATATTCTAAGACACAAATGGGTAAATTCAGGAGTCCAGTCTTGGTGCTTTACTCTGACCAAAGTAGTGCTTTCATCACAACTGGCCTAATTTGGTGAAGATGGCTACAAACTGAGAGGTTACGGTGCCGCACTCATGGACACCAGCCTCTCTTGGTGCCCCTTTGGCCATCTTGCCAGAGAACCTGTGTCCCCAACAGTTTTTGCCCAATGCCAAAGCTGTGAGTTAACCAAGATCAGTTTCTAGCCACCACCAGGGGCATCCCAAAGCCAAAACCACGCTACTATTTCTTCACAGTTCTGTGTTAGTGTGACTTCCATGTTCAAATAAGAAATATTACGACCTGTTATATACCAAGCCTAGGCGTTAAGTAGATTACTGTCTCACACCAAAAATGCCCAGGATGGAGAAACTGAAACAATTCACATAAAAAATAAAAAAAGCTGACCATCAGACTGGGAGTATTATATTATCCTTGTGCCCATCACAACCAAGTGTCAAGGTAGCCCAGGGCAGCCATGTGAAGGGGCAAACACCATCTGCCAGAGAACACACAAGGCAAACCACTCCAAGATAATTCCAAAATTAAAATCACCAAGAAACGGAGAGTGTGACAGTAATCAAGGCTCTGACGTGCAACAGCTGCCACATCTGGTACAGAAATGCCCATGTTCCAGGGGTGTGCAAGATATGTGCTCTAGACCATCACCTATGACGAGCTTGTACTCAAGAGCAGAAGTCTAACTATGCAGTCATCACTCATTATACTTTCAGTTCTACCATGAGGTAGTTTCTGGTTAGATTAGGGGAAATGCTTTTCCAACTGAAACTTACTTTTTGATGGCTGTAGGCTCCTCTAAAGCCAGGCTGTGCAAGCAGGCTGCAGTGTGGATGTAGTCATCTGCGACACCTACAGAGACAAAGACAGTCCTTTTTGTATGAACAGAGCTGGCAGATCTGCAAAGCTAAGTGGCTAGTAGGTGAGTGGTATTTACTTTTATGGGACCGGGTCATTTTGTCAGCTTTCCCACACGAATCCTTGATCCTATTGTAATAGTTAATGAGGAAATTCCTCTCTTGCTCAAAGAAGTCATCTACCTCCTAGAAGAGGAGGAAAAAAGAAATTTAAGAAGCAAAACTTTTAAAAATATGAATACATATTTTGTGTTAGATAGAAGAAACATTAAGGAAGTTCTTGCATAGACTTTAATCTCTATGGACTGGAGGAATATAAATTGACAAGATACCGTTTCATACTCAAGATTAGCAAAAATCAAGTGTAGACAGAAAGTGTCAACAGAGGGAACCATTTTAAAGAGCCATTTAAGCAATGCCCAGTGAAACTGGTATCTTAAGATCTGCAGTTCTGCCAGAGCCATGATTCTGCCTGGTGGGTCGTTACCTACTCTTGGGTACCTGCAACCACCTGTGTACCTGGGGGCAGAGGGATGAAATTTGGCTGGTTCAAGACTGGAATTATATGGCATCTGGTGGGCACTGAGCAGGGACACCAAACATCCCATAGTGCCATGGGTACAGGGCAGTCCCATCCTCCTTGAACTGTGCCAAAGAAATAGTCCAAGAGTATCCCAATTTTTGACACTGCCCTCCCTGCTCAGCACCTTCATTCTGGGCTCCTCACTTGAGCCCTCAGGTGGCAAAGGCAGACACTGTTAAGGAAAGTGGGTTAAAAAATGGAGGGAGCTGAGGAGTCAAGAAATAAGTAATACCTCTAAGGGTTACAAGACTTGTATAGTAATTTGATTTTCTAGAACAACACCGTCCAGTACAAATATGCGAGCCACATGTGCCATTTAAGAATTTTCTAGTAGTCACTTTAAAAAAAAAATAGTGACACTACTCTTTATATTTTCCTTAATTCATTATATATCCCAATCACAGAACTGTTATTTTTTCTTCACATCAAGTCCTTGAAATCCAGCTTGTGAACAAACTATGTGGTTCCTTAATGATACCAGCTAAATACATAACAGGTACTCAACAGCCACATGTGGCTGGGGCTACCAAAAGGGACAGTGTGGTTCTGGAGGACAGCATGGCATACTGATCTTGCAACTTATCTTTTTAAAAAATAATTTCTCCATAGAGAAAAAAGAGAAAATGAAGAATTAAGCGTGGAAAGACTCTTATTACTCCTCCTAGGGGAGAACTGGGTATTCGGGGAAAGTAAATGAACACACAACGAATAGATGAAAATAACTAAAATTTGGAAAGTTTATTTACATTTCTGAGAAGTTAATACCATTTGTTTCACAAATATGTCTTAAGAAATAAAAGATCTCTTAATCACACAAAAATCAAGAATTTTCTGATACAACTAAAAGCCACTTACCTTAACTCCAGAAAAAAGGACTTCATCAGCACTTTTCACCACATTTTTGAAAAAGCCACCAAACATCTCTTTGGTATTTTTCCTTCTAACACTTAGCTGAACAAAGAATTCCAAAAAAACAGTTTACGATACATACATTTTTCTAGGTTCTTTAAAAGTCCTGTATACACTCCAAGTAATGCTGCTTACTAGTAAAGAAGGCATACACATAATACACCTCTAATTCCATCTCCACCACATCTAAAATATAAACACAGGCCATAATTCTACAAGTGTGACTTCAGAGAGATTTTGAAAAACTATATAGGCACCAAATCTTAAGTGTTTTTTAATCCTTGGTAGAATTATTGTTTTCCTATGTTCATTAAACCTCACTGGTAAGATGACACTGAGGAAATCTCTTAAGTCAGGGCATGCCTCATATATATGAAATAAGAAGAAACAACGTGTGCATATTTTTTTTTTTAAAAAGGCACACAAGTCTCCTTTCAATAAGGAAGCCAGAAAGAAAACAAATGCTGATGGACTTCAGTCTGTTCTAATGATCCCAAATTTAACTAAGGGAGAAGACCAGCCTTTAGAAGACAGTGATTTATAAAAACAGTGCACACAATGGATCCAAGCAGGAGGGGAAAGTGACATCTAAAAGATGTTTCCACTGTGTTGGTAAGAAATTCAGAACTTCTTAAGAGTCACTTTTTTAGCAAATATGTCATGTGTATTTTTAAAGATTTGGTCTTATAAATTTTAACTGAATCATGGAATAGAATAAAACTGGATCAAGGGAATAAAAATGCCTTACATCCTGATCATACTCGAGGAAAACATGGAAGTTGCGATCTTTACTGAGAACAGGGTGGGAAGAAAGCCGCTGAAGGAAGACTTCATGGGAGGACACGGTCTTCTTAAAGACAGCAAGATACTCACTGAAAGAGAAGCACACGGGCCTCTAGTTGGCTTCGCGCAACTGCCTGACCAATACTGCTCCCAGCTACCATCACACTCTGTTCATGCCAGTAAGCAAGTTTCTGCACCAGGCCAGAACATTCTGGTTTAACTTTTTATCTAATTAGGTAATAAGACAGTTTTGTAAACTGTGTAAACTGTAATGAGCCAAGGAAGGGGGAAGTGGTGTCATCAACTTCCCAATGGCAGACACTTGAGTCCTCAGAGCTGGTCGTGACAGGCACGCAAGTGGGTACTGGCCCCAGATAACAGGGGCTTGGGGCAGAGCACTGAAGAGAACTGCTCTACTGGGCACCTAAATTCCAATACACTGATGGTGGAAGAGGGGAGGGAGCCAAGGTAAAAAAGTACAGGATGGTTTAATTAAAAAAAAGTTAACACCTCCAACTACAATTCAGAATAAATAATTCATTTTTGTTTGAAATAATAAATAAGACCAGATTAAAATACACTTCCCGCAGACCTGGTTTTCTTTCAAACCATCAATGTGATCATTCAGAATGTGTCTGTAACAGCATTCATTGCAATCTAGTTGCAACTATACTTCGAGTATCCAAACTTTAGGGAAGAAAGTTTTGTATATTTACCAGCAGCAAGAAGCATCATTTATATATAAGACACAAAGATTTACTTCTTTACTATGCCAGACCCACATCATTCCATTGACAAGTATGGTCTACACAGAGGAAAACAATGGCTCTATCCAGTGTCAGTGGCCTCTAGGAAACCAACGTCTCAAGTACAAAGACCATGCCCCACACTATTAAATGTAGTTTTAGAAGACTGCACTAGGCCACTAATTAACTGCTAGACTTACAGAGCCCCATCAAGAAAACCCAAACCCACTTACGCTTCCAGCTCTTGCTTCATCTTAGCAAATTCTTCTTTGGTCATAGACCCTTCACCCTCTCCCAGTTTCTGCATCTTCTCTCGAGGGCCATCAAAGTCAGGCTTTGTAGGAGCAGGCGGAATCTAACAGACACAGGTAACTCGTGAGCACTCTTGTCCCAGCAGTAGTGTCCTAGTCATTGCCTGCGCACAAGAGGCAATGAGCCCAGTGGAGCTGCATTTTTCTCTTAACCTTATCTTACTCCTTTTGGGCATTCAAAAAAGTGTCCTCCCCACAATTGGGCCCTCCTTTGACTGAAATCATTTGTTCAGTTTACCCATTATAGACAACTGGCAGGGTACAATAGCATTTCTTCTGCTTCAGTGTCAGTTTAAAATTTATATATTACTACAATCAACACTAAAATGAAATGGATAAAGTATCAACTCTTGTCTCTAAACTTCAAAAAAAATTTACTTCCACAATATAACCAAAAGATTCTAACTTCCAATGGGCATTCTTCAACACAAGATTCAGAACGAATTTTGTTAAATTACTTGGTTATATTCTTTCAGTTTGTCCACAGGACAAGCTAAACTTAATTCTTTTAAAATCAGCTATGTCTCTTCCTGCAGTCATGCATTCTCTCAAGGGTTGAGCACAACGACAACTGCTTCCTTTGCTCCTTGAGCAGAGACTGCAACACTTGAGAAATCTATTGCATACCATCAATACCGAGGTTTTCCCACCTATCAATTTTACTTGATGCCTCAAAGAAAACATTAGAAAAATACCAAATCCAAGGGTGGATAACACTTAAATCCTTAAACTGTTTGCCCTCTTATATTTATTGTACAGATCAGAAGACAATATGCTTTGTCTCAGAGCTACAATACTATTCTCATATATTTTAGACTTTACCAGTAACAGCATATACTCTTAACTGGCACATGAAATCAGGTTTCACAGAAGTGCATAAAGTCTCTTTAAACAAAAAACAGAAGAAACTGGCTTCAGGAATTATTTGATTTTCCAAAATGCACTTACAATAAGCCCAGCATAGTCTATATTTTCAATAAGAGTGTCATGTAGCCACACAAAGTCTTCATGTTGCCGTGTAACAGAAAACTCCGGGCTCTGAAATGTGGGCAATGTGGTCTGTAAAGAAAGTAGTGAGAAGTTAAACTGGCAGCCACCACTTGTAGATAGAATGGTTTAAGTTTCCTGGGCGGCACTATGGGAGAATTCTGCACAATAAAACATCACAGTGGGATCCTGTGAAGAACAAAGAGCTCCCTGCCACCACAAGTCACAGCTAAGACCCAACATGCTCCTCAGGGGGTTCTTTTCACATACTCTACCATTCAGGTCAACTCAGGCAGGTAAACTCACGTACCTGAGACATCCTAATCAAGCCACCAAGGTGTTAAGAGAAAAGCATGTGGGAGAGGACCTTACAGACAGCACGTGTGGGTGCTGAAGACGGCATACACCAAGAGCTGCAGCATCAAGCTGTCTGATTCAAGCTGTGCCTCAGCTATTTACTTTACTCAAACCTGTACCTCAGTTTCCTTACCTGTAAAATGGAGATCATGGAACACCATTGTGAAGATTTTGTAAAGAGAAAACCACATAAATTAAATCCTTTACTGTCTGACATAAGACAAGCATTTGATATATTTTAACTATAGTATGAAGGAGAAAGGCTGAAAATATTCCTAAAAGAACTGATTTTGAGAAATTAAACTTTTTTCTACATTTTCCACAATGGTATCATTCTTTTGTCAAAATAAAAATGTGGAGGAAGAAAAAAGTCTCAAATCACAAGAAAAAGGTGGGGTGAAAGCCAACAACTCAGTAAACATGGGAAAAAGCAAGCACTTCTCACACATGTCAAACAATGGAGGAAGATTTGAGCTGTGTTAGGTAGTTGGCTCCACCTAACATCACTTTGCCTGGTGTGCTTCAGGGAGCACAAACCATGCCCGCAACCAGGCTCCACTCCAGGGGAAATGCTGAAGGGCACTTGGCCGATGTTCACTACAACAGCAGAATGAGGGAGGTTCCCGCCCAGCAGCAGTGCTACACTGCACACAAGACGGCAACCATCTCAGTCCAGGCAGTCTCGTCTCACACACACAGTGAATGACAGGGCTGTTTTCATTACTGACGTCATTCTGTCACTCACCTTGGTGTGCACTGTAAATTTGACTTTATCTCTCTCACTGAGTGCATCAGGTATGTCAATCTGAAGCGAGGGGTCAACATTCAGGTCCACAGATACAGATCTCAGCTGAAACACATTTTTGGCTATTAGTCTCAAAGTCACTTTAAAGTGGAAGCTAGTAGTTAAAAAGCAATCTTTAAGATCATTTAGAACAAAGTCAGTTGTGATACCTCTTGTTTATTTGAAACTGTGGGGAAACTGGCTCTTAAATGCAGGGTGGGTCCAAATTATTCTTCTAATCTGAACAAAGTAACTGTATTATTCTAATGCCATATTTTTTATGTCTACATGAAAAATTCACTTACTCAAATACAAAGAACTGTACTGAGAGGTATGAATTGAAGAAAATGAAGTCTTGAACTTCTTACACAAATGCCCAAATTATAAGAACACTCCAAGGCATTAAGGAGATCATACATTTATCTGAAGAGTGGGGAAAATGGAGGGGAGACACAGCAAACAGTTATGTGGGATGGGATCCTGGGTGGGAAGATAAGAGAAATCCAGCTCAAAAGCGGACCTATTTCCATTCAGGAACTGTTTAAAAAAATATGAGAAATCTAGACACAAGAGGAGAATTTTAAAAACAATTCCTTAATTAGGAGAATCCCACTGTGGTTATGAACACTGCCCTGGAAGCAAAAGTGACTGAGAGTTGGAAATTCAGAGGAAAAATAATACCTAACTCCATTTTTGCCAGTTTAAAAAGAATTTCTGGAAGAAGTGGACTGTTAGACTAAAGTAGTTAAATTGGCTCCACTACTGAATTTTAAATATGATGCATTCCCTAATTCTTAAAACAGACAAGATGAAGATCTGACACAAGTCATAAAGGCTGCATGGACCAACCATCTCATGCCCTCCTCCTCTTAAACTGTAAGCTAAGGTCAAAGTAAAGTTGTCCCCCTAAATTTCCCTTCGGATTCTTTTCTACAAAATAACAAGTTCAAAACGAAGGACTGATGAACTTTACTTTGGAAACTAGAAAAACTGGTTCCATCAGGTATAAAAAGATTAAATATATTCATTACTAAAAATGCCTGGATTACCCCCTCTCCTAGAAAGGCTTCTATCTTAGCTGTCAGCACTTCCCTTTATCCATTAGCATTGCAACTAAGAAAAAATTTTAACGGCAAAAAACAGAATTAGCCCTTTTAACAGTGGCTTTCCTCTAAGCAGTAAGCTGTAAATTCTGTCACCAGAACCTGATTTTAACATCAGAAATTAGAAGGATTGCAATATACTTAGCAACAGTCCCCAACTTCTCAGCCTAAATACTTCTTCCAAATGAATTCTTGATGACTCCTATGAAATATTTGCTTGTCTGGCTTAATTTTCACATGCCCACTTACGAGATTTCTGCAAACAAAGATAAAGCTTCAAGGTCAGGGATGTTTCATCACAACAACTGTGACTCTAGCTCTGACATTATTTCTGATAAAAACTTCCTTCCTTATGATAATTTACCCCTTGGCCAAAACAGTGTTCAAAAAGACCTCAAAGTTCACACTAAAATGTGACTGCAGGGAATACTGATCACCTCACCTATCTTATGTTTGTATCTGTCAAAGTCAGTACAAGAATACAGTGAAGTGGGTGAGGTGTAAAAGGCACAACAGATACTGGTAGAAATACTGGGCAGCCCACAGGTCTAAGGTGCATTTAAGTAATTGCCATGTTCCCAGAGACTGCATTTTCTAAAGTCACAAATCCTAGTTTCTAGCCATCTCTCAGTTTCTGAACATGCTAACAATCCCATTTTAGCTCACTACAAAACAAACTCAGTGAGCCTGCAAGCAAGATCCACAAGGAATTACCTTTGGAGTTAGAGCTGGAATACTCCAGGGGAATGTTACTTAGTAAATGGGGTTCTTTTAAGCACCAGAGTCAAAGCTACAACAGACTCTCCCAGCTACTTTTTGTTCTACGGAACAATTCTCTCATTTCACCTCTTTTCCCATACTCCAAACCAAACAGAGTAATAGCCCAGACTATTTATAACTATCTTCCTTTATTGTCAGCATAGAAATACTTTTAGGAGTGCAATGAGGACATAAAGGAGTAATGAAAACTACTAGAGGGTTTGAAAGACTGCACCCAAGCTTCTCCAGGGGTAACCATTTTTGATAAGCTATCACGTAATCAAGGGAAATCAAACTAGAATCTGACCACGTGTCCTGGCATGACAGTCTTAACAAAAATACCTATGTAACAAGAGTCTGCATTTGGGCCTCAAAGAACTGTCCGGAAAAAAGGACACTGGCAAAATTCAGAGCATTCAGGCAATCATCAACTCAGTGGCCCCATCACAAGTAAATTTCCCATACTGCCTGCCACAGATAAATCATCAAGGAGTAAAAAGTTGTGAAATGTTTAAAGCTTCTAAGTCAGCATTGTAACCTCACTCCGGATGCACCAAGTGCGATTAAAAGCTCAGCATTCCTTCCGCTTAGTCAACAAAACCAACACCCCATAGTCCCATGCCACAGCACTTGCTAAATAAATGACCAGGATGGAGGGTGTAAGGAATGGGAGGCACCCCTCAGTATGCTTTCCCCCATTCACCCACCTTTATCCCCTATCCTGAATGAGCAGCCAGAGTACCACTCAGCCCTGCTGGCAAACACCATGAGTCTCTGACTTGGGCCACAGATGTCAGAACACCTGGAATGTCTGTTTAAATCAGTGGGGAAAGACAGGTTTCAGAACCAACTCTGACCTTTGGCACATTAAAATTTTCCATTTCTTGGTTCCCTTAGTTCACCTCTAAGACTCAAATTTTAAATGTAACTGTCCTCAAAAGATGGCATGTAAGTTTTAAAACTGCCCTTTTTGTAATTTCCACAGAAACCCAGTATATCACATACCCAAAGTTTTAGGGTTTCAGCTCCCAATGTACTAGTTCCCTACCAGATTAATTGTTACAGTAAGGATTATAATGATCTTCCTGAGAAGAGAGTAAGGTGTAAAGAAACATTGCAAATTTTTAACTGTTTCAAGAAATCTCAATGTTTAGCACAGGTCTGAAATGGAGGGAAAACTGATAAAGAATTCTGTGCATTTCCTTACCTGCTCATATAGCCTCCCCAGCTGGGGTGCCTAACACTGAATGCAGGACAACTCTGCAGAGCCCTGGGATGCTGAGGACCACTTTGATCCAATACTGCTTACAACTCGCTTTGGTACAGAACTTAACACCATGTGCAGAGCTCCCTCTTCAAAAGGTTTAATGGCTCGCCTATGGCATAGCGCACCTATGTCACTGGACAACACAGAAGCATAGAATCTCTAATTCAGGACCCACAGGGGGAACAAAGTTTAAATAAAGGTTAAATTAGACCAAATGGTTCTTCCCTTCCTATATGTATACATAAATCAAGCCTTCCAGTATCATATCTTAGTCCTCAAAAACAGAAACAAAGGCTTCTGAGGTTTACATCTCCTAACACAGATAATAGCTATGGAAGTTAGTCATAAGCTTAATTAAAAAATGATAAAGGGCTGCAGCAAGTGATCAGATTTCCACCACTCATCTTGGTGAGATGGGACTCAGAGGGACCCATCCCTGCTGACACCAACCATTCCTACCGGTAGTTCACCAATCCACAACTGTCCGTGGTAGAACACCGCAGACCGCAGGGCATTTGGAGGCTACGAAGCCCCAAGTTCCTAGAACAGGAACTGAAGCTTGGAAGAAGGTCAGTGCAGGGCACTCAGCGAATGGATAAACCAAATCATCATTTCACAAGGCTGCGAGCCCATGAACTAGTCAAATCCCTACATGGAACCAGAAAGAGAGATTAAGCTCATTCATTAGTTTAAATAACATTCATTTCAAGAAATCCACCTAATTACTAGGTACCTGGATTATTTTCAGGTGAGTTCACAAAGTGAAAGGCTTCAAATATACGATCATCTCCTAGCACAGAAACTCTACTGGGAATCAAAACAACACTGCTAGAGGAAGCAGCTACAATAAAATTTAAGAACCTCATTTTTTTCACTCAAACTTAAATGAAATCTTCACCCACTACCCAATCCCATCAAGGCTCTCTCCCAAAGGTTCCCTGGTACATATCAAAAGTCCACAGCCACATCTGCTTTAAACCTGATGTATTACACATTACTCATGTTGATGAGGGTTATTTTAAAACATTCACTGTCTGACCTTTATGGTCTTACTTTATGATCAATCCAAGGTGAAACAAGTATGTTTGAGAATAAAATTTACCTTCACCAACGACAAAGATGACTCAGCGACACAGGTAGAGCTGTCTCAGCTGAGATTTGTGTCCTCTTAAGTTTGAGACACAAATGGCAGCAGCATGGAGAAAAGGCTGCCTGCCTCAGGATGAATTTCTTTTCCCCTGTGAGTCAGAGACACCGCACATTCCCCAGATCATTCAGATGTAAATACTCCAAGACCTCATTTTACCACTCCCCAACTATGGGTATCCATCATCACCAAAGACCACGCGAAAGCCTGGACGCTGGCAGCACCTGCATTTGTATTCCTCGCCATTTAGGGTGACTAGAATGCCCCTCAAAAAACAAGTAAAGGTAACCTGTTCACATACAAAATGTTTACCACGGGTTAACATAAACAGCTAAAGTTACTTTCCTCTTCAGACAACACTGCAGTGGCTGAAATAGTTACAAATCTGTAAATGGAAAGGGGAGAGGAATCAAGCCAAACAACCCCATTTCTAAACTGAGGTTCAGTCCCTCCTCTACATCCCAAACTGCACTTACACTCTGCCCTGTGTATGTTTGCCTTCGGGGTATGAAATGGCTGACAAATCCCAGGTCCCTCTTTTGGAAGGGGCATCTCTTAAGAGTAATTGAAAGGCCCATCAGTCAGAAAGGTGTGGCAGATGAAGAAACCCTTTGGAAAGCTAGATTATGTAAAGCAACTTCTTATTTAACAAGACCGCCACATACATGTGGGATAAGATGTCCTACAGCTATCTAGTTTCAAAAAGAAAAGCCAAACTACAAAACTCTGAATTACTTTCCTCAAAATAACTGGGTTCACTGTACAATGTGTTTCCCTAAATACTACCTAACATGTCTTTTATCACTGGCTATTTGAGGCATTCAGGGTACTAACCTACAGAACTATTCTTCCTAAATTTTGTTCTAGGCCCTAACAGAACACAAAATGTTTTAAAAGCAGGATTTTAAACACAGTCCTACCCTGCAGTGTATCTCAGTGAGCTTTGCTCTGGCCCACAATACTGCTAAGTGCTGTGGCAGCCTAGCCTCGGTTTCCACTGTCCAAGGTGAGCTCTGAACTCCAGCAAAAAGTAAACACACAGCTGCCTCAACTGCCCAGAACCCACTGAAGAAAACTACCTTTTTCACCATCTCTAAATAAGCTCAGTATTGGGGGGAAAACATTCTACCACACAGTCAATAGTGCTTATGTACTATATAGCATGTTATTTCCTCTGAATTTATCAATCGATCCAAAAAAACTTGAAACAAACTGGCACAATAAAGGAAGGTTAACCTCTGTTACACAACCATCACTGCTTTAGAAATAAAAGTTTAAACCTGATTTTCAACCAAGGGACATCTGACTGTGTCTGCCTGTACTTTTGACCATCACTCCTGGGAGGAACCCAGCAGAAGCCAGGAATACTCCCTACAACGCCCAAACTCCGTACAACGCCCAGGACAATTCCCCACAGCCAACCAGCAAGCCCAAAATGTCAACAGTGCTCAGGCTGAGACCTCTTTCTTGACTTAAAACAAAGGCTGTACATTAGATGTTACTAGGTCTCACGTCAATTGAGAAATTTAGACCTCAGAATCTAGAAGAAAATTCTTTAATAGCCTCTCTTGGCCATTTCTTCACGACATGAAGTAGTATTCACAAATGGGGATCTTAGGACACTGTACAAGTTACTGACCCAGAACTAAGGCTTGGACAGCTTTGGTAAGTCATACGTTCCAAGTTTAAAAAAGAAAAAGCAGTATTAAATATAGCAGAAAACTTCAGTCCACAAAAATCAGTAAATCTGGACTTGCTGCAGTACTGGTGAAAGTTCAGGGTTGTTCCTACACCAACACAAAGTGTAGGACACTCTTGTCAACTGTAGGGACACATCCTAGTTGGTGGAGTTAAGTGCCCCTAAAGACAACTTCCCCAACAGTTAAAAAAAAAAAAATGTATCTGCACCATAAAACTATTAGAAAAAAACATAGGCAAAAATCTCCTGGACATAAACATGAGTGACTTCTTCATGAACAAATCCCCCCGGGCAAGGGAAACAAAAGCAAAAAAGAACAAATGGGACTATATCAAGTTGAAAAGCTTCTGCACAGCAAAGGACACCATTAGTAGAACAAGTGACATCCAATATGGGAAAATATATTCATAAATGATGTATCTGATAAGGGGTTGACATCCAAAATATACAAAGAACTCACGCACCTTAACAAACAAAAAGCAAATAACCCAATTAAGAAATGGGCACAGGACATGAATAGACACTTCTCTAAAGAAGAAATTCAGATGGCCAACAGGCACGTGAAAAAATGCTCCACATCGCTAATCATCAGAGAAATGCAGATTAAAACCACAATGAGATATCACCTCACACCAGTCAGGATGGCCAACATCCAAAACACCACCAACAACAAATGTTGGCGAGGATGTGGAGAGAGGGGAACCCTCCTACACTGCTGGTGGGAATGCAAATTAGTTCAACGATTGTGGAAAGCAGTATGGAGGCTCCTCAAAAAACTCAAAATAGAAATACCATACGACCCAGGAATCCCACTCCTAGGAATTTACCCCAAGAATGCAGCAGCCCAGTTTGGGAAAGACAGATGCACCCCTATGTTTATTGCAGCACTATTTACAATAGCCAAGAAATGGAAGCAACCTAAGTGCCCATCAGTAGATGAATGGATTAAGAAGATGTGGTACATATACACAATGGAATATTACGCAGCCATAAGAAAAAAACAAATCCTACCATTTGCAACAACATGGATGGAGCTGGAGGGTATTATGCTCAGTGAAATAAGCCAGGCCGAAAAAGACAAGTACCAAATGATCTCACTCATATGTGGAGTATCTTTAT
>JAQQAC010020895.1:5095798-5179178 GCA_029783875.1 Phataginus tricuspis | reverse complement strand
ACAACATGGATGGAGCTGGAGGGTATTATGCTCAGTGAAATAAGCCAGGCCGAAAAAGACAAGTACCAAATGATCTCACTCATATGTGGAGTATAAGAACAAAGGAAAAAAAAAATAACAAAAAAAAACGAAGGAACAAAACAGCAGCAGACTCACAGAACCCAAGAATGGACTAACAGTTACCAAAGGGAAAGGGACTGGGGAGATGGGTGGGAAGGGAGGGATAAGAGGGTAAAAGGGGCATTACGATTGGCAGGCATAGGGTGGGGGGGCACGGGGGGGGACTGTACTGCTCAGAGAAGACAAGTAGTGATTCTCATCTCACTACACTGATGGATAGTGACTGTAATAGGGTTGGTGGGGGGGACCTAATGAAGGGGGTAGTTTAATCATCACAATATTGCTCATGTAATTGTAGGTTAATGATACTAAAATAAAATAAATTGTTAAAAAAAAAAATGTATCTGCAAACCAGAGCAGCAGCCGCATGAACATCAATGACTTGCTCTCAAGAGACACCATCCATGCGACGCCCAAGTGCCACCAGTGAAAGTTCGGGTCAGGCCTAATAAATAGCACCAGGCGGGGAAGTGCTATCACCTAGCCCTTGCAATGCATTTCCTACACGCTCAACTTAACTTCAGTCCATTAGAAATTTAGAATCGTAAAAAGACCCAGGAGACAATCAGGACCCACGCTCCATTTGCCATAGGTTCACTAAACTAATGGAACAGACTCACCACCATAGAAAGGCACACACTGATCTGGGAGTGGTAACCTCAACACCATGCACAGTTCTTTAAATGGTATTTCGGCAAATGGAAAGCCTCGAGATCCTAAAAGGTGCAAAATGAAGGCATGAGCAACTATTATTTTTACGAGAACAAGGTTCTGCACAATCTCCAATTATTTCCTGCTATCCATTAAAAAGCAGTCACCTGAGATTGTTGGAAATGGATGGGGGAATGTAGTCCTTTATCCTGAGGTTGGGGCCTAGCGGTGTTAACTTTTTCAGGGCTAGACTTGGTAGAACCCTACTTTTTCTAAATTTAAAAGTTAAAACACAATCTATCCCATCAGCAGAGCACTAGTTAAAAACCAAGTTAAATCATGTAACTCTTCCCCTAAACTGCAGACAAATCCTCACACCTCCATCTAACACACATGACTAATGTGTCAGTCTACAAGATATAGGCCAATACTCCTTTCAGTTTTGCTGAACTAGCCAAAGGGTACTGCATGAACATTCAAAAATCCTCATCAGTTGTTCCCTACATCATCAGCGGGTCTGATTTTCCATGAGCCCCTATACTTAATGGAAATTCCAAAACAAATAAACCAGAAAGCTTAAACTTAAGACATTTTTTGTAAAAATGTAAAACATTTCAGTTGACTAACAAAGCTGTTACAGGAGTTGGCTTCTTGTTATTTTACACCTGTCTCAAACTCCCTTCAACAAAGCATCCAGACTTGATCCACTGCACAGGACTAGCATCAGAGATCAGGAAGCAAGATGAAGCCACGGGTAAAATAATAGTTTATTAAGTTTTATTATTTCCTTACTTCCGTAATTTTAACAAAATGAGGAAAATCATTCTGTGTAATTCTTCCCTGTAACCACTCAATACAGGAGTCAGAAAGTAGCTTTCATAATCCTGATTTTGCTGGAGGATCTGAATGGTGGGGAATTTATTTTAAAAGTCAGTTGTACCAATAGGAAGGTCGGCTGAAGACGTTAAGTCCTTTTAAATAGCTGTCCAAAGCCGATTCCGGATCAAGAACAATAGTTACCAGGAAGAAAAAGAAAAAACCAAATTGCTGGCAAAACTCCTATTAAGCACCTAAACTTAACTGAGAAAACTACCTTTGGAATATTCAACAAAAGATCGTAGTCTCAAGTTCCCACTTTCGTTTTTCATTAAAAAAATAATTTACTTTCAGCTTTCAAAGAAAAATACCAAGACCCGACCCTCACGCACAAAGTTGCACTTCAGGAACTGATACAGCAACGATACCCTCGTTGGAACTTGGCCGCTGTGTGTGAACTTCGGTATTTACTAGATGGACAAGTCTCTCCCCCAGAGTGTTATGATCAAAGGTGCCTTCGACTTCTACGGAGTTTTTTTTTTTTAAGATGCCATTTGGGTTAAATTTGAGAGCGCTTTGTATTTTTAATTCATTTTATCAGAAAAACTTTTGTTGACCATTGTGCACATAACGCTGCGGCTCATACCAACCTCTACGAATTGCTAAACTAAAATCTAAGCAGCCAATAAGGGGGCGGAGGCTTGTCTCTTTAATCTTTAATTAGATATAATAAACCTGAATTTATTGCATTTGTTCCCTTTTAGACCCCAAGATGTAAGCCGCATGCGGATGATTTGCGTAAGCACTCAAATTTTAAAAATAACCCGAGTTCAGCAAGTATTTTAACACCTACTAAAAATTACAGCATTCCCAGTGACGCATTTAGCGTTTGTGAAGTTTTAAAGAACACGCTTCAGATTTCTGACTTGGTGGAATTTCCCCAGTAATCGGGCCAAAATGTCTTCTCAAAGAGCGGACCGGGGTTTGGCGGCAACAAAACCAACTGCCATTTGTTGCACGTTAGGTGGGATTCACGTTCAGTCGGCAACAAGGAAAGTTGTAAGGAATTCTAACGCTAAGAACGCGTCCTGGGATCTCGAGCTGAGCGCGAGGTCCCGGACGGCGGGCGCCGGCTACTAGAAACAGCCCCGCGTCGCCGGCTCCCTTTCGGTGGGGCCGCGCTCACGGCGGCACTAGCAGCCACCGAGTGCCCGGAGAATGAGGAAGGGATGCCGGGGTCCGGCGAGCCTCCCCATGAGCCTGAAGGAGGGAGGGCCTCACCTTGTTGCGGTCTTCCTCCTGCTGCTGCAGCAACTCGGGAACCGCGGCCATGGCGACGCGGGCCTCGAGCTGGGCCGCCTGGCTGTGCGAGGAAAGAAGAGGCTGGGCCGCCACCGCCGCCGGGGTGCCTCTCAGGGGCGGCCGCGGCCCCGCCTCCGCCAACCTCCCTGCCCGACGGCTGCAGGAGGCCTTGGGACTCCGCCACCATCCCAGCTGCCCCGGGAAAGGCCAGCGGCGCGCCACGTGCTCCCCTAGAGCTGCCTCCCCCGTCCCCGCTGCCGTCCATCTTGGAGCCGGGCAAAGAAGCTACGCGGGGCCTACCCTGGCTCCGGGCCACGCGGAAACCGTTGACCGCGGCTGCGACTGGAACGCGAGGTAAAGAACACTCCCAGCGAGGCGCGTCTTAAAAAAGACCGCGCTGTAAGTGCGGGGGAATTTATTACTCAGCCAGGGTCCAAGATGGCGACGAGCTGTGACGTAACAAGATCTCGTGAGAGCGAAAGGGGCGCGACTTGAGGAGCCCGCGCTTCCGTCCGAATCACGATCTTCTGAGCCTCTAAGGGAAGTAAAAAGGAGGTTAGGGGCGGTGCGTGCGCGCCGCAGTGCTTGCTGGGACCGCCGTGCCGTGGGTGGTGCTTAACTCGAGACCAAAGCGCGGGACGGACGAGAGTACGGGTCACCAGAGGTCGTTTGCGCTCTAGGAGTTAAGTAGAGCGTGGGGACTCCTAAGGTACCTGTACCTGCTGTAGGCTGGGCTTCATTTAAATCGGCTCTTAATCTCACATCCCGCCCTAGGGGCCCCAGCCGTCCTGTCCCCCGCTATGGCGGAGCAGGAGGCTGCCTTCTGGGGGGTCACCGGTGGGCGCTGCTGACCACCTCTTACCAGCACGAACCTGACAGGACCCTTCCGAAGCTCGATTTCCACGTCTGTAAACGGTGTCTCAGTAGTACAGGGGGTGAAAGTTAAATGAAAAATCTCCACACGGAATACTTAGCAAAGAACCTGGTGGTTAGGGATCTAGTTAACTGTTAACTGTCGAGGCCACTGTAGAACGGATCGACCCGTTTTCTTTGTGTCTCACTTCTCCCTAAGTGTCACGTTTCTTAGGATTGAATACTGGGACCCTCTTGCCCCAAGCTGTCTACTCTTGCTGATTTATTAAGTGCTGGTCCTTCTGGTTATTGATGAGAGTCTGGGAATAGCGTTGTATAAACACGTCAAAAAAGATTATTGAACACAATTTTAATGTGCAATATCATACTAATACAGCTTTCACTTTGGTAGTTTAAATATTTTAAGATTTGGTATCTAACATCCCTTTTCTCTTTAATAGAAATGCAAAAATAAAAAAGGCCCTCTACCTCGCAAGTTGACTAGAGGGAAGTAAACAAAATATCTAAAGATGAAGGCATTTCAGACCATCTGCAGGCAGCTCAGAAGTTCCAAGGGGTTTTCTGTAGAACCAATCTGCCATGTGTACTTCTCCACTTCGGCTCACTCGTGTAGCCGGAAGAAAAAATTGAACCCTTACGAGGAAGTGGACCAAGGAAAGTACTCTGATATAGTACGGTCTGTCTTGTCATTCAAAGGCCGTGCTCAGACTCCAGAATTATTGTTCGAGGAAGATAATTTACTCTATGGACCTGTGAGGAAGTGTAAATCCCCAAAGCAAGCTGAGGAAGCAAGAGTTCCAGGAAACTGGTTTCCTCTCCTCAGTTCAGAGAGAAACGTCAAACCAAATGCAACAAGTGAGCCTACACTGCCTTTGAAAATCCCTCTGCAAAAAACGGTGACTCCAAGTGTGACCCGGGTCCTTCAGCAAACCATGACGTCAGAACAGATTTTTTATTTGGAGAGGTGGAAACAGCGGATGACTCTGGAACTGGGAGAGGATGGCTTTGCAGAATATTCTTCAAGTAATTTTCTCAATCCTGGTTCTGTATGCTTACTATGTTTTCCAGAATATAGAGCACCAGTGTCAAAAAAACGAGGTTTTTTTTTTTAACCTTAACTAGTGAGGAACTCAACTACTTTCAAATGATAATTAGCATTAAATAGCACTTATGTATGTTACTCAATCCTTATGACAGCCCTATGAAGCATAGATGCTATTAGCCCCATTTCACAGATGAAACTGAAGCACAGATCAAATACTTTGACTAAATGATTTGTAAAGTTTATAAGCTACAAACTCACGTAAGAGAATTTCCTGTTTTCTTTGATTATGGAAAAGAGTCAGTCACCTGATAATGGAATTCCAGTTGTTTGCTAGGCATTCTGTTCAAAATCTAGGTTCAAATGCTGGGTCATGTGGGAACCTAGTTCTGTAGCTCTTGGCACAAAGGAGTGCTCTGGTGGCCCCCTTGGTAAAGGACAGGAACTTCTGTTTGGAATATGAATAAGCTTCACTCCCCCAGGTAGAAAGAATACTGTGATGGTTTTCCATAGGCTACTTTGTCAATCCAGGTTACTACTATGATGTATTTTTCAGTTAACTCAGGATAACCTTGAGAAACGGGTGATACCACTTTTTTTTCTTAAGGAGGCAATCATAATCACATGCAGGTAGGTGCCATGACCCCATCACCACCAAAAAGGAAAAAACAAAAATCATGTCATAACCCACTTAATAGGTCAGGAGAAGCATTTTTTAAAATACTGAATTGATAAATTCCTTTCTGCCTGGTCTTACCAAAGGCAGGAGCATAGAGATGTGCCCACAGCTGGCATTCTCAAACAATTTCCCAAGCATCAGTTTACCTTTTAAAGATTGCCAAGGATAAAAGTCTGCCTTACTGTGATTGACATTTAAGTGATCATAGTGGAAAGAGTTGGGGTTTATTTTTTTCAGCTTTTTACTACACTGATTGTTTATTCCTAAAATGTTACCCATACTTCCAGTTCCATAAGTCAGAATATTCATGAAAATTTTTTTAATGCGCTTTATATACTGGACCTTGAAAATAGTTCCTTTTCATACCTTTAATTTATTGAGTGAATACTCCAACTTGCTGTTATCTGCAATAAATCATGAATCTTTTAAAATTCAATTTGGCAAATTGAATCATGTTTAATGTTTTTGAGCCTTGAAATCTAAGGGATTCTGTAATCTACATTCCAGTGTTTGTTGTCTCTTTTATGGGAAGAATTTAGCCAGGGATGAAGCAGTGGGGAATAATGAGTTGTGTATTTGCTTGGCAGTTGATAAAGCAATTTTTTTCTTCCTGTTTTTATATGTTTATGTTCTGCTTCACTAGGCTAGTCTGTAGGTGAAATGCTGTACTTCTTTTCCCTAGGTTTTAATACCAGCCTTAAATTTTTTGTAAGCTTCATGTGCTCATAATAAGTCCAATTGAGCCAAGTAAATTGGGAATAGAATAACCTAGTTCCTCAACTGAATTTCACTTAACTCTCCAAGTAATTTTGGGAAGCATTCTGTTTTTTGCCAATGGTACAACTTACCTTTCAAAATCTTTGTGAAAAGCACTTGACAAATGTAATCTCGTTTGATATAACTTCATTTGATGAGATTGTTTTCCTTATTTTATGTGTGTCTGTCTCCAAGCATGAGTATTTCCTACTCAGTTTCTGTTTGTATCTAAATGATGGTCCCTGAGTTTGCTCCCTGGCTCTGCTATGTGGTGGACTGGAATAGACATGGACTCTGGTACCAGGCTGCTCGTACAGCTTTTAGTTTTTGGGCAGATTAACAGCACTATTGAGGCCTCCTTATTCATTAAAGTAGAAGTAACGACCCTTAACTTGCTAGATTGTTGAGTTTGAAAATTAAATATTTTGAAAGTGCCATGGCCACCGCTTAGTGCAACAATGTTCTGTCTTTCTCTCCTTCCAATATTAAGAAACAGGTGAATAAATAGTATACCTTGCATCTCTTGAATATGTTTATGTTCTCTTAAAACTGTAAGGATATACAAATACCAGTCATTATGTCATACACCTGATACTAATATAATGTATGTCAATTTTTTTTTTAAGTGTATGAGGAAGAAGATTCAGGACAGAGCAACTGTCTTAGGCTGTTCTAGCCCTAAAAAGAAAAAGTGCAGAAAAAGAGTACCACATATTTTTCCACTCCCACCCCCAAGTCCCACAACATCCAAGTTGTTTTTTATTTGTATGTGCCTTGCTTTTTATTCCTTGCCAGTCACTAAACCTGTTAGTAAAAGGATTTCTCCACCTATGTTTATTAAGGTTGGGTTGTAAAAAGAATTGAAGTGCAGTTCCCTAAATGTCTTAAAATTATTTATCACAACCAATTAAGTTACTAAAATGGATAGTTAGATTCATAGAACCATAAACTAGATGTGGTCCTTAAACCCCACAGATCTTTAATTCTAGCTTAGGCCTAATTCTACTAGAAGTACTTCATTTTGATCCATTTTATTGTCTATGCTATTCTAGTCCCTTTGGTTTTCAAAGTGCATTCTTAGGTGTTACAAGAGGCTAAAATGTGATATCTTAGGAGCTGTCACTTAAAGGTAACTCTTGTGTAATTTTTAATTTTATTCAGAGTCTTTTAGAAAGTATCATTTTTTACTTACTTTGGTTTTTTCTTTGTTTTTCCCCTTTCCCCCTGATTTTCTTTTCAGACATATTTTTACAAGGGAAACGGTTCCACGAAGCCTTGGAAAGCATACTTTCACCCCAGGGGAACTTAAAAGAGAGAGATGAAAAGCTCTTCAAATCTGGCTACATCGAAAGTGTCCAGCATATACTGAAAGATGTCAGTGGAGTGCGAGCTCTTGAAAGTGCTGTTCAACATGAGACCTTAAAGTATGTAGGTCTCCTGGACTGTGTAGCTGAGTATCAGTAAGTATTAGATTTTTTCCATCAAAGTGTGGAGGTGAATTAATGCAGAGTGAGACATGGTGCCGGTCAAACACTACTTTTTCTCTTAACTCCTGCTTTAAGGGGCAGCCTCTGTAAAGTCAAAACCTATGTGATACTGTAAAATAATTGGGCATGGGGTGGTAGGTAAGCACGGATACAGGGGGAAGAGCCACATAATCCATGTAAATCTTTGTTTCAAAATCAAAGTGTTTGGTGGTGAGAAGGTATAACTTTATTATCCCTAGGATGGCCTGTTTTTGAGTATGTTCCTCCTTCCCCTTTCTCTCAGGAAGGTACTAAGCATAAGATCCAGTCTGATTTTTGCATTTTCTGTCCCGTTTTACTAAAAATACCATCTTGATCTGTTGGACCTGAATATCCACTCTTCCTGCCTTTCTGGCAGCGTTTGACCTGGGTAGCAGCTCCAAGCTTTACTAAAACTTCCTATAGTTTCTAAATTGCTGCTGTTACTTTTTTTCACCACTTACTCCAGATCTGAAGGATAGATAGAACCTGCAGATACCCCTATTCAAAAAAAAAAAAAAAACTTGAGCCGTACAACAGGAGGGGGTACGGGGTAGAATCTGTCAGTGTAACCTTTGGAGATCTAGTTAAAATTTAAGTTTTAAGAGAATGACAGAATATTCATTAGGGTGGAAACTGTTTAGGCCACCTAACAGTTCTGTGCCATAGCTGCCTCAACTGAGAAGTGCCCTGGGTGCCTGGAAATTCAATAGGTAATTTTTTGGCTGCCCTTTAGAATAACAAAGGGAGCCATAAAATCATTTCTACCCTAGACCTACAAGAAATTCCTGACACCAAACACTTTCTGTAGGGATCATAAAATACGGCCACAGTGCTGCTGTTTATTGGTTTTTTGCTCTTGAAGTGAAGAGCATCACATTGAAAAGATGAGTACTGGACATTTGTGAAACCAAGGTTTTAGTACCATCATCTCTTACAGAACATACTTTCAGTTTTTTAGATACATGCCCAGAAGTGGAATCACTGGATCATTTGGTAATTCTATTTTTAATTTTTTGAAGAACCTGCTATGCTGTGTTCCACAGGGACTATACCATTTTATATTCCTACCAATAGTGCTCAAGGGTTCCAATTTTTTCCCATCCTCACCAACACTTGTCACTTTTTTTTTTGATAGCAGCCATCCTAGTGAGTATTAGGTGTAGCTTACTGTGGTTCTGATTTGCATGTCCCTAATAACAGTGATGCTGAGCATCATTTCATGAGCTTATTGGCCATTTGTATATCTTTGGAGAAATGTCTATTCAAGTCCTTTGCCCATTTTTCAATTGTGTTGGTTTTTTGTTTAGGTTCAGGAGTTTTCTGAATCAGATAAATGAGTTGAAGTATTTTCCCCATTCTGTAGATTGCCTCTGTCTTGATACACAAGTTTTTTTTTATTTTTCTGTAAGTCAATTTGCGTATTTTTTCTTTTGTTGCCTGTGCCTTTGGGGTCATATCCAATAAATTATTGCCAAATTCAGTGTCATTATACTCTGGCCCTGTATTTTCTTCTAAGAGTTGTATATAGTTTTAAGTCTTATTTAAAGTAAGGTCATAGATCCATTTTGACTTCATTTTTGTGTATTCCGGTCCTACATTATTTTAATGACTATAGCTTTGTAGCAAGTTTTGAAATGAGCAAGTGTTAGTCCTCCTGTTTTGTTCTTTTTCATGTTAAGAAGAATGACTGGTTATTTAACTGAAAAATAGAAGTGGCAGAAATTTTTATTTTCCCAATATCCCTAGTAGTAAACTGTCCTACCCTGTGTATAAACTTTTAAGGCAAGGACAAGGTTTTCTTATTTGTATTTTTGCATATAATTGGTGACTATTGAATGCTGATGGATTTGAACCGCAGCTTTGGTTTCTGACCAAGATATTTCGGAGGCACCATGATGCTTATCTTTTATGATGCAGACTCTGCTACTGGTCTGTTGAGGTTTATTCTGATAGACATTTGAAGCAAAATCAATTAAGATAATAATTTATTTCCCCTGTCAACTATTAAAGGAAAACAGGCCATGGGGGTCCAAAGGAATTGGAGAAAGTTTAGAAACTGAAACCGTGGAAGGTTGTTTCCACCATGCCCAGGGGGGCCTGTGCCCGTAGCCCTCGTCAGTGCACTTTGGGAAGCATTTTCCATGACAGGTCCATTACTGACCTGAAAAACCAAAGAGAACATCACACCTTTCTAATCCTAAGAAATAAAGCTCAGGGGAGCTGTCTTTTTTAGAAAATGGAAGAAAGAAGCAACAGTCATTGGGTGACAAGTCATAAGTTGTATGTAAAACCTAATAGAGTTTCTCAGTTTAAACTGTTACCTACAAAGACCTCCTTTGGTTTCTCTTAAGGGGCAAGCTGTGTGTGATTGAATGGAAGACATCAGAGAAGCCAAAACCTGCTATCCGAAATACATTTGACAACCCCCTGCAGGTTGTGGCATACATTGGTGCCATGAACCATGATACCAACTATAACTTCCAGGTCAGGGCACAGCCTCTACTTAAAGCTTTGCTCCATGCTTGTTGATAGCTTAAGTCCTTACGGTTTTTATTCTGTTTGTATCCCACTGCTTACTGTGTTCCTTGTCCTTCCACCTTCAAAGAGCACTTCCCCCCCCTTGACTTGTGCTTTTTGTTGTTAATAGTAATCTTTAGTAGTCACAGTCCATTCTTCAGTATCTTATCTCTCACCTTTGTGTTCTTATATATCCTGGCACAAGCTTTCATCAGCCCATCCTAGAAACTGAGGGGCTATTACTGTAGACTGTTTTATTCTGAGTTTGCCCTGGAGTAAGAAGGAAATGAACCTAAACTGGTCCTATTAAAGAAATGCTGGAATCACGCTATGTTTCTTCCTAGGTTCAGAGTGGCTTAATTGTGGTGGCCTACAAAGATGGATCCCCTGCCCACCCACATTTCATGGACACAGAGCTCTGTTCCCAGTACTGGGTTAAGTGGCTTCTTCGACTAGAAGAATATGCAAAAAAGGAAAAGAGCCAGAATATTCAGAAATCAGATTAGGGAACAGGACACTGGGAACATTCAATATTTTCTCACAGTTTGGGAAGATTTATTGCAGTTTGCTCTAGAAATGGAGATGCTACAGGATCTGAGAGCTACATTAACATGAATGAAAATATTAATTTGTTGGAATTTATTGCAACCAAAAAGCCAGAAAAATTTAAAGAGCTGGACTTATGCATGTAAAAGACTAAGTATGCTCCCTCTGACCGTCGCATACTTGAAAAACCAGCAGGCAGGTCAGCACAGTGTAGGTGGCTCTTGGGCTCCCCTGTAGATCCTTCTCTGACCTAGGCAGGATGCCCAGTCTTTGAACTGAGATTGGAAGGCAGTGAGGCTTGGTGAGCCAAGCACTTCCTCTGGGTATACGCCACACCAGGGAGTGTATGGAAGGAACTGTACTGCCAATGCAGTTTCCTTACATTCTTTTCTATTTTGAGGTAGTCTTTATATTTCATTCAGAGAGAAAGCTTCCATTTAACATATTTGAAAAATAAATACATGGTTCCTTAGCTTATATAAGCATTGCTCTCTGGAAAGATGGAGTATATTCACCATGTCACTGGCAGTATCCCTTGGCATGCCACTTAACCCCCAAAAGTAGCCGGAATCCCAGTCGTAATTACAGGGATTCTAGTAGCTATATTCTCATTTGAATCGTGGATCACATACATAGAGGAAATGTCATTTATGGGATATTTCAGCTGTGAAGAAGAATAGTAAAATCTATGAATTTTCTGTTTGATAAGTAATAAAATTTATTAGTTGTCACTGGGTTCAGGAGTCCTAAGTGCCTGAGACAGCCCTAGAAAAAGGTTCCCTGTTTTATGGATTGGGTTAGCATTTAAGTTTCAGTTGCTGTCTTCAAATAGTAGAGGCTACAGTCACTTTTTGTCTTTTATTAGCCATTAATTATAAGAAATATAAGGTGTGAGTAAAATAATGAGGCTTGTTTTATTTAAATGTGTGTGTGTGTATATTGAATAATTTCATAAACCTGTAAATTGTTTAGATTTTGTTTTGGAAATTCAGAATTTTACCACTGGACTACTAACTTTGGTATGTGTTCTGTGTCAATGCATACGAGAAGGAGGTGTCCTCAACCATTGTCACCCAGCATGCAAAATGAGATTCCAATAGAGGAGCAATTGACTCAATACACTTCTGCATTTTTTTCAAGTAGCATGTATTCCTTTAGCCTATAATTTTCAAAGTCAAAAATCAAGCGAGATAATTCAAAGTTGTATCAGCAGATTTTGTCACACTGCTCTAAAATGACTCATCCTAGATTTAGGAGACTAGACCTAGCAAGACCTCATTAGTACAGTTCTCTTGGGTTAATATCAGTGCACCTTGGACCTGTCACTTTGTGCCGAGCCTCTCAAGCTAACGGTAGCGTGAGGAGTTACAGAAAAGACCCTCAGAGTCTGACCAGAAAGACGTGGTTGGTATGAAAACAGTGTAGGCAAATCCCTGAGCAGGCGTCCCTGAACTACACGTAAGCACACCTGTTTCTCACTACAATCCCAATCCTGATGTCCTTCAGATCTCACTAACTAAAGGCTTTTCAACCCTCTGAGAGGGATGTCAATGGAAAAAGTTATTTTCACTACTAAGGCATAAGAGGAGAAAGCCAAATCTGAGTTTCTAAATGAGTCATAACTTTTCAAGAATTACCATACCATATTTGTCCTAATTTTTGGATACCACCTGTCCCACTAAATGATACGGCATATTAAATTCCAGCAAAATAAAACAGGATTTGCCACAGGGAGAGATTCCTTAATTGAGGATGATGGAAATACTGTTAGAAGGTATAAATTGCCTTGCTGAGAAGGCTTCCTCACAGGAGTACAGGCATACAACCTTACAGTCTTGAGTTTTGAGACAGCTCATTAGATTCGAGACAATCCACATTTTTCCTTTGCAGTTGTATACACTCATTAATTCACTTAGCAGCTGAAAAAAGCTCCATGCTGGCACTAAAAACCAATTTTCAAGTTTTTCCAAAAACATTACACTTTTTTCCCCCTCAGACTTGGCCTGTTGCTCAGAGCCATCAGGCCGTGTTAATCTGAGAACATTAACCTATAAACCTAACATAGTTCTAGGAAAACTTGTCAACACATGACCTAAGGTTTCTTATGTTGCCCTGGTAAATACAAGAAGGTTAGTCATAAATAGTGTTTCTAGGTAACCAATTTGCCTACTAGTTTTAAAAGAAGTTGGAGAGGAGTAATTTGTTTTAATTACTGACTCTTTCCACCTAAGTAATTAAACATTTGGTTATAACCTACTTTACCTGCTCTCCCTGCCCCTTCCCTGCCAAAAACAACAAAAACTGAAGCAAGGAATAGTAAGAACTTCACTTTTAAAGAAAGATCTCAGTGTTTGGAGCTGGTGCCCTAAAAGCATGTAAACCAATCACTAAGGCAGAACTGGCTTCCTACCGCCTTCATCCCCTTCCCCTCCCCTTTCTTCCCAGCTTCAGCAGCTTAGAGTCAAGCAAAGCACTGGCGAGGTGCTTCTGCTGCAAGTCTAACCAACGAGCCTCCTCAGTCATTGACACCATAGAAGAGAGCCAGAGGAAATCTCTCGGGGAGTTGCCCTGATGGAGCAAAAGGTTTGTGTGTTGCCTTGACAACAACAATTGTCAGGTTTGAGTGATGCATTTGTCAAGATCCAATCATAAAATGACGTCTGGGTTAGAATAGGGTTTTAGTGTTTTCCTTTTTGCTCAAGAGAGCAGCAGTAGGTAGAGAGACAAAATAATACAGATAAATGTAAACACCCTTGTCTTCATTTCCCTAATCCCATTTCCCTCTCTGCCGAGACAAGCACTATCTTAAGTCTGGTGTGTATCTTTTCCAGAATATCCTTTTATAGTCTTACCACCTGTGGTCTCCATGAATTATATATGGTTTTACTTTCTGAATTTTTTGTTTTTGCTTTCTTTGTTTCAACATTGGTTTTGGTGCTCTATCCACTCCTAGACCTAGTGCATGGCTTTTAACTGCTCTGCAGCTTTACTCTCTCACTAATGGGCTGTTAGAGTAACTGATGTTTTGCTATTACAAAGAATGCTGCAGGGAAAAGACAGCATCATGTGTGCGCACGTCTGTGTGTGTGTGCGTGTATGTGTGTGTGTTTCCAGTATACACGAAACACATGCAAGTAGTGGAAGCAGGGTAATAGTGCTGTGACCTTGAGCAGGTTACCTGACCTTTATGTGCCTGAATTCCTCATTCTCGTAAATTGGGGGAAGTGCCTACTTGTTGGAGGTGTGAGAGTTAGTTAGCACTTAGGACAGCGCCTGGCACCTCATGGGAACAAAATGAATGTTAGCCATCAAACCTATACACATCACACGATCAAACCTGTACACATCTTTGCTGGGTCACAGCATGAACATTACTGCCAAATTCCTCTCCGAAATAGTGATACCAACTCTCTCCACCCGTAGTTTCTGAAATTTCCTACTTTCCCACATATTCACTAAGAGAAGAGTTTCAAGACTTTTTTTTTACCATCACGATGGGATGAAAACATTTTGTTTTCACTTGTTATTTTGAACAGCATTATTCCTCGAATAAAGTCTGCTCTCAAACGAGATTGCCATCTAGCGGTAGGAAAAGTAGGCTGCATTTACGGGGCAGAAACCAAATGCGAGTGCACCTAAGTATTTGCATATCGAGGGGTAATTTGGGCATTTGAGTCGCTACCACAGGTCTGGTTTGAGGTAAAGCCACTGTGGGAGGGTTCTGTTACCTTCCCACCGCTGTTAGGCAGCTTATGCTAGTCTCCCTTTTTCCGGTATGGTAGCACAGAGACCTGCCTGCACAGCCCCATACGGCCTCATAGCTAAATGCATAAATGCATCGGGGTCACTGACTCAGAAAAGAGAAGTGAGATGAATTAGAACGAGGCTATTCACAAACTGGCAGGAGCCTGGGCTCCAAGCGAGGCGGGCTTCCCTTGAGCAAGCCTAACTCCCTGGCCAAGTGCGTGCATCAGTGCCCTTCCCTCAAAACACCGCAGAGGGCTGAGCTGAGAGTCTCAATGTTTTTCCAGATCAGGGGCTTCTACTGTCTGCTGTGAAGGCTTGTAAAATCGCAGTCCAAAAAGATTCCTTAAGAGTGCATGAAAATGTTAAATATTAATCATCAAAGAAATAGGTACATTTTAAAAGATCTGTACAAGAATGTTCCATGAAAAATAAGGGTGCAAATAAAGTGATGTTCTCGAAATGCTATATAACATGTCTTTAAATAAGTACTGTCACTAAATTAACGGGCTATTAAGGGCCTAAACAACAAGCAAAAGTCAGCCGTATGAGAAACATGTCTTCAGGTTGACCCAGACTGTGTGTCCCACAGCATCAGGCTCATGACTATTTCAAATCTATCGTTAGTGCTGATGCCTTTGCCTGAAATAGCTTCCCTTCCTTCCCTTGTTCAGCCAAATCTTTTCTCTAAGTGCTTGGCCCTGAACCCAAAGTCTACCTAATGTCAGTCTTACCAATAATGCCAGGAAAGAGATGGTGTAGTGTGGAGAGCAGGAGTCTCAGAATCAGGCAGACCTGGGTTCAAGTCATAATCTTGCAATGTCAGGTGAGTCATTTCGCTTCCCTCTGCCTGTTTCTCATCAGTAATTTGAGGAAAGTACTGACCCCAGTGTTGTCTGAACAATTAGCATGGGGAAATGTGTGGACAAGGGTGGAAGGGGATTGGGCACTGGGCAAATCTTAGTTCCCTCCACCATGGAGCTGACTTCCGCTGGACAGATATGCAACTTCATACTGCTTGCTTAATGAACTGTCCTACATGTGGATGCTTCCTTTTCAATTACCATAATCAGCACTTAAACTTAGGGTGGAGGTGTTTTTAAGAATCAAAGACTTGGGCAATAACTACAGAACATGATAAAGAAGACAGGTGGTCACAAGCTGAGAAACCTGGGTATGTCTTGAATTCAAAATCAAGAAAGTAAAAGAAATAGACAAAAGCCCCACAAAACAGTTTTAAGAGACGTAAGTGGAGGGACAAACAACAAAGGGGAGACTGCCCATCCCCAAAAGAGCAGAAAAAGAGCTGGGGACCAGAATGGCCCACCAACAACATTATTATGATTAGTTCTGGCTAGCCCTTTGCTAATAGTCTGTGGGTTCACCTGTGAGCTCCACAAATTGGAAGGTATATGTAGAACTAGAGGAGCCAGACAGTGAATCAAGACATAAAATGGGACTCGTGAGGCAGGCCAGAAGACAGGATAGTACAAAAAGCACAAGGCTGTGTGTTAGAAGCTAATCCATCCATTCAGCCAACACTTTATTGAGTGTCTGTTTTGTGCCAGCTTCTGCAAGACACTGATACAAGACAGACCTGGAGTTTATAGCCTAAGGAAGGACAAACAATAGGTGAAAACAAGTAGTAAGAAAATTACAGATTGAGAAGTACCATGAAGGAACAGAGTCACTGGGTCAGCAAGGGGAATTGAAATTTTGGATTGGGTGGTCAGAGAGGGCTCCTCTGAGGGGTGACATGCAAGGTGAAGTCTGAAAGATGAAAAGTGTAAAGCTAGCCGTGGAAAGAGCCCCACAAGAGCATCCTCACAGGCTTAAAGGCAGGAAAGAGAGCTCACAGTCCAGAGGAGGCTCCGACTCTCAGGCTGGCCAGAAAACAGTGGGAAAGGGAAGGTAGCCAGCTGATGCCAGACTCAGGGAGCCATGAAGGAGCCATGAGTTTGGATTTTATTCTAAGTGCGATGGAAAGGCAGGATCAGCAGGGGAATAAAGTCATTTCATTCCCTTTCCAGAAGACTGGTCTTGTCTGGAGGGCAGAAAGAGTTGAAGCAGAGAGCAGCTGGACAGCTACTAGACTAGCCTAGGACAGGGGTCAACTGTGGCCCGTGGGCCAAATCTGGCCTGCTCCTGGTTTTTGTATAGTTTGTGAGCTAAGAATTGTTTTCACATTTTGAAACAAAACAACTAAAAACAATCAAGTGACTTTTTAGTGACAAATGAAAATTATAAAAATTCTAATTCCAGTATCTATAAATAGTCATTGGAACACAGCCAACATCCCCTTGTTTACATGCTGTCTTTGGCTACAGAGCTAAGTATTTGCAACAGATTTTTTAGTATGAACTACAAAGCCTAAAATATTCACTGGACTTTTACATGCGAAGTTGGCCAACTCCTGGTCTAGATGAGAGAAGCTAGTGACTTGGGAGCAGGAGATGCTGGGAAAGAGCCACACACTGGGGATGTATTTTGAGCCTCGCCTGGTGGTCTTGGTGAGTACAGTATGGAAGAGGTGTAAATGAAAGGTGACTTCTAGGTTCAGGGCTTGAGCAGTTGGGTGTTACTTGTTGAGATGGGAAAGACTAGAGGAAGAACAAACCAGGTTACATCCTCTCCTTACTAATGTGATTAGCTACCTTTGCTGTGTTACAGATCACCCCAGATCATGGTTTACAACTTACCTCTCCAGAGTCAGAGGACAGGCAGGGTGCTTCTGGTCTGGGGACCCTGCTGGGGCTGGTTGACCCAGAATGGACTCACTTAGGAGTCTGATAATTAGCTCGGTGTCAGCAAGGCTGTGGAGACACCTGGCCCCAGGTCTCTTGTCCCCCAGCAGGCTAGCCTGGGCTCATCCAAAAGGGTGAAAGTTTCCAAGAGCAGCAAAAGAGCAAGCAAGCCCCAGTGCACAGTGCCTGTCAAGCCTGTGCCGGTCACGTTTAAGATGTCCCAGAGCCCAAAGCGAGTCATGTGGCTAAGCCCAGATCCAAGGGGGAAACTGCCAGCTACATTTAAACAGAGGAACCAGAAAGTCACATTGCAGAGGGGTATGGATCCAGGGAAAGGAAGAACCGGGGTGCTTTTACTATCAACCACACTAATGGTAAAACTCAGGCAAGTTATATAGTCTTTGATTCTCAGTTTCCTCCCTTAGAAATGGGCAAGACAATAACTACAAATAACAAATTCAGAGTCCCTGGCATATAACAGATACTCAGTAGTAGCTGTTTTATTGTTATCATGAATAATGATAAAGTTTAATCCCCATGGGGTCCTAGTATTTCCTAACTTCAGTCACTCCTGTGCCACCAGGATTTTTGCCACATCTGAGGACTTAGACTATTATTTACACAGTATTTTTCTTTAAACAGGTTCATTCTTTTTATTTAAAGAGATTTATTGCAAAAGCAAATTTATCTCACTACTACAATAAAAATTGGCTATGGCTTGCCATAAATAGAAGGCAACCATAAAATAGACACAATAAAAGCAAAAACAGTGCTATGCTAATTTGGTTCTCTTGCTTTCCAAAGGCCAGATCCATGGCTTGCCCATCTCTTGGTTAAAAGAGGGCATTTGAGCAAAAGACCGGAGCCAAAGAGAACCTTCCAGAGGTTTTCCTCTCAATAATCAGAAGGACTCGTCCCATGTGCTCCATTGTTTTCTAGAATGTAAAATGATCTTAAGTCTTTCAGGGAACAGGAGGCCAGACCAGAGACAAGAGGGAGAGAATTACCTGTTTAACAATTTCCTGCCGTCATGAAGGCCATTGGGCCTCAGAGAGGTGTGAGAGGAGGGACCCAGGGGGACCTGGGCATGCCTCTCGGACCAGCTGCTTCCTGGCCACGTGACCTCAGGCCAGGCAACTGACGGTTGGGGGCCTTGGTTTCCTCAGCTGAAAAATGTTGTTAGTTACATCTTACGGGCCTCACAGAGTCACCACAAGAATCAAGACTGAGCCTGTATGTCACATGTTTCTTGATCTGTAAAATGCCATACGAAGAGAACAGATTATAGGATATTCCCCAGGGCTAGGCACAGGGAAGCGGCCTGAACAGGTGGGCTGCTGAGGAAGAAAAAGCCTGCTCCAGAGCCCCTGGACAGATGACAGAGGGGCAGACACTCCCCTCCCATGAGACCTTAAAATCGAGGAGCCAGCCTATTGTAGGACGTGGGCCAGAAGACAGGACCAGGGGCCTGTCCACCCACCTTCCAATTCCAGGACCCTGATTTGTCACCAGGGCCATCAGCCAGCTCTCCCCCGGCCCCCGGCATGCCAGGATATGGAAGTGCCTGGAAGCCCTCTGCCCCCATCAGGCATAGCTTTCCTTGAATGCCCGGGAACAGTTCCTTCGTTGGGAATTCCAGCTGTCCCGCATCACAGAAGGCCGCCAACCACACAAGTGCAGAGACTCTGTGAACTGCGCCCACATATGTAACCCCGAACTCGTAGCTGCTGCTCAAGCCCCAGCTCATGCTCCCTGCTCTTCAAAGCTTCCTGGTACCCTCTGTGGTGCTGTGCCTCCCACAGCATCTGACACAGAGCTCCCCACATCTGCTTGCGTGACGTGACCATCTCCTCCATGAGACTATGAGCAAGGGTCCAGTTTTGTGTTTTCTCTGCCCTAGGGCCAGCGCAGTGCCTGACCAGTGGCAGACGCCCAGGCAGTGCTGGTCAGCATAGCAACCACAGTCTTGCCCTGTTCATGTTCCCCTGGTACTCACTGTTCCAGTCGATGGGCAGGGGACTGGATGTTTGTGTCCCCCAAATGCCTATGTTGAAGCCCTAATCCCGGTGTGATGGTCTTTAGAGGTGGGGCCTTTTGAGAGGTGTAGGTCATGAGGATGGGGTCCTCATGAATGGGATTAGTGCCCTTACAGGAGGAAGCCAGAGAGCTAGTTTGCTCTTTCCACCACATGAGAAAACAGTGAGAAGTCGGCAGCAGTCTGCCACCTGGAAGAGGCCACTAGACCCCAACCACGCAGGTGCCCAACCAGTCCTGATCTTGGACTTCCAGCCTCTAAAACTGTGAGAAATAAATTCCTACTGTTGATAAGTTGCCCAGCCTATGATACTTTGTGCAGCCCAAAAGCACTAAGATGGATGGCTTCTTATAAGAACCTGAAAACTGCCTAAAGGTTTTGTCTTGCAGCAGGGTAGGCCACAGCTCTGTGGGGGCAACACTTAGCCCTCCTGTGAGGGCAACACTTAGCCAAGGGATGCAGTGGGTGGTGGACGCACAGCCCAGCTTCCTCCCACGCAGGTGGGAAAACTGGGCAGAGGCCTCACTGCCTACAGCGGTAACCTGCCCACCAGCACACCCTCTCTGGCTTTCTTCTCTTCCCCATCTCTCCTCCCCATAGCCTTATCACACTTTCTGCAGTCACATAAACTACTGTCTCCAGGTCTGCTTCTGGGACAGTTGGTGAACTGATTGATTGGATGTATGGATAAGGATGTTCAGCAGCAAAGAAAGAAATGGAAGCCAGCTTGCCCGTCCCTCTCACATGGTGCTACTTCCGCAGTGTCTAGACGACATTGGAGCATGTGCACAGCCAACAGCTCTGGCACAGGAAAAAGCACTTCTCAGCTGTCCCCACCATCCTGCTATTTGTCATCCCATCCATCTGCTGTCCCCACGACACACTCACCCACGTCAGCTAAAATGGTGTGCTGGGCTTGGAATCAGTTGAGAAAACGTCAGGCGGAGGCAACAGAGGAGACAACTGAAATAGCAACTTTGCAGACCACGGTGACCACACAAATCTGCCTGTTTGCATGAAAGGCAGGACTCTGGAGCCCAGCAAGCCTCTGTGGATGATGAATCTGCCCATTCGCATGGAAGGCAGGGCTCTGGAGCCCAGAGTCCTCTCTGGGAGGACTGTTACGTAGGTAGCAGCGGTGCAAGGTACACCCTGGAGTCACAAGCATCTGGGACAGGGCCCTCCATTCTCCTACCTGGTACCTGGGTGCTCTTTGCCCCTTCCTCTGTCTGGCTTTGCATCTGCAGTGCTTTGCAGCAACTGGGGATTCCTCAAACAGAACTGGATTTGCTTAAAATGCTGTTTATCTTTAAATGTTTATCTGTTATTTTTCTAGTCATTCTTCCATGTAGCAGGAGTTCAGTGTGTGGGTTTTCATGCCTGCCAGTTACAGGATGTACCTCATGGAACAGTATGTGCCCTTATGAGCTGGAGATTGGATGTTCTTTCTCAGAGGAAAAGGCTTACTCTAAAACCAAAGCTATTTTGCTTTTAGATGAGTGGATACTGATATAGTAATTCATTCAACAAATATTTACTGGGTGCTTGTCATGAGGTGGGCCCTGTCCTTACCTCCAGGAATAAGGCTGTGAGCAGAACAAACAAAATTCCCCGCCTCCTGGAGATTATAGTCCAGTGGGAGAGATGGGCAGTAAATGCACATACAAATGTCAGGAAAAAGTGCTGTGAAGAAAATCACAGCAGAGGAAAGATGAAGTAGAGAGACAGGGCTGCAGTTTGAGCTGGTGGTCAGGTTCTGGTTATCTCATTGCTGCCTGACAAATCACCTCAGAACTAAGTGATTCAAACAACAATCATTTCATTACCTCTCAAGATTCTGTGGATTGACAGGGCTCAGCAAAGTGGCTCTTCTGCTCCCCACAGATTTTCACTGGGGCTGCAGTTGTCTGAGGCTTGGCTGGGTGGGAATGTCCATGATGACTCATGTCTGGTGTCTTGTGGGATGGCGGAAAGGCTGGGCTCCACTGTGAGGTCAGGATAGCTGGGTCCCTCTCTCCGTGTGGTCTCAGGGCTTTGCCCTTTCTGGGTGGCCTGTCCATGTGGCCTATCACATGGCCTTTCCAGCAGAGGAGCCAGACTTCTTACATGGCAGCTCAGGGCTCCCCAAAATCAAAAGCAGAAGCTGCCAGACCATCCTAGGGCTCAGAGCGGGTACAGCGTCACCTCTGACACATTCTGTTGGTTGAAGAGAGCCACAGGGCCAACATAGGTTAAGTGTGGGAGGGGACCCCACAAGGGGTTGGCCACTGGGGGGCAGGGCTCTTTGGGGGCCAGCTGCCCAGGCCTCAATGATGGTGTGGTACTCTGATCTCAGAGAGATGGAAAAAGTGAAGTGATGCTGCAGTAAGAGGCCATGCAGAGGCCCCCAAGACAGGAATGTGCGTGGGAGTGTGAGGAATGCAGAGTCCGCTGTGGCTGGGGCTGAGCAGGGAGTGATGAGGTGGAGGCAGCCAGGGGCTGGAGCGCCTCAGCCCACAGGCCACAGAAAGGGATTCCAGAGCTACTCTTAGGGTGACGGGCAGCACTAGGAATGTCATGATCACCAACGATTACCTGAATGGAGGCTGCCGGCCCCCGAGCTTGCACCCGTCGAGACTCCCCCATCTTCTCCCTCAAGCCTCCCAGGACCCTGCTACTTAAACGGCAGCCTCCTCGCCCCTGCAGTCTCCATGCACCTGCTCTGCTTGACTTCTCCACAGCACTTAGCACCAACTACTAAGTTATCTATTGTCTACTTTTCCCTCTAGATTGTCAACTCAAAACAGGCAGGGACTTTTGTCTGTTTTGCCTGTAGGCCCACAACTAATATTTGTTGCATGAACATCTAATTGTCACTCTCTACAGCTCCGGCTAACACACCTTTTGGGACATGTTGAGAGGGTGTGCCTAGCAAATACTGAACTACTGGATTGTTTGGTAACAAAATAACTTATAATTCCACTCTACTTTTCCAAAAGTTACCTTCCAGTAAACAATTACCCAGCGAAAATGAAGAAGAAAGGGAAAAAGACTTCAAAACAACCCATCTAGCGACTAAAGTTCAGAGGACAGCCCCTGACTTCACCTACAATTCTCATGGGCGGGATAAGCCAGGTATCAAACAATTGTAGCCTGGAAAGCCCTGGCTTTAGGGAGGAGGGGCTGTGACAGACAAGAAGGGAAGTGGCAACTGCCAGTGAGAAGAGGGCAGAAAACTCAAAATGCACGTGGAACGTGCACTTAGAACGTGCACTTAGAACGTGCACAGTGGAGCAGTCCGGGCGCAGGTCTGTCGCCCAGGAAGCTGTGCCAGCAAACAGTGTAACATGCCACATTTACAATGACAATGGTCAGTTTTCAAAGATCAGATTGTGTTCATTATCCTCTGTTTAAAGTGAGGGAGTACACCTATGGAAGAAAGATTTTCATTCAAAGCAAACAGCAGGTGCCCACCCAGTGCCAAAACACCTTTGAAAGTGCACTCTCCCCACTGTGAATCCCCTCCTTTCCTCTGGCAGCTCCTTATTCCCCAGCCTAGGCTCTTCTTCACTGTGCAGCTTCTATACTGGTGCACCCAAGGCCCCTCTCATCACCGGGCTCTGGCTGCATCCAACCTCGTGGTCCAGCAAGGCTCAAATGCCCATCCCCACCGCAGGTCCCGGCCTGGAATCCCCGTGCCTGCTCAACTAGCCCTGGCGCTTACAAGGCACTTGGAAGTCTCTGAAGCAACTTGAAAAATCCACGCTGGGGCTCCTGATTCCACCCCTCCCCTGACCCAGATCTGCAAGGTCATTGCATCTTGGTTAAGTGGCACCACAATTCTTCCAGTTGCTCAGGTCACAGACTTCGGAGCCCTTCTCGATGCCTCTCTTTTTCTCATAACCAGGATGACCGTGTCATTCATAATGGAAACTGGAACTGTCCAAATAACAAGGAGGTTTGGTCTGCCATTAACCCACCCAATCCATCAGCAAACCTAGTTAGGTCTGTGTATAAAACATATCCAGCCTCAGCTGCTCTCAGGCCCTCCTGCACTATGGCCCTGGACCGAGTGTTCACCTTGTCCTGCCATTATTTTTGCAGCAGCCTTCTAACTCCCACCTCCCACCTCCCAATCTGTTCTCTCAGCAGCCACAGCAAACCCATTAAAACCAAAGCAAGATCATGTTCCTCCTCTGCTCAAACCGTCAGTGGTTTCCCAATTCATTCAGAAGAAAAGCTGAAGTCTGTAGCAGAGCCTGCAGCAGCTACCTGCTCCCCGGTCCCGACCTCGGCCGCACCGTCCCCATCTCTCCTCTGATTGAGCTGCACTCGTCCTGCTCTTCCCATGAGTCAGGTACACTCCTGGCCTTGGCCTTTGCTGTTCCCTCTGCTTGAATGCTTCCCCGGATAACCATGGGGCTTACTCCCTCACCTCTCTCAGGCCACATGTCCCTGAGGCCCCTCTATACAGTGCCAACAATCTCCACCATCACAGTCCATCCTTATCCCATCTGTGGCAGATTGTATTTTTTTTAAATGGCCATAGCAATTTGTATGGTCCCACTCCTCTCATCAGAAAGGAATCTTCTTCCCTCCCCTCCAGTAGAGACCAGCCTCAGGAACCAGCTTCTAACAGATAAAATGTGGCAGTAGTGACACAGCAGGATGCCTGAGGCTGGCTCTTCATGGGCAGTACAGCCTCCACCTGACTCTCCCTTTCTGGGCTTTCTCCCTCAGAACCCAGCATGTCAGAGAAGCCTGAACTAACCACACAGAGAGACTGTAAGGGGAGGCCCATGTGGGGAGGAACCAAGGCCCCGGACAACTGCATTAACCACCAGAGGCCCAGGTGAGTAAGCCCTCAGTGAGATCGCAGGCTCCAGCCTTCAAGTCTTCCAGCGGAGGCCCAGACATCAGACCACAGACAGCAGGCATGCCCCGCATCCGGTGTTGAGCCCTGTCCACATTCCTGACCCACAGAACACCTAGGTTTTGGCCCAATCTGTTATACAGTCACGGCAACTGGAACACTGAATGTGATCTTCCTCTGTTAACTAACACAGCGTATACTTACTTGCTTATTTCTTCCCTGTCTCCTCCAGGAGATTGAGAGCTCCTGGAGGGCAGGGACTTGTGTCTATTTTTTCCTAGCTCAGTATCTAGACACGTACCTGGCACCCAGTGGGCACCCAGTAAATATTCGTTGAACAAATGAATCTTTGCTAATTAAAGACAACTGCTTCTTACTATAATTTGCAACACCTTCTGCTGAGGCACACGACCTTTTCCTGAAAAACGTGTTCTCCAGTGTGTTTTGGACCAGGTCCCTGTTAAAAAATATCTCTCGTCAGCCATCTGGGGAATGATAAAGTTGGATCCATACCTCCCACTATATGGCAGGAAATAGTCCAAACGGATCAAAGATTTATACGTGATAAAATAAAACCACTAAAGTCCTAGAAAAAGGCACGACAGAATTCTGATGTGACCTGGGAGTGGGAAGACCTTTTGGACTACAACTCAATCTTGGGCAGCATAAAAGAAAAAGATGGATCGATTCAAACTACATAAAAAATCACAACACTTCCGCTTGGCCAACAAAACCCAGCAGGAGCAAAATTGCAAGATAAATGACAATCTGGGAGGAAAATTAGTAACTTCCATCACAAAGAGCTGAATTTCCCAGTATATTTAAACAAACAAACTTCCTGTATTTGGGCAGAAAAAAAAAAGCCAACAATCCAGTCCTGAGCATTCAGGTGGTTCACAGCAAAAGAGACTCCAAATGGCCCTTAATCATAGAAAAGCCATTCAATGTATTTCTCTCACTCATAATAAGAGAGAAATGTAAAATAAAACTACACTGATAAACTATGTCTCCTTTTCAGATTGGCCCAAATCCCAAATCATAGGACTGCAAATGAGTACATCTCTGTGCTAGGGAACTGGGACGCATCAATCAATGTTTGAGTGAGCACACCCATAACTCTCACAAGTGTATTTCCGGAAATATATCCCACAGATATGTTTGCACGTGTGTGAAATGACATGTACCAAATGACTCACTGTAGCATTCTTCATAGTAGCAAAACACTGGGAACAAATGTCATCCATAGAAGGCTGATAACCTAAATGATGGGACATCCATACAACACAATATAGATAGATGTAATCCAGAACAGAACATTTTTTCGTACTGTTATGGAAAGAGCATACTAGATGTATCATTAAAAAAAAAAATGCAAGGTTCCAAACAGTATGCATGATGCTGTCTGCTAATTAAAAAACTGGAGAACAAAAATACATGTATTCATATTTACATATATACGATTAACAAAACTCAGAGTTACACAAGAAGGTAAACAGTGGTTGACTACAGTGGTAGAGGAGAGGCTTGGCAGTTGGAGAAAAGATTTGGAGCAATGTTTTCTCTGCATACATTTAAAAATAATTTTTGTTTTTCCCCAAACCACCACATAATTTGCAATAAGCAATTCACTCCTTTAGCTCCAACAGAGGTCCCTTATCAAAATGTAAATATTCCATGGAGAAATATCTAGAGCCTATGGACCTTGTTCTTTTCATCCCTAAGAATCCATTTCTGTGATTTCTCTCTCCCTCACCTTGGAAACCTCCAAGTGAACTGGTCCCCAGCTGCTTAGAGTGCTGGCTGCTGGACGGCCTGGTGGTGCCTTTCCTCCTCCTGCCTGCTGGTGACCCACAGCCAATGACTGGACCACTGGCCTCAAGGTAGCACCGTGTCTATGGTGCCATTCACACCCTAGAGCTCCCCCTGGGTTCAGCTGCGGCTAGACTCCAGTTGAACCCATCTGCCTGGTTTCTCGCGATTGTACCTTGCTTCCCTCACCTCCTTATTGGTTTCTCCTGAGAACCTCCCCCAGTCAAATCATGCAGAATCCCTGTCTCAGGCTCTACTTTTAGAAATCCAACCTAAGAAATTAACCAAATAAACCACACTGATAGCAAATCCTCTTTTCCAGAATGAACCCCTGTGGGCACTTCTGACAAATGCAAGCATCAATTTCCACACTGTGCTGACCTAATTCCAACCAAAAGCAAAGATATGGGTGGGTGGACTTCATACAGGTTAATAAGTAGTTTCCAATGAAGGCTATAAAATATTGACAATAGCTCATACATCTCCATCCCCACCACCTATGCACCTAAGGTTCCCAGGCTGCCTGGAACCAGTGCCCTCAATAGTTATCCTGGACTCTTTAGCTGAATTTTCTGACAAATGGCCGAGAGCAGGACAGGCAGACAGGGCTGGAAGGAGCCAGGAGTCACAGGCTAGGGTAGACATCAGCTAGGTTTTCCAGCCATGGCACAGACTGTGAGGTCCACCGTAATCCATCCCCCATTCTGGCATACAAGGGTGTGTCGCTGAGAAGGCCACATTCCCCCGACCCCACCCCCTGGTAGTATGGCAAAATCGCCAACCTGGAATGTGAGGGGAAGGGCTATGTGTCATGTCCAGGCCAGCAGCTTCAGACTGTGGGTGTGACCCTTCCACACCTGTACCAGACCCTGGGCTGCCCCATCCAGGTCTCCTGAGCATTGGGCTCTGTGCTGAGGGCTGCTTACAGTCAACCCCTGTACCTCTGCACGAAGGCTCCTCCCGGTACCAGAAGCTTGCTTGGCCAGTGCACAGGGCAAGTTGGAAGGGCCCAGAAATGAATGTCCCCAATGCCAGCACCCTCAAGTAAGTCCCCAGGGATGGGGAGTTTCCTGTGCCTCTTGAGTTGGGTCACTCTGCGGCACATCTGTCCTAACTCCCCAAGATCCCACTGGGATTAAGCGCCAGTTGTCTACAGCAGTAGGTTCCTTGATTATATTCCCTCATTGGGCTGTCTTCCCTTTCCTGTCACAATTGCCCACTCCCTGCAAATGCTTCCAGGGATCAAGTTCAAGTTAATCAATCAACTTGAACACTTGCCTCGGAATCTGCTTCTGGAGGAACCCAAATGAAGGCAACGCTTCTATGGAATGAAACCCACAGAGACCCAGCTTTAACAACACACATGTTGATGATGTCCTAGGGCAATGTCCTAGCAACAAAGGAAGGAAGTCTGGGTCCCTGAGTGATGGCAAGAGGAAGAGCCATCCCCCACTCCAGAACTGCTAGGTGAGAAAGAAAGAACCTTTTTTCTTCTTTAAGCCACAGAATTTGTTGGAAATCTTTGTTATGGCAGCTGTACATTGTCTTAGCTAGTACACCTGCCTGACATCCACTTCCTCTATGATGACAACGCCCTGCTTGTCTGCTGGGAAACCACTTTCCCACCACTTGCAGGCCAGAGTTATAGCCAACCTGCTCTCTGGCCCCTGCTTCAGGGGAGGCAGGAGCATATAGCTCAGGGCTCAGCCAAAAGAGCCTCATATCTCCCAGGGCACAGCGACTGGCTCAGGGGCAGCCCAAGAGCCAAATTGGGCCAATCAAAAACAAGAAGCATCAGTCCAAGATTTTTGGCTGAAAGACAAACCCTTCTCCTGCTGGGGACTACCTGGCTCCCACGTGACCTGCCTGAGACAGAAGTCACCTGTGGGAAAGCTGGATAAAAGATGAATCACAATGACATGGCTCAAGCACCTAGATCTGACCACTCCTGAAGCTGGAGGAGCAATCCTAGCTTTTCAGCTAATAAGTTTTCTTTTCTGTTAAGGTCATTTTAAACTGAGTTTCTGTTACTTGCAACCAAGAGTCCTGTTTAATAAAAACCTGACCCTGAACAGAAAGTCACATCAACTAGTTCACAATTCTATGTGCAAAACAGGCCACAGGCCAGGCACCCAGCCAGAGTCATTTAGATGGTCCTTACAGGAATGCTTATTTTTGTTGTCTAAATCACCCAGATAACTGAGGAAAGCAAATCCGCCTTGTAGCTTCTCGCTCTTCTCTATCAAGTACTGGGAGGCACAACACTCTGTCAGCCACTTGCCCACTGGAGCCAGGGTTGACCCCTCAGCACTGGCTGTGTCCTAGAAGGCTGCACCGTGCTGCCCCCAACATCCCACTGTGCTGCCATGGGCCCCAAGTTCAACACCTGCCATCGCTGATGCTCGAGTGTGGCCATGTGGATCATGTGGTGCTGAAGCCTTACCCGAGCACCCTGAGCTTCAGATGAGGCAGAGCTGGACCTGTGTCAGCCTTTCAGGCTGGCCCTGGGCAGGTGAGGACCCCTGAAAGACTGCCCAGTATCAGGCCTGCCTCTTGGTGGTCCAAGTCGAAAAGAGGCCTTTTCTTTCCATTTTGAACAGAGGATGGGAAGAGTCAGGGAAAAGGGGGTTTGACCAGATTTAGAATCCCTAGCCCCTTCCTCTGGCCACTCTGCTGGCCCCTGAAGCTGCCTCATCTACTCACGGGAATGGGGATGCTGATCCCCGGGACAGAATGCAGTGCAAGGAATGCCCAGCTCAGTGCCCAGCACGCCACAGATGCCCAACAAAAGGGTTCATTTCCTTCCTTCTGAAAGAGAAGTGCTGACCTGGGAGAGAAATGTTAACTCAACTCAAGTTATAGGATATGCCACTTAAAACTGTCCAGCCCTGGCTTAATGCCTGCCCCACAGTGTGAAGAGCAAAGCAGGGAGACAAGTGGGGAAGGGAGACAGCACAGGAGGCAGAGGGGATGATGAGGGAGGAAGTAATAAGACAACGGCCCATCATCCAAACATTTCCCTAGACTAAGGAGGGGCTGGTCCCAAAGCAAGAGTTCCCAGGTTTTCCAGGATGGAAATGGACCTGAGGCACTCGGCCCAGGCAGTGCCAGGGACGGGGGCAAGCAGCCAGAGCACAATGTGGAACAGCCGCCCAGCTCTTCCCTCAGCTCAGGCAGCCGCTTGTGGGACTGGGGTGAATCTCCTGGCCACTGGTGCCCTGAGGGTTCTGGGCCTTTCCTGCTGCCCCCTCATGTTAGGACCCTGAGACCGTTCACCCTCTCCCCGTGGTCTGCTGCCTCCCTTTTGCCCTCTCTCCATCTCAAATTGGCTTTATTGCTGACCTCCCAGGCCAGGCCTCCCAGGGGGAGATGCAGGTGGCCAAAGGTCACTGTGCTCAGAGGCCACATGCCCTGAAGGAGCCTGCTGACACTGTCCCAAACCCAAGAGCACCCCCTGCACAAGTGAGCGCACCTCGCTCTCCATGTCTGCCCCAGTGCGGGCCTCAAGGAGGGAGAAGTGCCTTCAGCCCTCGAGTCCCAGCCCCAGAAAGCCAGAGGCAGCTCCACAGGAAGCTCAGGGCCACAGAAAGCAGCCAAAGCGATGGCGAGTCGTCCGCCCGGTTGACCCCGGGTGGCTCTGCCCAACAGCAGCAGGGTCAGCTGGTCAACACTACCTTTTCATCCGCCATCTGTTCTCCTACCCAATGCTCAAGATTTGCTTCTTCAAAATCACCCACTAATTCGAAATAATCAACCCCCAAATAATCTGAAGTTGAACGTCACACAACAAGCTTTAACCAGGGAGCTGTAGCTCAACGCTCTCCTGTTTTGTTTTTATATGAAGTTTCACAAGAACATTTTGTTTATTAAAATAATTCCTATAAACTCTCAGAACAGTAAAATTCACTTTCCTTGCTTGAGTAGCATTTCAAGTGGGAGTACTTTTATTTCAAGGCACCTAAAACGATGGTCTAAGAACACCTCTGCCTCCACATGTGAAAATCCAAAAAACAAAGAAACAAGTCCTGCATGGTGATCATGGCCATCCACAGACTCTTGTTACTGTCACTGTGTTCAACAGGACACGAGCTTCGGAGGGCCTGACAGGCTTGGAGCAGATCCCCCTGCTGAGGCCCCAACCGGGCAGAGATGAACTGAACACTTCCAGTAAGAAAACTGAGGGGGGGACCTTCAAAACCAAAGCTCGGTGTAAACGTGGCTGCACTGGCGTCTCCCCAGCCCCCTCACTTCTCCTCTTCCTCACTCAGGCTGGCATTTCCCGGGAGCGTGGACGTCAGCTTATTCTGCAAAAGAGCCGCGAGTTTTTTGGATGTCTTTTTGAGAAATGCACTGCCCGGGTGGGCACTGTCCACGTGCAGGTACAGGTCCTCCTGGGTGGGGCCCGTGTAGCCACAATCCTCACAGACGTAGAGCTTGTCCCGGCGCTGCTTATACGCATACTGCTGCTGTACGCCGTGGATCTTCTTCAGGTGGGACTCCAGGGAGCAGCGCTGGGTGAAGGCTTTGCTGCAGATGTCACATTTGTAGGGGCGGATGCCTGCAAGGGTGATAGGCAGACGTCAGCAGATGGTCACGGCCACACCAGAGGCTCCCAACTAGGAAGCCATTTAAACGGATCCCACACAACCCCACAGCAAAAAAACAAACAAACAAAAAAAAAAAAACCTGATTCAAAAACAGACCAAGGAACTGAATCCACAATTTTTCAAGATACACAAAGGGCCAACAGGTACATGAAAAGGTGCTCACCACCACTCATCACAGAATGGCGTATCACCTCACACCTGTTAGAATGCCTTCATCAAAAAGACAAGAGGTAGCAAGTGCCGGCAAGGATATGGGGAAAACCCTAGTGCACTGGTGGTGGGAATGTAAACTGGTGCAGCCACTATGGGAAACAGTATGGTGGTGCCTTAAAAGTAGAACTACCGTATGACCCAGAAATCCCACTCCTGGGTATATATCTGAAGGAACTGCAATCAGTATCCTGAAGAGATATCTGTACCCCCATGTTTACTGCAACTTTATTCACTACAGCCAAGCTAAGGAAACAACCTAAGTGTCCATCAAATGAAAGGAAAGAAGATGTGGTACATATATACAATGGAATGTTATTCAGCAACAAGAAAGAAAGAAATCCTGCCATTTGCAATAACATGGATGGACCCTGCGGGCACGATGCCGAGTGAAATAGGCCAACAGAGTAAGACAAATGCTGCATGGTATCACTTCCTTGCAGAAAAGTCAAACTCATAGAAACAGTAGAAAAATGGTTGCCAGGGATTGAGGGGTGGAAGAAATAGGGAGAAAAACAAAATCATCCTAACCAGGGATCCAACATGAAAAAGATGATTAAGGCAGGAGACAAAACTGTGCAAAGGATCATAACATCCATGTGAGCAAACAACAAAAAACAAACAAACCACTACCTGGCTTTGGGAGGGGAGTTTTATTCTCCCCACTTCATGCCTCCATGTTGATTTTATGGTGGGTAAAGTTTATCTAGTTTTTATTTTAGTTTGGGCTTTCCTGGAAACGGACCCTGCAACAAAGATTCCAGAACAAGGAGTTATATGGGAGAGGACCCCAGGCAGCACCTGCAGGGGAGTAAAGTGAGGCAGGTGCGGGAAGGAGCCCCTACAAGGGACGTTCTGCAAGCCAGTCACTGCTGTGGGCCACCAGAATCCAATTCCACTGGGCAAAGTGGAGGCACAGCACAGATGATGCACCCCCCCCGTCATCCTGCCCCTCGGGAGCTGGGGTCTCCATTCACCTGTTCCAGCAGGGTCGCAGGTGCGGGCAGCTGCAAGATGGACAGGTGTGCCCAAAGATGGCAGGAGTCGTGGGCAGGACACTGAAGGTACCTGCTAGTTAGGAAAGCATTTCCAATCTAGATTTGGGCAGGCTTTAGAATTGGGCCAATCCTAGTGGAGCCTGTCTTCTAGGTGGAGAATTCACTGTGTCACATGTCCCAGGGAGCTCAGCCTAATCAGAGCACTCACTCCTGTTTCCACCATCGGTGCTCACCCTCACGTGAAGTTGGAATGTCACATAGAGAGGTGCAAGTAAGGCCTAACTCAGGCTCTAAAGGAGGTGAGCTAGGCTGTAAAGGAAGCACAGTGTCCCATAAGCACAGAAGCCCGGGAGGGTGAATGTTGTGCTGGGAGTACACAGAGCAGAGAGGCGTTGCCACCACCCGCAGACCATTCTTAGGGCCCAGAGGCCAGGAGGACCACTGCCTGGGGGAATCACCAAAGCTTCAGGCACAAAATTTAAGAATAAACCAAAACCTCATCAGTCAAGATGAATAATATTTTAAAAATCAAAATACATACCAAACAAATCCATGATGAATAGTTTATCAAGATTTTAAATAAGGACAGGATCCAAGAGGGCCGTGCTGCGCCATCCTGGGGTTTGAGGCGAGAGGAAAAATGCGCGCCCCTATGTAAATGTTTTCATATTTTTTTTAATGGTTATATTTTCCCCAGAATGTTCTAGTTGTTGAAAAATATTGAAAAGTAGGTGTATTAAAATTTACACCTTAAAATGTTTAAATATTTTATTTACACAAAAATAGAATTTATTATGATTTTAGTATCCCAGCTTTAGTGGAAGCAAACATATCCAAAGACATTTTCAAAATCTACTTTTTAAAAATTTATCAACATTCCCGGGGATTTTTCCATATTGGTGCTTATAGCTCCCTGTCACTCCTTTGCAACCGCACCAGGGCATCATGCCTTTGGGGTCCATCCAGGTTATTGCAAGTAGCACCATTTGCAGATGCCCCCAGATCCCATCCTTTAAAAACCAGAGACAGAGGGAGCACAACTCCAGCCAGCATCCTCACATCACATCACATCACCCTGCCTTGGACAGCCTGGTACCAATGGGTGGGCCACAGAGGAGCAGTTACATCGCCTCGCCTGGGAGCCTGCTGGAATGCAGTTTCAGGCCCCAGCCCTGGCATTTCTGGTTCTAGGGTGGGCTGAGAGTGCATTGCTACTGCTCCCAGGTGAGGCTGAGGCTGCTCCTACCGGGACCTCTTTTGAGAGTCACAGGTCTAAAACAATGCCAGGGTAAGCAGATGAAGGCACTTCGGGGGTCTGAAGGCAGCCATGCACCCCACATCTTCCCTTCAAGGTTAAATGTCCCCAGTTCCTTAATGGTGGCTCGGTGGAGAGGGGTCAGAAGAACCACTTCCATTCATGAAGTCGTTAAGTACACAGATGATGAAGGAAGTCAAAATGGAGGAAACATTCCCCACCACCATCCAACCACCTGAACCAATCACCCACTTTCATTTGTCTTCCAGGCCAAGTCCAGAAGTACACATGTGAGGCGAATTCTGTGATAAAAAACCGTTGCATCAACGTGATGGTGAGATGTCAGATGTTACTCCAGCCTCCTCAAGCAGAACGCAGGCCTACCTTATATTCCACACATTCTAGAAAGACTGCCCCAAGTTAAGAAACTCCTTTATAAACCTCACACTTGGCATACAATAGGTGCTCAGTAAGTAATTTAAAAATGAACCACTATGAACGAGCCCTACTGGCACAGGGAAAGAGAGCTCACATCTTTAGGGCAAGTTTTCTACAGATTTAAGGAATTTGCCTCCTTTGGGTTTCACATTTGTGCCCTAGAGGGCTTTGTGTTTTTCCAGGCCTTCTGGGCTCAGAGGGCAGCTGGCTTCCCCCCACCTCAGGAAGATGAAGTGACAAACATCATTTCAGACCCACAGCTCATCAACAGAAATTCACCCGGAGACGGGTTATTGGAAATAAACCGTTTTACAACATCCAAACTAAGCACGTGGCAACCAGCACGCTTCACCGGGCGTTAGTCCAGGATCCCGTAAAGGGATGTTTCCAGCCCTACGGAGGCCCCCACCCCCGGCGGAGCCCTGAAAAGGTAGGCGGAAGTGGAGGCATTGCCCCGCCCCAGCCCAGCCCCTCCCCGCCCTCTGCCCGGAGGCCGGTGTGCCAGGACCGAACGTCAAGCCCCCTCCTCTCGTCACACTCGGCAGGTTAGCCAAGCGTCTTCTGCGGGCAGGGCAGCTGGGCAGCAAAGGCTCGATGACGCCAGAGCCCTGCGTCGTCCAGACAATGGGGAAAACGGGGATGACTGGTGGGTGTTGTTTTTTTTTTCCAGGGAGGAGTGAGATTTGAGCCTGGCTTGGAGGATGAGTGACCTGCAGACACGGAACTGGGAGACAGTAGGCTCTCAAAGCTCTAGTTATGGCAATTCGACTTTAGCAAACCTGCTTCCCCTCCTCTCTCTGAAAATAACCACGTTCATCCCACACCCGTTGGTGCAGGCAGACATTGTCATGCAGCAGCCCCCTGGTGAACCTTTCTGGGCTGGGGAAGAAGCCCCTCCCTCCTGGAGCCCCACCCGCCATGAACTCCCCTTGGTGCTCTTGAGCAAAGGCCAATCTTGTCCGTGTCTACAGTAGGATAATGGAACTGAAAACCACCCCGACCCCACCCCCACCAGCCATAATTAACTGCTGACACCCACACAGTAACAGAGTCCAAGGCCACTGAAAGGCCCGGCATCGCACACACATCTGGTACTCATTAACTGAGCCCATGGTTAGCTCGCCGAACCCCTCCACGCCTCAGTTTCCCCACCTGTAAAATGGGGATAATATTCACAACCTCTTGGTAAGTCTGCTCTGAGGATTAACTGAGACATCACATGCAAAGGAGCAGGCACATACTAAGTACTCTGTGGGATACAGACAGCTTCCAGAGTTTACAATCCGGCTCCAGGAAATGCCGAGTATGCTCTATTCATAAACTGGCCAGCAGGTATTTAAGCATTTGTCTTTAAATTGTACCTATATGTACACTTGTTATATTTGCATGCACTTTTGGATGTGTTATTTATTTCAGATGATTTATTATTTATTTCACAGAAAAAGGGTAATTTTTACAAATCTGTTTCCTAGGCATCTGGGGGAGAGAGAATGAGACCTTCATTATCCGCCCTTCTGAACACTGGGCCTTAAGTACCCAGGCCAAAAAATATTTTATATTGGGTTATCAAAAGGGGCTTCTTCTTTCCAAAATTTCTATTCCCACTACTGAAATCAAACTTCATATTCCACAATCCCAAAGAAAATTCTTTGTTACTGGCACTTTCTGCTTGCAGGATTTCCTTGCCATAGCTAAGTGCTCCTTTCTGAACTTTATCCACACATGAACTTCAGCAAGAAGCTTTTTACAGGCCTCTTGTGGGAGTGGATATTTAGGGCAACCTCCTCAGAAGTGATGTGGCTATGCCTAAAAAATCACAACGTGTTTATTACCCTTTAGCCCACTTCAGGGAAATTCTCTACAGAAAGCCTCACACAGGTAAGCAGAGGATCTGTAAGGATAACCGTGTCTGAAATTTTAAGAAGAGAAGTAACAGGAAAAAACCCCAAAGTGGAAATAAAGTGCCATCAGCTGGACACAGGAAAATGATGGGGCCTCCCTATCTGAAATCGTGTCATAAGCCTATATTAAGAAACCCTCTGACAACTGTGGAAAGAAGTGAGGTGTGTCTCCCCACCCAGGTACAGGACACATCCCCAAGATAGAGATTACATCAAAGAAGTAACATGTATTAAGAACTTCCAGGAAAAAAAAATGGTCTGCATTCAGATTGGAACTGAGCTTGACATGGAGAGGGAGGCTTACATTTTTTTTCCTCCTTTCCTATGACTTTTTTAGTTAAAAAGTGAGTCAAAGTAAAACATAAGAGGGAGAATTTAATAAGTGACCGGGGAAATCCCCCACGGCAGCCCTCAACCCACTGGGGGTAGGGGTCACTTTGTTCTTTCCCTCAGGTCTGCCCCAACTCCAAACTTATCCCAATCTGCATTTTTCCCAATCCAGTCAATCCTTCCCTTGAGGCTCCAAACAAAGACACCATTGTTTCCTCTTCTTCAATCAAGATGGGATTTGTTTGCCTTCTCATCCCTCTCAGTGCGGCCCTGACGGAAGATAAGGCCGGAGGGCGCTGGGGGTGGGGGAAGATCCTGCAGCTTTGACGGTGCCCTCCACCCGCTGCTTCCCCTGACCTCCAGCCTGAATTCCTCCACTTCTCTCTGGATCTCACAAGCCTCTACAGGAATGGCAGGTGCCTTGAACTGACTCCTTTATTCTAGTCAGAGTCCTACAGTTGAAACAAATATGGGTCACACCCCCTGGCACCTCCCCACAAAGACCGAGCTGGGGACCCCACAGATGTGTGGGCCCTTTTCAACTCTTCATAGTGGCTTACGCTTTCTCCACTGCTTTTATATTGGCTGAAGTCTCATACAGAATAAGTAGTCATTTTACAAGTGAGAAACATAAAATACTTTCAATAAACGTATCTGTCTGATGACCTGGCACCTCAAAAAAATCCAAAAGAATATTCTCTAAAGACAAACCCATGATATTTTTCATGGGCTGTGAACTGAATATACATTCATTTCTTTAAAGCTCATGGCCTGCCTTGGTCTATTTTGACCAAAGGTGGGTCAACACCCATAATTCCCATTTGGGCCTCAGTGATCTTGTTAACTTCACTTACACAGAGCAAGTCCCTGTGCTATGTGTGCAGTGGATGCCGGCGGTCCCACATCCGGATCTCCTTTCCCGGACCAGTGTTTCACTCCCCAGTGGTCAGGCGTGCTCACAGCAATAGCTCCTGGTTGTCCCTTTCTCCAAGGAATGGACACATGGCAACTGACTTCCCTGCTCCAGGGAGAGGCAGCCTGTAGCCCCTATGTGCCTGACATGGGTGTAGAAATGTCCATCATCTGTCGGTAGACAGGGCAAGCCTCTAGTGCACTCACACTCCAGACCCCACAGGGGCAGGCTGGGGCCAATCCCTGCTCAGCCTCCCCCCTTACAGGCCTCTCCTGAGGGTCCTCCTCCAAGAGGACTGTGGGTAAAATTGTAACATTTCCAGAGTATCTCGCCTGGCTTTAGTGTATTTGCATATCCTCAGGGGTGGAGAGAAGTTCATCTCCATGTCAGTGGGTAATTACCTGGGCAACCAAGGAAGTGTCTGAACCTGAGAGTTTAAGGGGAGAGGCTCGCTTGCTTGCTGGCTGGCTTGCTTCCTTCCGGAGCAGAGGAGAGAGATGGTGCTGGACTGCAGTTTGTAAGCAAGAAACGGATTTTAAACTTTATATCTCACTTTAACTGATTTTGGTTTTCAGAGGTATTTTGCCCCGGGATTTCCTTTCCCGACATACAAGGACATTCGATTAAGAATTACCATCTCAGAATCTGCTTCCAGGGAACCCAACCTAAAACAATTTGGATTGAAAATACCCACTTGTTTGCTGATATAGTTTCATTAAATGTTATGGAGTTTTTTTTCTGCACCAGTTTCTCTCTTTTAATCTTAAATCAGATGTCAATTGACTAACACCCCTTTCCCTATCTCTCTTACACACACCTCTGATTTACTCTTTTCTTAGTGAAGTCATATCCAAAAAAAGACATCTTAATCTTTTCTATCATCTGCTTGGATATTAAGTAAGGGTATTAGGACATTTTCAGGCTCTGGTTGCCTGGATCTCTCCCAAGATGTTCCCTTGTGTCTGGCATTTCCCCTTAGATGCCCTGCTCTCTCAGTAGTTGCAGGGGACAGGAGGAGATATGGGGTAGGGGGGAGTTAATCCTGATTAATCAATCTACTATCTTTGCCCACCTCATAAATACTGCAACTGTAATTGTCAAAAGAAGCGTCCTGGGATCCCAGATGAACTGTTCTAATAGGACTGTAGGCAAACACCCATCACTCAACTTTATGTACCTGTGTTAACAGTGTCCCTATCTTTGCTTCTGGTCTAAATACACTTCCTCAGTAGCAAAGATCCAACATTCACATCTCAATCAAAGGCAAGACTGAATTTGCAGAATTCTGGGGAAATCTTTTGGAAGGAGTGAGGTTGTTCACATAACTTAAAAAATGTCTAAGAGCCCCAGATTTTTGCTCTTTTTCACTATTATCCCTTTTGCACAGCACTCAAGAGATGGCAGGGCAGGCCCCTCACCCTAGAAACAGGCCTGTTCCTCTCACCCCGCGTCCAGGACCATTCCCAGCACAGGTATGCCTTTTCCAGTTCGCTACCCGCTGATGTGTCAGTAAGCCCTCAAACTCCTCTTCTGGTCCATCATTACTTGGAGGCGTATCTCCATCAGAAAATAAATCAGGGCAGGGAAAACAGGTTCAAGACTTTTCCATAATTCTATGTGTTGGTCTTTTTAAGAGTCAAAATTATAATTTAAAAAACTGTATAGTTATCTGTAGATGCAGTGATCTTAGTGCTGTCCAAGAGAAAACGCAAGCCACTTTTTAATATAAACATGTCTAGTGGTCTCCTTAAAATAAATACAAAGAAACAGGTGAAGTTAATTTTAATGAAATATAGTTTAACCCAACATATTCAAAATATTACTGTTTCAAAGGGGAAATCAACATTAAAAATTGGGACATTTTACATTTTTATTTTGCATTAAGTCTTTTAAATCTAGTGTGTCTGTTTTACACTTAATGACACATCTCAATCGAACCAGCCATTCAGGGCTCAGCAGCTACACGTGGCCAGCGGCGGCCACAGTGGCCAATATAGCCACAAGTGTTCTCAACTCCTACATGCTCCTGAGCACTAGCTTCTCCCCTTGTGGGAGAAACTGTGACCCTCTTTGGGGAAGCATCAAGGGGGGGAGGCATTTTTATTCACCAACTTCAGTGATTTTCAGCCCCTCCTGTAAGAGTCACTGGAAGTCTCACTGCTGAGAAACAGGAGGTGGAGCAGCTGGGAGTCTGGGGGATACAGGCCACCCCATTCTTGCTCACTCTGTGGACAGAAGGCACCACTGAACACACATGCTCAGGCTCCTCTGCAACCTGCTACACCCCAGGCTGGAGTGTGCAGCTTGTGCCAGGCCTGAGTTTCCCCTGATCTCACCTTCCTGTAGAGCAAGCAGGCTTCTAAAAGCTGAAATGGGGGAGGCCCCAGCCTTGGGAGAATGCTGAGTGAGTAAGGCACAGGAGGAAAAGGGGGCAGAGAAGGGGCCTCTGAGGCGATAGAAGGTCACGAACATCAGGCCCAGCCCATCTGGTCCCCGACTCCACCAGCTGTGGTCACCTGAGCTCCCTGAGCCCAGTCTCCTCACATGGCAAGTGGGCGTGTCAACAGCACCAGCTCTGTGGGGTTGTTTGAGATAACAGGGTAGGTGCTGAGGGCCTGGCATGAAGAAAAGGGACTGTTTGTGGCTTGCTGCCACCTAAGGTGGCCATGTAACTCTCTGCCCCTTCCTACATCTCTCTGCATGAGGATGGTCCCAGGGAAACACAAGACGCCTGCAACAGGCTGGTGCGGGGGAAACCGCCTCGGAGTTGAGGGTCCCAAGATGGACCCCCAGGCATGGAGAGGTGGGAGTTGATAAGATAAATACCCCAGTCTCTACACCTCTGCAACAATCCTGGGATGCAATCCATGTCGCTCTTCAGAGGGTCCCCAGTAGGGCTGCCCCATAGTGCACAGTGGTCACCTGTTCATTCACTTGCTTTTCTTGGCTGTCTTGCCCTCTCTTGTCCCCTCCCCACCCCAGTCTCCACGCCTCCTGGAATCTCCCCCTGAATAAACCGCTTACACTAGAGTCCCTGTGTCAGGGTCCCCTCCTGGGGGAACCCAAACTGAGACACTCCACATCTGCAATGCCCATCCTCCCTCTCTCCAGCTGTGGAAATCTTAGTCATCCTTCAAGGCCCAGCCAAAAGGACACCTCCTCTGAGAAGCCTCCCTGGTATCCTGTCAGAAACAATGCACTTTCCAGGCCGCTCACATTTTCTTCTGTCTGCCACATGCAGTTTATTCTGTGTCACAGTCAGATGTTTGAGTCATTTCTCCCTATGTTGGCTGAGTTTTCCATGAGCACACAGGTGAGTCTGAGGGCCTGTCACACAGCAGGTCTTCAGAAACCTCTGCCAATTACTTGAACTTTCACTACTATTGATAGCATTTATAAATGCTTACAATGTGTAAATCACTTTATATGTAATTACTGTCCTGAAAACTCACACCCATCACTTTAGGTGAGAGGTATTAAAACCATGCCCATTTTAAAGATGGACAAACTAAGCCCAAAAGACAAGTAATTTAGGCAAGGCCGCATAGTCAGTTAACTCAGATCCAGAGTTCTTAACTCCTGTGTGACCGACTCAACTTGCAAACCCTTCTGGGAGAAGCAGTCAGTCCCTAATATGTCCATTAATGGAGAATTAACAGTTACAGATGAGGCAGCTCCTCCGGTTCAATGTTCATTCCAACTGAAATTACCAACTGCCAGCAATGCTCTGAGCCCCCTTCACTTTGTCTTAAAGGCCAGGGTGGGCAGGTGGCCAGAGCCCACCAGGCAAGGAGTTTCAGAAGAAACAGGCCATATCCTCAAGGACATCCTCAAACAGAGATGAAATGCTGAGAAACTCTCCAGGACGACCAATGACAAATGACTGAGTGAGTGGTCCCATCTTCTCCAGCCCCTTGGGTCAGTTTACTATGAGCCCAGCTTTGCAACCACCTGGTGGGTCTGCTGATAGCTTGGGGACTCTGCTCCACCATCCTCTGGGACCTCCACCATCCTCCAGGACCTCCCACCACCCCCACAGGATGCCCTACCACCCAGCCACCCCTTAAGCAACCTCCCCACCCCAACGTAACGTGCCAGCCTGGTCACACAGAGGCCAAATTTTACTGATGCACTGATGCTAGGGACTAAAACAGAAGTCTTGTAGCCAGACCCAAAAGAGTACACACTATGGGATTCCATTTCCTTCACATTCAAAATGCGGCAATGGTAATGAATGCTGTCAGAAGTCTTGCTAGTAGTGGCTCCTTGAGGGAAGAGGATAGAGACTGGGAGGAGGCCTGAGGGAGGGACAGTGACTTCTAGGGGCTGGAAATACTACTCTTTTTCTTGGTCTGGGTGCTAGTTATATGGGTGTATGCGCTTTGTACAAATTCCTAACTTCATCAAACTATATCTGTATGACTGTGTGCTTTCTTGGATGTCCGTTTTGTTTAAATGAACACTTCACTTTAGAAAAGTTTTTTTAAAAGAGGAAAAAGCAGAAATCTTTTAGTATGTGCTCTCTAAGGTGGAGGATGCTCTCCTTGGGTGAGGGAAATAGTCATGCCAGCCCTCCAAGAACACAGGTGTGATAAGGGCTATGAAAAAAATCTGAATATGGAGGGTCGGAGAGGGGCCCTGTGTGGGGGCTGAGGATCTGGGAGTCCCATCTATGTCCCACCTCCACCAAAGTGCCCAAGGAAACCCTAAACCCTGGAAGGACTTGAGGGACCAGGGAAACTATACAGGGAGCGTGAGTGGTGACCAGGATGGGTTGACTGGGTTGCGATTGGCACAGGAATGGGCTGGCTGGGCTAGGATGGGGATCTGGCCCAGAGATGGAGATTTTTTAGCAGGGAAGAGGCAGCCTTAGACTTCTCTAAAGGGATCACCCTGGCAAAGGTGTGGCTGGTGAACACAAGCAGAAGCTGGGTGGCAGATGTTTCTAAATTAAAACTAAGGAGGCCACAACGAATCAGAAGGGCTGGGAGAGGTGCCAGTGGGCAGCCCAGGATTCTCTGTGAAATGAGCTGATGAGGACTCTATCCATACTTCCTAAGTAGGGAAACCGAGGCAGGTCCAAGGAGGAAGACACCTGCCTGCCAGGCTCAAGCAGGAAGCTGGGTCAACTCAAAGTGAGCTGAGCGTTTTCTTCTCTTCTCGAGCTCTCAGGAGAAAAATGACGCTATTCTGAGTTGGTTTACCTCCCAAGAAAGGAGCATAAAATACCACTGGGGGTACACCTTAAGAAACACATTCTAGAGGTCAACTGGACCCAGGGCTGAACTATGGCACCCCTAGCGCTGTGTCAGGCAGCCCAATTCTCAGGATGCTTCCGGTCAGTGAATTGTCTTGAGACTCACAGAACTGTTAACATTATCCCCTCATACAGAGGAGAAAACACACTGATGGAGCGGGGGCTTGCCTGGTCCAAGGTGGCACGGCCAGGGGGGTGAACCCAGGCGGGCTGGCCCCACGTGCCCCATCCTACCTATTGTATTTCCAGAAATACAACACTGCATGCACCAATGCCAACAGATTAATTAAGAATACCATCCAAAAACGAGAAAACCCAACACTGCTCCAACCTCGTGACTTTGATCTTTGGTGGGAAAGAACAGGAACTCTTGGCCAGAAAAACAAAACCGAAAGCAAAGGCCCCGCCCCCTTCTCACCTGTATGTGTGCGGACGTGCCTCTTGAGGTCAAAGGTGTCGTTGAAGCCCTTACCGCAGAAGGTGCATAGGTGCCTCTTCACCTGGTTGTGGCACTTGAGGTGCCGGTTGAGCATGCGCTGCAGGCGGAAGCCCTTGCCGCAAAGATCACAGCTGTGAACCGCCGCGTCGCTGCACGTGCCTGTGGTGAACTGGGACAGAGAGAGAGGCTGTGAGGGCCCCGCGCAGGCGGCACACCCAGGGGCCGACCACTAGAATTCCAGGCCGGTTTGGGCTTTGGGGAAGGTGAAACAATTGGCAGCTCCTCCCAGCATTCATTCCTCCTCCTTCCTTAGAACGGACCTCTGGTTTCCAGCTGGGCACATCCCCCCAGCTAAACGCCTACACTTCCAGCCTTACAGCAAGTCACAGCCATGGGTCTAGCTGGCTGATGAAATACACTCTCTCTAAGCGGGAAGGATGGCGCCCTCTTCCTCCTTTACCCCTTCCTGCTGGCTAGAGCTCCGACAGCCGCCTGGGAGAAGGGGGAAGCCAGTGCTGAGGGAGAAGAGCAGAAGGAAAGGAGTCCAGGTCCCGACATCACAGAGCCTGTGAAGAGTCCCCAAAGATAGCCACAATCACATCCTTCCTCCCTGTGCCATCATGCTGCTCCATCCATCGAGAAATGGAGACCAGGTTTAAGTTCCAGGTCTTAAGAGACCTGGCAGCTTCCATGTCCTCCCTCTTGGAAGCCACGTAAGAAGTGCAAGCCCACCATATTGTGAGGAAGCCCAAGCAGCCATGTGGGGTGTGAGAGGCCCCACGGAGGAGCGCTAAGGAGGCAGATATGAATAAGCCTCACTGGACCCCCTCGTCCAGCCCATGGCTGTGTGACTCCAGCCAATGCTACCCAGGATAGAAGTGCCTAACCCAGCCATATCTTGCTTGTTTCCTCACCCACAAAACTGTCAACAAGTATAATAATGATTTGGGGAGTGACTTGGTCAGGATCCCACAGCTTTTCCACCAGCAGAACCACAACAAACCCCCAGCGCTGGGCTCCCCGTCCTCTGTTCTCTTAGTTGTGTTTGCAGCCTCTGAGGAAGAAACCTGAATCTATAATTAGGTGGTGAAAAACACGAGATATGACATATTCATTAAAGTTTCCTAGTTAACGAATCAGATCCTTGAAAGATCAATCCAATTGCTCAGCCAAAATTCTATCCATAAAGGGCCTAAAAATACTTATTTTCATACAAACATTCATCAGCAAGAAGAGCTGGTCCTTTCCTGGCTCAGCATCCTCCAAGCCTCCAGTGCCCTCCTTTCATCCACTCTGGGCACTGCCCTCCAAGACCCTGCTCAACTGTGCCCTCCCTGGTGCAGTTCTCCAAACTATCCCTGTCCAAATTGTTCTCTCTACCAAGACCAGTGCCTCGCAAACTCGAGTGCACATGATTCCCCAGGGTCTGGTTAAAATGCAGGTTCTGGTTTGGGGGCCTGGTCAGGTCTAGCTCCTGCATTTCTAATCACCATCCAGGAGATGCCACTGTGGTGGTCCAAAGACCATGAGGCTAAGGGCAGTGGCTAAACCCAGAACGAGGTTTTCCCACCAGCCTCCTCTGAACCAGTTCATTCTCATCTGCTTCAAGCTTAATTTGTGTCAGCTGGCACCAACTGGTGCCCAGTCTCCAACAGGCCCTTGCTTAAAGCTGGTGGGAATACAGTCACCAGGATGGCTTGTCCCCAAGAAGCTCCGGTCTAGTGGAGGAGCAGATCAGTCAAAAGGCCACTGCTATCTGGGAAGCCCCAGGTAAAAGGGGCACCTTGGAGGGGCGTCTACCCTAGAGGTAGAGCTTGAGAGAAGTGAGCTCCACAGCCAGGCAAAGATGAGAAGAGCAGGGAATGATGACGGAAAATTCCAGGAGAGGGTGGAGGGAAATGGGGGACCTGTGTGTGGTTCACCATGGCTAGCCTGAGCCCAGAGAGCTGTGGTAGCAGAGCAGGGCAGGGCACCCTTGCAGCTCTCCATCGGGGGCCTAAAGGAGTTCAGTTCTATTTAGAGGGCAGGTGGTGGGGGGCATTAATACCGGACAGCCACAGGGGTTGAGTTTGATGATCCAGTTAGGTGGCTGTCCTAAGCCTCCAACTGCCTTGCACCCCCCCGCCCCACCCTGCATCCCCCAAAGCGGGTAGGGCCTGGCACTTGTCCTGAGGGAGACCTATCTCTGCTCAAGGCTTTCCTATTCATCACAAGGACTCGTCATGGTCTCCTTGCTGTCCAGCAGTCCCCATTCTGGTCATTGCTTCCCTTAAAGGGATGTGAAAAGGCCCAAGTCTTGACAAACTGAATACTTGGAGCTTCTCAAGGCCAAAACTACACAAGATAGAGGTCATTTGAGAGGTAGTGAGGGGCTAATAAAATAGAACATAGACAATTGACCCTGGTAATTCCGATAAAAAACATGTAGAAAGCTAGAACTGTCTTTTGAAAGTCCAGCACGATATGCCTAAGGACTCATCAACTACAGTTAAAACCCAAATTCTTTGTTTATTTTAATCCTTTTTGTAAATTCCTATTTCTAAAATGTTCTGCATGTAACAAGGATACCTTCTATTACAATCCAGGATGAAAATCTCAAATCAATGGCATTATTTGGCTTGAAAAGAATAAAATAATGAAGAGCAAAGGGAAAGGAGATTGGTGACAATTTAAGGGAGCACAGAGTCAATGAACAGAAATCTTTTTGACACCAGGGAGAAAATTGGAATGGGGGAGGGGATTGAAGACTGAGGGTACCCCACTCCCAAGGGAAGCAGAAACAGAAGCCCTCTAAGTACGCTTCAGCAGAGGCAATCTTTCCATTTCTCCCCTTTCATATACATCCCCATTTCACAGCATGGAAAACTGAGTCATCACAAAATGGCTCATTCAGAAAATTCCCCTGAGGCACCAATTCCTCCAATTCATGAGGCACTGCTTGCCACCTGTATATACCTATGACCAATCCAGCCCCCAGACATCAACAAATTCTTTTTGAAGCCTGAAGAGGGCCTTGTTGAAAGAAGATGTAAGGCTAATTAAATGCCTTGGCTAATGAAGCCAGCTTCTGCCAGACTAGTTCACTTCTCAGAAAGGAAAAAATATTTGTAGGATAAATTCCTAAACAGGAAATGTATCCCACAGAGTGTAGTTCACACATCATGTGCCTTGCAATTTGGCACATAATAGCAAAAGACTGGGAACTACCTTCGTATATACGTCCGTCAGTAAGGACTTGTTTAAAAAAAAGGTTGTAGAACCATATAATCGACGCAACTAGAAAAAGGAAAAGTGTCAAGGCCAGCCACGTGAGGGAGCCCCCAGAGGACTCCAGCCCCAGCAGTCATCTGCCTGCAAGAGCAAGAGAAACCTCAAGCAAGAACCACCAGTGGAGTGGAGGCATTCCACAGAACTGGAAGACAGAATAATAAATTAGTGGGGCTACCAAATTTGGGTTATTTGTGAAGCAGCAGTAGATAATAGTAACAGATGTATCACATTATGTCCAGGACACCAGATGTGCCACGTTTTGGAATGTTCTCCCCCAGGATGCGCTGCATGACACAGAAAACAAATCTGACTCCTGGGATGACATCCCATGGGCCAGAGGACTGGCAATCCCTCCCTGGGTCCCTGGGCCAGCCTTACAATGTTTACACGGGTTTATACCTCACAGTCTACCCTCTAAAAGTTCAAAATACGGCGAACCAACATTACCTTGTTATTCTACTCTGCAAGTGCTAGACCCAAACTAGTTACATATTATCTGTTAGTTATAAAATGAGAGTGGAAAGGAGAGACAAGAAATCATGAATATCAAATAAAAACCTAGACCGGGAAAACCTAGACCGGGCTAGTTGTGTGATGTTATTTAATATCCCTGGGCCACAATTTCCCACAGGTAAAAATGATAAAGTGGTTATTAGATGAACTCTTCAACATCATGAGAATCGAAGAGCAGAGTCTCTTTTCCAACTTCCTAAGTTCAAACATCCCACTTAGTCTTTGGAATGTAGTTACTTGACCTCACTAAGCCTTAATTTTATCACCTGGAAAATGTGTACAATAAGGATATCTACCTCCTGGGGTTGTTAAGGAATTAAATTTAAAAAGCTACTTGAAAAGATTTGTGCTCAGTAAGTCCTAACTCTGAAAGTTTGACCAGCTCTAAAACTCTGATCCTTTAAGGTAATTGGTCAAAATCCCTTGTTTAGCTACTGGGCTTTTGAATTTTTCTCTCTCTGATGGGAACAAAAGGGAACCAGCCTGCAGTGCCCCCCACCCACCACCCCGGCCCCTAGTCCTTCACCTGCAAATCTGAAATCCAAAAAGCCCTGAAAACCAACATTCTCACACATCTCCCTTGACAATAAAACCCAAACACAGAAGACATGAAGCTACGCAGACTTCATCATGCTTGGTGTCAACATTCATGTGTTTTGCTATGTAAATTACTAATGTGTTTAATTACAGGGATTGCTCCAGCCCTACTGGGGGTGATATTTACACCATGTTACCTTTGGAAAAAGCTTAATAGTCTCCCCTGAATCCAAAATGAACACTTTGCAAAACGCTTATTAATGAAGTGCGGAAGCTACCACAGAGGGTAGGAGATGACATCAGTCTGGAGATTAATTCAGAGCAAGGAAGACAAAGAGTGAGCAATTCTCCAACTGCAGGGCATGGCACTTTTTGCTTGCTGTCCTGTTTTTTGCAGGATCTTGGCTTTCATTTTAAAAAACAGACAAAGTTCCCTTCTAGTCCTAAAACATGCGCCTCTGCACCCAAAACAAACTGACCATTGTTATCAGGGCTGCTAAAAACTTCAGGAGCATCCAGGGAGGTAGGGACATTGGCTGGCCCTCTAACCAATTACAGAGCTAGTTAAGGTCACTTACCTGTCAAACTTCTACTAAAGGAAAAACAAAACAAAATCCTTTATTTTCTTTTGATGCTTCCACCAAACACGTGCATCAAATCAATGGTCTATTTCCCATGGTAGGGTCCTGTGAGTCCAGGTCACCTTCTGGTGGCCATTTGGAAAAGATTTCCACTGACATGTTTGCCAGGCTCAAGCACTCAAAGCATGCTAAGCATACTGCCCCAATTCTTTTGAGATAAAAATTCCCCTGCTGGTTCTATATACCCTTTCTTTAGGGTTCACAATTCTGCCATATGGCAGAATGAAGAACCTTCTCAAATGTAGAGATGATGAAGGGAATATATCCTTATAACCCAAAATAAACTGAGGCCTGAAGAGCTGTAACCTGACCATGGCCATGTGACTTGTAGGGCTGTGGGTCTGGGCATGATGTGGGAGAGAAGCAGGGGAATGAATCCGGCTGTTTGTCTCCTGTCGTGGTGAGAAATAGCTGCAGATTCCTTCATGTCAGACTGTCAACACTAATGGCCAAAGTGTTAAAGATACCTCCACCAATGCAACACTACAATGCTAAAAAGTAAGGATCCTTGGCTTTGCCACTAACTGCTGTGGGATATTCAACGAAACCTTTCTCTCCTTGAAAATGAGGGGATTATGCCACATAAGCTTCAAAGGTCCCTGTAGTGGATCCCATGGATGGACATGTTCAGCATCTATTATTCCTACTCCTCAGGTGGGCCTTTCTGTAGTACAGAGGCTAGAAGGCTAGAAACTACATTTCCGAGACTCTCTTGCAGCTGTGGTTTTTAGATGTGACTTGGGTTCCACCACTTATATGCACTATCAGGAGGTTTGAGTTCTCACCTGAGTTAATTGGGCAGAGGCAAATCTGTGGAAATTGTTCTATACTTTCCATCAGGAGAAGCAGGCAGCCAGACACAGAAGCTGCAGCTCCCTGGGTAGCAAGTTCTGCAGTGTGGCTCTGCAGAATATTCCTGGGAGCTCAGTCTGATCTTTCTTTAGTCCCAATAATTAACCACTCTCTGCTTAAGCTACAGGGGATTCTGTTGTTTGCAACCTAACTGGTGCAATCCTGTCCAACAATAAAAACCCCTTCACCTAGATTCAAATTAAAGGCTGGTGCATTTAACACTTATATTGCTCTCCTATCTTTCCCCCTTTTAATTAATTTGGCTGTTTTTGAGCATCAATTCCAAACATTTTCCCATATCTCCCTTTTCTTCTTGCTTCCTGTTTTCCTCCAAATGCTGTCATTTACATTTGGGAGTTCTTGATTTATTCTTCCCTGATGGTAGTTCTTATTTATGTTGACTTCTGTCCTCCTATGAGTCAGGCATTAACAGTACCAGGTGTTGGGGATACAAGCCCAGTAGGAAGGTTCCCTACCTTTGCTAGTTCTGGAGTCAAGTCTGATCAGTCAGCTGCGCAGCCAGGGAGATGGTTAGTAGGTTACAATGGGGGCAGGGAAGAGAAGCACCCAATTCTGTCTTGGGAGACAGAAGACAATAGGCAGGAGTTAGGGATGGAGTTTATGTTCCCTTTCAAATATCAAATGGGTGTCTTTTTAAAAACTACTTCAGTCCATGATTCACAGTAATACTTAAAAATAAACTAATTGGCCATCACTATGGAATTCTGGTAAACCAACTGATTATCTTGGAAACTGGTAAATAAAGGGAATCTTGTTCTGCCTTTCCTCAATGAATTTCCTGTCTCACTGGGAAACCAAATAGCAGGTGAGAGTAAGTGTCTATATAAAAGAATGATGGCTAATAAATGAAGGACAGAATTAGAATACTACTGTTTAGCGACCCCTACTAATCTAAAATACCTAGACCCTGAGCATCAAGACCTGCTAACATCACAAAGAGACAACCAACATTATGTGCCTCTTGATAGAAACAGATGCCCCCCACTGTGAAACATTTTAGCTCAAAGAAACCTGATCAAGCACCTAGAGCAGTGTTGTCCAGTAGGATTTACTGTGATGATGGATATGTTCTATCCTATACTGTCCAGTATAGGAGCCACTAGTCACACATGGCTATTATCCACTTGAAATTCCACTCATCAATGGGGAACTTAATTTTTAATTTTACTTAACTTAAATTTAAATCATCACATGTGACTATGGCTACCATATAAGACAGTGCAGCTACAGATCCAAATACCCATTTAGAGAAAACATAGGGACTAAAGATGAGAGACACCATGGTGATGGCTTCTGCAAACTCCAGATTGCCAGAAACTGTCCAAAGCAAGTTCCCCATCTCTTCAACAGTTAACTTGTAAGGACATGGAAGAGATGGAGGGGGAATGTATAAATTAAAACATACTTGAAAGACATGTCAATAATTACAATGTGTGGACATCAGGTGGACCTGATTCTGCAAGCTGAAAAAACAAAGTATGAATTTATGAGACAACTGGCAATGTGAATACCATGTTAATATGGTGTGATCATGCATTTTGGTCTTTATTATTAAAGGCACTTTTTGAGAAATTTATGGTTGAAATAGTATGATAAAAGGTTTGCTTCAAAATCATGTGTTGGGGGTGGATGGCAGGGCTGCCACAGATTAATGGTTGCTGGGCCAGGTGACAGGTACTCTGCCTGTGACACTCTCCATAATAAAAATGATGTTAAAAAAAAAGGAAGAAAGACTGCCCCATGTTCACACATCTGTCACTACTGGAAGATGTGGACTCAGAGCAAGGTAAAACACCAAGAACACTTTTGAAGGGACACCATACTCAATCCCTTTTGAAGAATCCTTGGGAGAGGCCAAAGGAAAAGGGAACAGAATGGGATGAGGCGAGAAGACAAATTCACTTGCAAGTCTATCCTTGCTCCTGGGTCCCACCAGCCACTGTGAGTCAGGAATAAATAACATCAGTCAACTAACTGATTTAACTTCAGAGTTACTTTGTTTCTGTTAAGCCTTCAGAAAGACAATGATGGTCTGGGTTTCTGGGGGTTTGTCCCACAGCTGGAGACCTACAAGTGGATCCAGCACAAAAGGGACTTAAAGCTGCCTGGATCTGGGACCAACACTTTTCCAGAAGTACATAATCTGTCCACCCCATCTGTTTTGTAAATGACAGATCATCAGTAGTAAAGAGACAATTTAGTGACCTGCCCTAAGGCACACAGTCAAAGGCTACAGATAGGCTGGGAAAGGCCTTATTTCCTAACCAGCACGTCTGACTCTTTTACAGATCCATTTATGAGAGAATCAGGTTGGCAAATAGTTGTCCCTACTGCAGGCAACAAAACATTGGATATTAACAAAACTTGCTATTTGTCACTGTCAGCTAACTTCCTATTGGGCAGTTTATTTTTATTTTTTATTAAAGTATTATTGATATACACTCTTATGAAGGTTTCACATGAAAAAACAATGTGGTTACTACATTTACCCATATTATCAAGTCCCCACCCACACTCCAATGCAGTCACTGTCCATCAGTGTACTAAGATGCCACAGATTCACTGTTTGCCTTCTCTGTGCTACACTGTTTTCCCTGTGATCCCCCACACCATGTGTACTAAACATAATACCCCTCAATCCCCTTCTCCCACCCTCCCCACCTGCCCTCCCACACCCCTCCCCTTTGGTAACCACTAGTCCCTTCTTGGAGTCTCTGAGTCTGCTGCTATTTTGTTCCTTCAGTTTTGCTTCATTGTTATACTCCACAAATGAGGGAAATCATTTGGCACTTGTCTTTCTCCACTATTGGACAGTTTATACAAGCACAGGAGTTCCACACATTTTCACTCATTATCTCATTTAATCTATGCAACACTACTGAGAGGCCCGTCCTGGAGAGGCCCATCCTATTGTTTCTCCATTTCACAGATCAGAGACTCAGGACATATAATGTATCCTAACTGCAGCTGGCAAGGTGGACCCAACTGAGGTTTTCCATCTCAAAAACCTTGAGAGCCCCTCCTCTGCCCATGCTTCTTGGTTTGGCCTTCACCACCTCACCCTGTCCTAGCTCCTCACCTTCCGTTTTTTCCCCTGACCCCAGCAGGCCCGTTTCCCATCCTCTAGTCATGATATCTTTTGAGTCCTTTCCTCACTCAAGCTTTGGGCTCAGCCCATACCATCCTAAAGCCTGCTGCTCTGCTCCCCCATCTCCACAACCCTTTCCACATCAAGAAACCTTCCCCGCTCAAAATTTATCACATATTTATTTGTGATTCTGGTTTAGCATTCATTTTGCTGTAATAGAGTTAATAATTAATATTTGTGTCTCCCCAACAACCCAAATAATTCTAGCTAGAGTTATTGGGCATGTACTGTGTCCTACTCTTAACTCATTTATCCTCACAGCTCTGTGAGGTAAGTTTCATTATTATCCCCATTTTACAGCCAAGGAAACTGAGGCCCAAGGGTAGAAACTTGCCCAAGGTCACACATCTAAGTGACAAAGCCAGAGCCTAGGGGCTTAACTGTTACTTTCAGGAAATCCTGGAACACCATAAAGGAGCACTTTTATCTCCTGGCTGCTTTGTACACAGCAGGCACTTCATGTTAGATAGGATGTTGACTTTCTGAAGGGTCACGGGCTCAAACATGCCCTTCCTCTGGTCATATGAGCCAACTACCTAGTGAGTGTCTTCAAGTCGCTCAAATTAAGTCATTCAAACAATGCATCATGTATGGGCCTCATCCTTTAGTGGCTTTCCTCTTCTGGTTAAGAAACTAATTCTTAGCTCATCCTGCTTTGCATAGAACTCCAGAATCACACACCATGCTAAATCATGGGTAATTTGGGCAGTCATTTGAAAACAGCTAATACTGTTTCTGGAAACTTGGTCATCTTAACACCAAGATGTCTCCTGCTTGCATCTAGAAGCTGAAAGGGAGAAGGAAGATGAATGTTCTCAGTAAACAAAAATTCCTCCAGAAACTACATTAACGGTTGAGGAGCCCAGTACACCCCTTCCAACCTAGGCTTAGGGGCAGCACAAGGGCAAGATCATGGAAGTAAGACTGATTAACTGATTCCGTTAATCCCCCAGGCTCCAATGTTGCTGTTTGCCTGGAACAGGAGAGATCTCCTAAACTGTTGGTTAAGGGACTAGATCTTCTTCCTCTGCCACTTTTTTCCCAGGGAAATCTGGGCAACTGGGGGACAGAGGGGCAAATTAGCTGCAGTCAGTCCGCAAACAACGTTGCAATTGTCCTTCCAGTCCAGTGATAAATATGCAAGTGGGGCACTTTGTAGAATTTCCTGGAGGGCAGAGCTACCAGCCTCCGGCAAACTGTCCCCTCCCACTTAACCCCATCTGGCCCAGAAAAGCCTTAGGCCAGCTGACGTAGAACCTCAGCAGCCCACTGAACACCAAGTGGCAGGCCCGCACTTGGTCGGCAGCATCCTTTTAAAGGAATCTTTCCTAAAGGATTCTAGCTCAAGCTGCTAGCCTCAATTCTTAACCAAATGCTCCCCAGCCCTCCCCCAGGCAAACCGCAGGAGCCAGGAATATGCATAGGGGAGGGGTGGCCTCTCCCGGAGAAAAATTAACTTAGTCTCTTCCCAATCCACGGCAGACGCTAGGGTTCCTCTGCCCCATCCCCCCACTCCAGCCAGGGCTAGGGGCTGAGGGACCGCCCAAGAAATATCGCCTACATCCAGGGCCTGAAGCCTACAAAGGATCATACCATGGCCCACCTATACCACCACTCCCTGGCTCCATCTGGCTGTGAGCCAGTGGAATAGGATTCCTTGATTTTGGAGGTATCAGATACCCTTGAGCAAATAATCATGGACGTTCTACCCAGAAAAGCCAGATGCGGGTCGTATTGATGTCACCTACAATTCCAGAAGACTGGGTTGGGTGAGGGTTCGTGGCTGTGGAGTGATAATAGAGGAGAACAAATACTCCAACTCACAGGGGGCAGGACACTAAGTCAGTCTGTAAGGAACCCTTTTACCCATTAATTTAATGCGAGATTTGAGGGCCATAACAAATTTAAAGTGCCCAGCACCGACCTCGTGTCTAATGGGCACTCCATAAATGGCACTGAGAATAGCTGTTATTGTGAGAGGTCCACCGTGTGCTCAACTGACACCATTGTCTCCAGAACTAATGGGAAGGGTGTGAGGCTCAGAATTCAAACAACCCCAGAGGTTGAAATTCCTGAGAGCCTGGATCTCTTATCCGACCCTGGAAAGCCCGACGGCCTGGTTATTTTTCAGGCCCTGCGCATTGAATGGGCTGGTGGAGAGAAGAAGCGGGGTCTGAGCCTTCCAGGCAGCTCCAGAGCCCATCCGGGTACACTGCCGGCTCGGGGAGCTGGCCCCGGGGCGCAGGGCCGCGGGCAGCTGGCTACCCAGCAGGAGGGAGGGCGCGCTGAGGCGCCCTGGCCGCGGCCCAGGGGCAGGTGCAGGAGCGGCGCGGCGGGCGCGTTCGGTGCACGGGTGCCCGGGTGCGCGGGCGGGCGCGGCAGGGAGCAGCGCTGGCCCCGCGAGCCCGACGCCAGGGCGTGGTGCAGGTGGCGGCGGGGGCAGAGTCGACACCGTACCTTGATTTTCGACCTGGCAACGGGTCGCTGTATCGCCTCCAGGTGTCCACCCGAGCCCTCGGCGTCGCCGGGCTCCGGGGCGCGCGGGGACACGCTGCTCTCGGCGCTTCCAGGCTCCCCCGCGCTGCTGCTGCCCCCGTCGCTGCGGCAGTCCTCTGGGGGGTCGTGCAGCAGGCGGCCCAGGCCCACTGCGGAGGGAGGGGCCGCGCCCCGACACAGACACGCGGCGTCAGGCAGGCCCGGGCGCCCGCAGCAGTTTGACCTGCGGGCGGTGCCGCCGCCGCCGCCCCGCCCCGGACCTGGGCACTTCGCCAAGTGGCACCTCACGGGGGTGGACGAGGGTGCCCCCGCTCGGCCCCCTGAGCGAGGTCGGGGCCTGAGGGCCGCGCCCTCCGTCCCAGTCCCCGTGCCCACGAGGGAATCAGGGCCTCGCGCTGCTGCGAACCCGGTGCGCCAAGTTTCCTTTCCCTGGGAATGGGGGGAAGGGTCTGACCTCAACCCACCTAGCCCCAGGGGGCTGACGAATCCGCGTGTAACCCCATGAGGATGTGGGGTTGGGGGGCCTTACTGCCTTCAGTCTCCCCTCTTGAGCCGCCTCGGCCAGCGCGGCAGCCAACGGTCCGGCCGCCGGGCAATTAGAGGCGCCCACTAGGGGGAAGGGGGCCAGGGCGTCCGGCTTTCCCAGCCTCTCGCTCTCGGTCTTTCTGCCCATCACCGACCTCCCTCCCAAACCCCGAAGAGGGGGCCTGTGGCGGGGAGCCCAGCCCGGGCCCAGAAACCGAGCGGACCCGGCCGCCCCCGCCCCCACCCGGAGCCCCACGCCCAGGCCCGGCCCCGAGCGGCGCTCACCTGGGATGTAGGTGTCTGCCCTTTTCTCATCCGGGAGCTCATCCCAGCTGCGGACGGAGACCCCCGGGGTCCTCCTCTTCACCAGGAAGACTTTGGGCATGGTGGGGGCCCCCTCCCCAGGCTGCGGCCCCCTCCTCCCGGCTGCTCCCCGCTAGGGGCGGCGGCGGCGGCTCGGTCCCCGGCTCCCGGCGGCCGCAGCCCACCTTCCCGCCTAACCTGCGCTCTTCCTCCGCCCCCCGCCGCCCCGCGGCCCGGGCCTCTGCCCCGCACGCCCGCGACTCCCAGCCTCCCGGCTTGGTGACACCTATGCCTTAAATCGCGGGTGAGACCACGCCGAGGAAAAAGTTTCATAAGGTGGAATAGAAAAGGCACCAGGAAACTTGGGAGTGAGCATGCGCCCTGCAACATAACGGTGTCAACAAGCTCGCTACCTGTCCGACCGGTTCCGGCGGCCGGGGCTGCCTGTTCCAGCCCTTCCTTAGGCATGAATGTTTGCAAAAGAATTTAACGTCTGATTCTTCCCCCCTCCCCTTTTTAAAAAGGGAAGAACGCTTTTAAATCAACCCTCCGCCTCATTCCCCATCAAAGGGACCTTAGGGCGAACTCTCTAAGGTAAACCCCAGGTTCACCAAAGGATCTCTCCCCAGAATTGAGGCTTTCTTGGAGTTGCCCCCACCCCACCCCCCGAATGTATTTGTCTCCGACGAGCAAGCTAAAAAATGGCTCAGTTCCTCTGGACTTGGTGGATCGTTCCCGGGCTTGTCGAAATCTCGGAGGGAGGAGGAGGTAGCGGGGAGACTCCCCTGACTCAGATCTGGTAAAGCGGAAACTTGGGGTTTAAGCTCCCCATCATCTACACCAGTACCCCAAATAAACACAGTAGTAATATATATATATTTTTTAATTCTGCGTCTTTAGCACACACTGTTATTTCTGATTCATGCCATACAGTCTAAAAAAAGTCGGCTGGCTCCGCCAAACCACCTTCCGCCCAACAGCCCCTTCACCCTAACTGAACGCACAATGGAAACAAAAGCCAAGCCAGTGCTATGCAAACGCAGCTTCTTTACAAATTTCCTATCCTCTCCCACTCCCATAGCCTGCCCTAACCGCCCGCTCCCCAAATTCTGAGGCTGGGAAGAACCTTTTCCAATAAAATGAATATGGGTACACCCCCTTAGTGCCCCTACTGGGGATGGATGGAGAGCTGTATGTTTATTTTTGGTTTTGGTTTCTCCTATCTACCTTTATACCTGGAGAGGGGCGGGAGGGAAGGTAGGGGAGTCGGTAAGAGAAACACGCCAAGTTTCTAAGAGCAGCTGTGCCCACGATGCGGGGCGCGCTGCCCCTCCCACGGCGCCTGCTCTGGTGCGCCCGGGGACGCACAGCTCTGCTTCCACGGCTGCGGTGGGCGCACCCTCTAGTGGGTGATCAGACGTGGGCCCGCTCCGGGGGATGTGGGGGCGCATCTGGCCAGGGCTTCCCGGGCGCCCGCAGCTCGCCCATCCGCCAGACTCACCTGTCTGTAACCTGACCCGCAGCCCGCCCTGCCCACAGGGCCGGGGAATCAACACAGCGGTTTTCCCGGTCCTCTTCCGCCCTGGAATGGCCCTTGGGGACACAGCAGCCTGGTAACGGATTTCTCTGCGTGGCTGGAGTACTCCTTGTCGCACGGAGAGGGGGCGCAGCTCTCCTGGGTCTTGGGAGGGAACAGAGCGCCCTGCCTCAGGGTCTACCCTCAAGGGACCCCCTCTCTTGGCTCAACCCTTTCTGCACTCCAGATTTTCTCTGAGAATAAGCAAGAAAGAACGAGAAACACTTTGATCCGAGTGAGCCGGGGGTGGAGAAGGAAGACATTTCTATAGCTGCTCAAAGAAACGAGGCTTCTTTCTAGTCTTGCAGGCGGATGGCGCAGCTTCTGGGAGACGCTGCGAATGTATTTTGTCTGCCAACAAACTGGAGATTTGCTAGAATGCAGTTTGGCTGAATGAAAGTAAAATAAAGTAAAATAACGAAATCACAAAATTATCCTCCCTCATAAAAACTTTTAAAACTTCATTTCGTTCAAAGTTCTTTATTTTGCAAAAAAGACAGTCAATCCCACTAACAGCTTTTTTTTTTTTTTTTTTTTTTTTTTTTTACTTTTACTGGATTTCAGAGCAATGAGTTCCTGTACCTCTCTGGCAATTATTTGAAAAGATTATAGAAGAATGGAATATACAGCTAAAAAACTCCAGAAGCAATGCAACATTTATGGGATTGAGGACGAAAAGTAACAGGAAGAACTACACTGGTTGCACACCTATTACGGTATTTGCTGGATATTTCTTTGGGAGAAAACAATTCTAATGTGTTGTCTTTCTCCTTCTCTTTTTCTTTTTCTTTCTCCCTCTTTTCTCTAATAATATTGAGAAGGTTTTATCAATATAACATTTTCAAATAACAGTTTTGTGTTTGTTGCCTTTTCTCTACTGTAAGGTCAGTTTTCTAAGTCTTACAAGAGGGTTTGATAGAGCATCTCCTAAAAGTAGGATAAGAAATAAACCTAATTCTTCAAAAATCTCAAAGCAGAAGACATGAGATGGTCCACACCCCAGCCAATATGGGAGGAGGCGTGGCTCTGCCTAGAGTCTTTGGTACATGTGTATCCAGCCTTGCTTGAATACTTCCAGTGCTGGGGAACTCACTTTTTCAAAAAGCAGTCTGTTCTTTGGTTAGACAATAGTGTTAGAAGGCTTTTCCTTCTGCTTTAAGGAAAGCTGTTTCTCTGCATTGCCCTCTCCCCTCCCCATGCCATGCATCCCTTCCCACCCCACCGACCAGCCAAACTATGCCTGCACCTCCCCCCACCCCAGTTCTTCAAATGCTGAAAGCAGCCATCTGTACTCTCACTTAAAACTTCCTTTCTCTAGTAATGTATAGTCAGGTTGAAAATGGACAAGCACAAATCTGCTCCCTGGCATCCTTAGAACATACAGTTATAAGGAAAGGTTAGGATGTTGTAGAAATGGTCCTAAAACTTTATTTTATTTTTTTTAACTTTTCATTCAAGTATAACATAGTGTTGGCAAAAATGCAGAATTCAAAGTATGCAGTTTGAGAAATTTTCACAAACTGAATTCACTTTTGGAGCCAGCAGCCCAGAACAAGACAAAGCTACCTGCTCTCACCACTCCATTTACCATTAGACAAGCTTTCTTGCAGGCACAGTAAGACAAAAAAGAAAAAGTATAAGGATTATAAGAGAAAAAAAACCCCATCAGTATTAGTAGTCAGTATGATGGTCAATGTAGAAAACTCAAAAGAATCTACAGATAAATTATTACAATTAATAAGAGTTAAGCAAAGTTGTTTTATAGAAAATCTGTGTGTGTGTGTCACTTACATTTCTAAACATCAGTAACAGTCCAAAAAATTAAGTCTAATGGAAGAAATGACTTGCAACCAAAATATAAAGTGCCCTGAAATATTTTTTTTAATGTTGTGTAAGCTTTTTATGGATAAAATTAGAAAATATTTTATTGGAAGACATTAACCAGTGGAAAGAGTCACCATACTAATGGGTTAGAAGGCTCCAAATGAAAAAGAGGTCAAAACTCCCTCAAATTCATTGTAGATTTAGTAGTTTTTTTAAATACTTGAAAAAAGATCTTTGTGTAGGAACTGACAAACCTGTTTTAAAATTTATATGAAAGAATAAACACTCTTGAATAAGAGCAAGGTTTGTCAATTCACTATATCAGGTGGCAATAGTAATTAAAATAGTGCAGCACTGGTGCACAGACAGACCCACAGCAGAGAATAGAGAGCCCAGAAATAGACCCACACATGTGTGAGCTTCTGATTCATGAGAGAGCGCTGCACACTAGTGGGGAGACCTATGCCATTCACTGTGTGAATTGAAACAACTGGCTATCCATTTGGGGGAAAATTAAGGAAAGTGAATAATGTACACATATATTATCAACTTCTGGTGGGTTAAATATTCAAATATGTATGTGTATAATGTGTGTACCTATAGCTAGATAAGGTGGAATATCTTTATGACCATAGGCTAGAGCAGAATTTCTTAAGACATGAAAAATAAACCTTAAAAGAAAATATTTTGTACATCTCCAGAAAAGTTAAGAATGAATGTTTATCCAAAGACAAAATTAGGAGAATAATAAGTTAAGCCACAAATTGAGAGAACTTTTTGCAACACAATTATCTTATAAATGATTAGAATCCAGATTACGTAAAGAACTCTTATGAAGAAAAAAAAGACAAACTCAATAGAAAAATAGCAAAAAGACCTAAATAGGCATTTCCCAGAAGAGAAAACATGAATGATCCATCAACATATAAAAAGACACTCAATCTTATTGGTAAACAGAAAAATGCAAATTAAAATGACAATGAAATGCTATTTCATGTTTACCAGACTGTCAAAATTAAAAAGTCTAACAACACCAAGTGTTGAAGAGGATATGGATCAATGAGATATTGCCAATGGGTAGATGGATTCAAACATTTTGGGAGTTTGACTTTCTCTAATAAAAGTGAACATACACATATTGTATAAGCCAGAAATTCCACTCCATTTTTTAATCTAGAAAAAGTCTTGTGCTTTTGCACCAGGAGTCACCAAAAATATTTGAAGTAGCATCATTCATCATGCTGAACAAAATAAAAACCCAAACACAACCCAAATATCCATCAATCATCGAGTGGATTAATATATTGGATAAATTCATGCAGTGAAAATAAATGGCCACACTGCTCACATTAACAAAAGTAAATTTCAAAAACATACTGTTGTATGAATAAAATCAAGTTAAGAAGAATTATGCTATAAGACTCAAATATTTTTAAAAACAGATCAAAGTAAACAATATCTTGCTTAGGAATACAAACCCATATGTTAAAACCATTAGGTAACAAGCAACACTTCTGAAGAATCGCTAAAGAGCTATGCTGAGTAAGAAAAGCAATCTCAAAAGTTCTGTTTTATATGCTTCCATTTATATAACATTCTTGAAGTGACAAAATTATAAAAATGGAGAAAAGATTGGTGGTTGTCAGGAGTTAAGGATTTGTAAAAGGGCAACAGAAGGTTTGGAACCATTCAGTACCTGTGATAGTTGAAAGTTGAATATGAACCTAGATATGTGAAAACTGTATAGAATTAAACACACACTCATGAGTACAACTAAAACTGGATAAATCTGAATATGACCTGTGGATTGCGTCAATGTTGATACCCTGTTGGTGACACTGTACTTTAGTTCTGTAAACTTTACCATTGGGGGAAACTGGATGAAAGGCACACAGACATGTAAATCTACATGACCTCAAAACAAAAAATTTAATTAAAAAGATCATTGAAAGCTGCTAAGAGAGGAGATCTTAAATATTCTTATCACAAGAAAAAGAATTGTGAGAAGAGCTGGGAGGATGAGTGAAATAGGTGAAGGGGATAAAGAGGTAAAAACTTCCCATCATGAATACTCACGCAGATGAAAAGTACAGCATAGGGAATATACTCAATAATATTGTAAAAACTTTGTATGGTGACAGATGGTAACTTCCTGGTGAGCATTTTATAATGTATATAATTGTGAAATCACTATGTTATACACCTGAAACTAATATAATACTGTATTCAACAATACTTTAATAAAAAATTTTTTTAAAACTGTAATTTTGTGGTGATGAATGTTAACTAAACTTATTATGGTAATCATTTTGAAATATGTACATATATTAAAACATTGTTATACACCTAAAATTAATACAATGTTATATGTCAATTATATCTCAATTAAAAAAAAACATTAAGCAAAGCAAGAAAATGACTTGACGCAAAAGTCAGGATAGTGGTGATCACTTGGGGAGAGGGACATGTATGAAATTAAAGAGGGACAAATGGGGGCAGGGTTTCTGAAGAACTGGTAAGCTTGTATTTCTTAACGTGGAGGATAGGAACAATTGCTATTATTATTTAATCATGTATACATATTATATATACTCTTGTCTGTATGATATATTTCATAATCATTTTTTAAAAGGAAAACTAAATCAGCTGGTTTAGTGGACATGCACCATGCTTGAGGAAACCCAATACCTTACGCACACCTTTACTTTTGGGCAATTTCCCTTTATGAGTCTCACCTCCTCATAAAGGACGCAGAAAATTGCTTTCCCAGGCTACCTGGCTAGTGGGCGCAAGAATGTAACCCAGGTTCTAGAACTGGGATACACCCACAGGCTCCATTTAGGAAGGAGGCCCTGGTCAGGTCCTGGCGGTCGTGCTCAGGTTGCAGGTAGGAGCTGTGTCCTGAGCCAGAGATGGAAGCAACAGAGCCCCTACTGGAGAAGACTGGAACTGCATTTGGCTCCTCTGAGGCTGCTGCGGTCTGAGACCGACTCTATGGTCTCCTGGATATTCCATGAACTGCCTACCTTCCTCTAATGAATTCCTTTCTGATTAAACTACCTAGGGTGGGGTCTGTTGCCACATCTTGGGTCATCTATTCTGCAAGTGGTCTTGTCCCCAGGACTGCATCAGGAACTTCAGCTACTAATCAAGAATGAGATTTAGTGTCTCAGCATACCCATTTTACTGTAATTCAAAATAAAAACAATACTAAACCATGAAATATGGTTTAGTTAGATCTCTCCTTTCTAGAATAATTCACAAGGTTCTGGTTAAACTCATAGAAGCAAAATCTCTCTCTTCCCTTAGTTCCTTTCATTCACGTTCTTACTGTCCGGCAGCCCTAGATTAATGCCTAATCAGCCTCTAGACCTGCACCGTCCAAAACAAGAATCGCCAGTTGGTCACCGGTGGCTATCGAGCACTGGAAAGGTGCTTGGTGACAACTGAGACGGGCCTTAAGTATACACACACCCTGGATTTTAAAGACTTACTACAAAAAAAAAATCTTAAAATATTTTGTTAATAGTTTTGTATATTGATATACATGTTGAAATGATAATATTTGGGGTATATTGGGTTAAATAAAATATAGTATATAGTATTAAAATCAATTTCAGGTTTTCTGTTTTTTGTTTTTTAACTTTTTTATGTAGCTACTAAAAATATAACAATCAGTGGTTCTCATTGTACTTCTATCAGATAGTACTGGTCTGGACTATTAATGACGGCCGTGAAGAGTCTGTGTTGTTCTGAAAGTATGTCCTTAGGTATCCCCATACTTTCCTGGTCAGCATTGTGATTTGGGGGCTCACAGGGAGGTAGCATTGAGAGACCAATGACTTGGCATTGAACCTTGACCTACAAGCCCCAAGAATGTGGCAAAATCATTTAAATTCTCTGAGCCTCAGTGTCTTCATCCCTAAAATGTGGCAACAATGTGCCTCTTAACTACCTCATAGTATTAGTGTGAGAATCAAATGGGACCATATTTATGAATGTGCCCATAGGAAGCATCTTTCTATTATTCAAATAACAATGACCAATGTTAATCAAATGCCTTCTCTGATCTAGACACTGGTAATAAGCCTTGGACACATTGTTTCACTCTAAGTAATCCTCTGTGGGAGAGAAATACTCTTTTTATATCCATTTCACAAGAAAGGAAAAAAAGGTTTAGAAAGGTCAAGAACCCCGGCTCTTAAACCCCTGGTTAGAGATGCACAGGACGCCAAGAATGTGCATCCTGAGCTCAGCAGAAACCAGCCGTGTATCCAGGGTCTCCAGCTGGCCTGGGGTGTGCCATGTGGGGGCCCCTTGCCTGAGGATTATTCAGTTTGTAAATGAGCTCAGAATTTTCCAAGAGTAAGATTTCAGTGTCTCTTCTGCACTAATGAGCTCTTCCTCCTCCTGGGTGCACCTGTGTCTGGGGAAGGGTGGGAAAGGGAAGAGTTTACCTGAGGAGGACACCTGGTGCTTTCACCTGCCCTCCGGCATCCATTCTGCCATCTTCCAGTAACTGAGCATGCAGTTCTAGAAGGGCTGGCTCCACTCCTGGGAAGGCGGGCACTTAATCTGCCTAATTAGAGCCTTCAACATGGCTGCAGTGATTGCTTCAAGGGCAGACATGAGATCTAAACTGAGCCAGCACTGCAGAGGACCTGCTGTGGACTCCCTTTTACAGAGAGGTTGAGAGAGGATGCAATACAAACTTGGGGCGACCAGCCTTCCTCCCCAGCAGCAGCTGCTGAGAAAGAAGGCGACACGAGGAAAGCAAAGCCAGTAGAAGGAGAGACCAAGAATGTACCTTCATGACAGTACTGGATCTCACTCTCTGAAGTGGTCTGCCCCTGGAGTAATCGAAGAAATTTTCTCTCTCTCTCTCTCTTTCTTGCTTATGCCAGTTGGAGTTGTGTTTTGTTTGTTTGTTTGTTTGTTTGTTTGCTGCCAAGAGTTTCAACTAAATACCTAGTAAAATGACAATTACTCGCTTCTCTGCTGTGCCATGACTCATGGAAAAAGCGGTGTGGCCTTTCCCAATGAACTACAAGCTGGTTCTCCAAAGGCCACCAGACCACAATCACTTTTTCACTTACTCCTATGAGACAGAGTATTTGATTCTGTAAATTAAAGACATACATGTGAAACAACAAATCTCCATCATTTTCAGTACCATAAAAATACAAATGTAAATAGACAAGTGGTGTGGGAGTGAGTTGATTATCATGATAGGAGTTATTAACCTAATATTCTTAAGATGCTTATAGATGTATATGAATCCAGATCCACAAACCTGGGTGGGTGGACAATGTCACATGGTGCTATTTTCTTTAACCTAATGCAAGGTCTCATCCCAATGTGGTGGATTTGCCACAAAGCCACGTTCAGCTTTCTCCCCTCTACAAGACCAGTGCTCTAACCCCTGAACTATGGAGTCACCTTTCCGTTCTAAATCTTGCCCCTACAAGGGGCATGAGGTCCTCATTGCCCCCTAGATCCAGGGCATCTGTTCACCTCTCAGCTTGAACAACCTCTCCTCTCTCCCTCTCTGCTCCTGCATCCACTCCTCTCTCTTCCATGCTCATGACTTTAAGCTTTCTTTAATGACTGCAAGACAGGTGACTTCAAAAGACTGTTCTTTTAACACAGACTTCTCCAAAGACAAGGGAAGCATGAGGGAACATCTACCTGATTGGTGCTGATGGAGGAAAAATTACTGCTAGAAAAAACACACATAAATTTCTCAGTCATTTTTCTACTGCAAGGCTTCCCAACAATGAAATCATTGTTGCCTGTCAGTCATCGGCAAAGCTCTGAGACTGTTTGAGGCACATTTACTAGGCTATGGGAAACAGTAACAAGTAAGCTCCAAGTGAGAAAGTAATTCTCTTTTTAATTCTTTTGATCTTTCTGATTAAGTCCAGGAGAAAGTCTTAGCTTGGTGCTAATAGGCCTTTAACACCTAAGTGACACTGGCTAGACTCCCCTTAATGAACAAGCCAACCTCAGACTTTGATCCTTTGGCAGACAGATGGGTATCTCCCTAAAATTTAATAAATCTCTATCTGTATTCTCAGCTTTCCCACTGTTTATGGCAAGTAATATTGGCTTCCATTTCTGTTAGTGAATGTAACATTTCCTTTTAAAATATGTTTATTTAATGATGACATTTTTAAAGATGAGAATTAAGTAGGAAGTATGTGTTCTTCTAGACTGTCCAAGAAGCAGATACCAAGAAGGGAATACGTGTTCAAGAACTTCATTCTGTGGTGGGGAAATGGAGAGGGAATTTGGAAAGCTGTCAGGCCAGGGTAGACTTCTGAAAGGAAGTGGGAAAGGGAGCAGGAAGGGAGGGTGGTTGCACAGAAGCCTGTTGACAGCTGGGAAGATCTGAAGAACGTTCAGCAAGGCCTTCATGTCTCCCAGAGGTGGACCTGCCTCAGTACCCCTGCTGTGCTCAGTCCTTGGTCAGAGAACCCATGGGCAGTACGGCCTTGCCCTCTACTCAGTGGTGGGCTTCAGAGGGCAGCAACTGGGGCCCAGGGCGAACCACACCTATCTTGGCAGTCGCACCACATTCTCAGGGCCTCAGTAGGGTAGACCGGGTGGTGCACACATGGAGTGAAAAACCCTGAGGGTGATGTCAGAATGGATGGTCAGGGGGCTATGCTGTTCCAGAGGAAGGTGACTTTCAAGTGGGGGAGGCTGACACAATTGGTGTCCTTTCCTCTTCCTCCATCCTCTCAGGCTGCGGTACGCTGAAAAAATGCTCCCTCCCCCAAAGACAGTGGTGTCATCATCCCAGGACACTGGGAATGTGATGTCGTTTAGAAAAAGAGTCTTTGCAGGTACAATTAAGGATCTTGGGATGAGATTATCTTAGTTTATTGGGGGCGGAGGGGCTAAATGCCATCACAAGTGTCCCTGTAAGAGAGAGACAGAGGAAGATAACACAGACAGAGGAGGAGGAGGCCATCTGGTCACAGGGGCTGGGACTGGAGTGAGGTGGCTACAAGCCAAGGATGCCAGCAGCCGCAGAACACGCGAGAGGTGGGAACTGATTCTCCTCTTGAGTCTCCAGAGGGAGCATGGCCCTGCCAACACCTTGATTTCAGCCCAGGGATACTGACTCCAGACTGGACTCCAGAACACTGAAAGAATAAATTGCTGTCGTTTAAGGCCCCAGGTCTGTGGCAAATTGTTACAGCAGCCCCAGGAAACTAGTGTACCCAGCTGTCCTTCCTTTTCCTTCTCTTCCTTTTTTCCTCCCTCCCTTTTGTGCTTCTAACTCAATTCTGTTCTTTTTAACCATCTTCTGTATTTTTTTTTTACTTTTACTGAATCAGCAAAAGTAACTTTACTTGCTAATAAATGTTTCTTATATTCTGTGACTGGTCCTGAATATTTCTGTTTTCTGACCTCCCTCACTTTTCTTCAGAGGAACTTCTGCCATCAAAACTTTCACCAAACCTATAACTCACTGTCACATTCATTTTCACAACATGTATTAGGTGATGGGGGCACAAAGGTGAACAAATCTTGGTTCCTGACCCCAAAGGGCCACAATCTAGAAAGAGACAACCAACATCTTTTAAGTGCTTTGATAAAAGTTTCTGTGAGTCCTGTTGCTCAGAGATGTAGCTGTTAATTCTAATGTAGGGTGAGGAGTAAGGCCTCTCCCTTACAGGTGGTGGCCTGGAGTCCTGACTTCCCAGCCCCCGGGGTCCACCATCCATGAAACCTTGTGTCATATCTACTACCTACCACATACTGAGCAATGAGCTACACATGTGAATGAGGCTGACATAATCTGACAAACGGTTTTTTTGCCTACTAAATATTCATTCCCCACTTTTTTCTTGATAACAGACCTCCAATTTTAGGTTGCATAATAATGTACCAACTATGGCCACAGTTTTATCCAATGAGTCCTAAGCAGAACTCTGCTTGGATCTGAGTTCTGGAGGTGTAGCAGCCATCTTGTGACCATGAGGATACTGGTATGATGATGAAAGCCCAGGTGCCAAAAAGTTGACAGAACAGAGAAAAGAGCATAAGCCTTTGAAGGCAATCTTGAGCAGCTGAAGCAATGCTGCTTTTGTCCATTCTCATATTCCTTATCATGAGAGTGGCTATAATTTAAGCCACTGCTGTTTCTTGCAGTCAAATGAATATGTAGAACATTAATATTTTGAAAAATTCTGATTTAGAAGGTGTTGAGGGATAAGGAGTGAGAGAGAGAAAGAGAAAAGGAAAGGGTTTTTATAACAAGGTATGGGGTTTACTTCACATCTGAATGACTTTTGAGACTTTCTCCCTGGTACTTTACTAAATCTCCTCCTTTGGAATCCTGGCAGGCTCTGTGACAGCGTTGACCTAAAGAATATGGTGGAAGTGATGTGATAGGTTCCAGGCAGTTCCACTTCCTGACTCATTGAATGCCACTCTATAGTAAGCCAGCTGCCGTGTGAAAGGTCCAAGCATCCTGAGAGGAAGCTCAGGCTAGCTATGGGGTGAGGCCGCATGGAGAGAGGGAGAGAGAGACCTAAACAACTTCAGTGGCTCCGTCCACCCCAGGCTAGGGCCAGTCAGGTTAACTTCAGTTAGTCAACCGAAGCCATGGGCACCATTGGACTGCAACCACTTGCGGGACACCAAGCAACAGCTGCCCAGCTGAGGTTATCAATCCTCAGAACCGTCAGAGACAATAATGTTTCAAATTCTTCAATTTTGGAAGGCAGCTATGCTCACCACTATACCACCAATGCAAATTCCTCAATTTTGGGGTGGATTGTTACCCAGCAATAAGTACCCAGGATAGGAAGATACTGTTATTATCAAATACCCCTCTCTTTCATTTATGCCCCCACCAGGATTATTTTGAAATACTTCTGGGATATATAATTCCACCTGTTAATATTTCAGCATGTATTGCTAAAATATAGGGGGCCTAAAATACATGAGCACAATTGTCATTACTGCTGACATGTCTCATAAATATCTGTAGGTTCCCTCTCCATCTCTTTTCTTTCCTTTGCAATTAACTTGTTGAAGAAAATGAGTCGTTTATCTGGTAGAATTTCCCACAGTCTATATTTGGCTGATTCTGCTCCCATGGTGCTGACATGTTCTGTCGATTGGTCGTTGGATCTAGAAGCTTGATCAGACTTAGGGTTGATTTCTTTTGGCAAGTATGCATCAGGTGGCATTCAGTTTTCTACCAAAAGACACACGATACCCTGTCCTCTTTTGGGGTGGTTTTAGGAGCCATTGACAAGCATTGCCTCTAACTATTATTTCATTAGGAACTTATAGATTATTGATGGTCTAATTCTATCATTCCTTCTTTATTAGGTGGAATGTTATATAAAGAGAAACTTCCCCTTGTCGATAATTTACCTCTGAGATAGAGTTTATAGAAAAGGTAAGATAATTTATTCTGGAAGGGTCATGTTTGCATTGAAGACAAACTTGAGAGTCCTCTTCATTGCTCTTCTTGTCCAGAGTCCTGAACCAGACACTCCACAGTCCTGCATTACAATAACTCCGTCCCCAGAACCCGTGATGCTTTGGTCCCCTTGTTCTTTGCCCTACCTATCTGGAAAAACCCTACCCTGAAAGGCCTGTGTCATACACCTTTTCTGGGCAGGCATTTCTGGAGAAAAATTACATACTGGGGCTGGCCAGTTCCGTGAATCACAAGCACATCTTCAACATAGCTTCACAACCCAATGTTTCTCTATGATTTTACCACTGATACTTGAGAAGTGATGAGTGAGTTTGAGGAACTAATTTTTATTTTTATTTAATTTCAACTAACTTAAATATAAATTGTCTCATGTAGCTTAGTGACTACCATATTGGGCAATGCAGATGATACATTTCCCTGTTTACAGGAAGTTCTGTTGGTCTGGGAGACTTGACTTCCCATCCCCCAAGATAACTAGTTCATATCTCTCCCTTTGCCTCAAACCTTCTTCATTATTGTCTCTCTATCATCATCTATGCTCCCTTCATTCTTCCTTGAGAACACAGAATATAGAAGCTTCCAGATAAACTCCCCATTCTTTATTGAGAATATAGAGGCTCCCTGATGCAAGCCTGCTCAGTCCATATGACTGGTAACCTCAATCTGTGCACAGCTGCTACTCTAGGAAAGTCTATTCTCCTACCAGAAGTCAAAGCCCCTGTGGTGCTCCAAATCCAGCCCCCTTTGAGGTTCCCAGGGTGTGGTCCCGTCATTTACCCCCATCCCTTCTCCGGCACCTACTCTAGGGGCTCACTCCCCCAGCAAGCACATACGCTGTCATCTTTTGTCTTTAGATATCATCCATTCTCCCCACACCCCTCCAGTTCTCTGATGCCCATTCATAGCCAAGCGTATGAAAGTGTCCATCTGACAGTGGTTCTCAAACTGGTCCCCGTCTAGCAGCGTCAGCATCATCTGGGAATTTGTTCAAAATGCACATTCACAGGCACCTGCCTAGACCAGAAACTCTGAGCCCAGAAATCTGCGTTTCACAAGCCCTCCAGGTGGATTCTTATAACCCCTTGAGTGTGAGAACCACAATATGTACCTACTCCTTTTTGTTTTCTGTTCACTCATCTTCCCATGGAGCCCCCTCCAGCCTGACTTCTGTTCTCGATTTCTCCTTAAGGCTCATCCCAGTTCCTTTCATCTTCCCTATCTGCATTCTTCCCCAAGGAGATAGCGCCCATTCCTTAGTGTTAAATTCCGTGACCTCCAAAGTGGTATGTACAACCCACCCGTGGAAGTTCCAGATTTCCCTTGCTCCGGTTCTTTACTTGGTGTTTTCGTGTGAATGTCTCCTAAATATTCCTCTCTGAAAAAATCCTGACTAATCTCTCCTTCCCTAATCCTTGCCCCAGGCTTCCCCATCTCCATAAACGGCATTCATCTAGTGGTCCCAGCAAGAGACCTGAAGGTCACCCTTGATTCTTTCTCTCATCACCCTCCATATTCCTAACCCCTCTTTGCCCCGGAACAACCTGGCAGGTGCTGGCATGAGGGCGGAGATATTAGGAGGATGTTATTCTGTCCCCTGCACCAAGCATCTTGACGGTGAAGCCTAACTCAGTGACTCCTTCCAAAGGGGACAGGATAGAAAGGGGAACAAAGAACAACAAAAGACGAACTTTATAGTGGAGATCAAGGTCAACATCCACAGTGAAAGGTCACATGGGTAACATGCACTTTTGATGAGATGAGAAAGCACTTTACTCTGGGGGCCTTCCTCTGAAAAATCCTTACCCCAGCCTAACTGTGGGAAAAGCCTCAGATAAGTTCCAGTTGAGGAACATTCTACAAAATACCTGCCTGGACTCCTCAAAACTCCCAATGTCGTCAAAAACAAGGGAAGTCTGAGACACTGTCACAGTCAAGAGAGGTCTAAGGAGCCCCGAGGATTAAATGTGATGTGGTGTCCCGCATGGGATCCTGGACAGAAAGAGGACATTAAGGGAAACTAAGGCGATCTGCCTAGAGCATGAACTTTAGTTAATAATAATGTGTCAATATTGATTAATTAGTTGTGACAAATGTACCACACATCAAAACTGATGGTAAAATGGCAACCGGTTGAGAGTATATGGGAAGTCTGTGTACTACCTCTGTATTTTTCTGTAAATCTAAAACTGCTCTAAAATATAAAAATTATTTAAAAAAAAGAATTAAAATTTAAGCTCCCATTTTAAAGTGAGTACTTTTTGTTTCTAACCCAATTATAAACTCCTTACAAAAAGACACATCTAAAGGAAATTTTTTTACATTTAAAATATTTCTTTAAGATGACTTAGGGCCAAACAATTTACTAGGGGGACTATTCTAGTGTCCAAGTTATAAGGATCAACTAATTCCCATATTATACAAATTACTATACAAAAAATAAAGGGAAAAAAAGAAGGAAAAAGAAAAAAAGACATTTTCTAAAGCTTCCCTAGCCCCCAAGGGGTCAGAAAAACCTGACACCACAAAGTAAACAGACCATAGTAAAATTTTTAAAAAGCAAAAAAAAAAAATTTCACCATAGATAGGGAATAAAGAAAAGAAGAAGAAGTCCTCTTTTTAAAGTTAAAAAGGTAATGGACACGACTTCCGGGAAGATGGCAACATGAACAGACCGGCAGAAAAATTCCTCCCAACATTATATTTATTCACGAAAACACAGCAAATACAACTATTCCTAAAAGAGAGACCAGAATACACAGGAAAGTGCACAGCATGCAGGTACACCTGAGAGAGGACTCGGCACCCGGCAAGGCAGTTGTTGTTTTTTCTTCCCTTACTTTTCTTTTTTTCTTTCCTTTTTTTTCTATTATTATTCTTTTTTCTTTTCTTCTTCTTTTTTTTTCTTTTTCCTTTTTAAAGTCATAAACAGCCCAGCTTACATACGTGGCAACTACCAGCAACCAATTCTATAGCCATGAAAAGACAGAGGACTATGGTACAGACAAAGCTTCAGACCCAGACAACCCCAGAGAGAACCTGAAGGAATGGACATGCACAGTCTTCCTGAAAAAGAATTCAGAATAAAAGTCATAGCCATGCTGACGGACCTACAGAAAAATGTGCAAGAGATGAGGGAGGAAGTGAGGGAAGTGAGGAAAGAATATGCAGAAATGAGACAAGCCATCGACGGGCTTAACAGCAGACTGAATGAGGTCTCAGAGACTGTTAATGGATTACAAAATAGAGCACAGGAATACAGAGAAGCTGAGGCAGAGAGAGATAAAAGGATCTCTAGGAATGAAAGAATATTAAGAGAACTGTGTGACCCATCCAAACGGAACAATATTCGCATTATAGGAGTACCAGAGGAAGAAGAGAGATAAAAAGGGATGGAAAGTGTCTCTGAAGAAATAATTGCTGAAAACTTTCCCATGCTGGGGAAGGAAATAGTCTCACAGTCCACGGAAGCCCACAGATCTCCCAACACAAGGGACCCAAGGAAGACAACACCAAGACACATAATAATTAAGATGGCAAAGGTCAAAGATAAAGACAGAGTATTAAAGGCAGCTAGAGAGAGAAAAAAGATCACCTACAAAGGAAAACCCATCAGACTGTCATCAGACTTCTCAACAGAAACCTTACAGGCCAAAAGAGAATGGCATGATATATTTAACATAATGAAACAGAAGGACCTCGAACCAAGAATACTGTAACCAGCACGATTATCATTTAAATATGATGGAGGGACTAAACAATTACCAGACAAACGAAAGTTGAAAGAATTTGCCTCTCATAAACCACCACTCCAGGATATCTTAAACGGACTGCTCTAGAGGGAAGCACCCCTAAGGCTAAAAAGATGTCACCAGAGAAAATAAAATCATAGCAAAGAAAGCAGACCATCCAAATACTAACTAAAGGCAAAGAATAAAACACACAATATATAAAGAATGGAGGAGGAAGAATAGGAAGGGAGAGATAAAGAAACATCAGACGGTGTTCACAATAACTTAACAAGAAAGTTAAGTTAGATTCTTAGATAGTAAAGAAGCAACCCTTGAACCTTTGGTAACCATGAATCTAAAGCCAGCAATTGTGGGGAACTACATTTGAATCTCAGCCGCACCACAAAGATGGCCGTTGAGAACCCTTTGAATTTCAGCTGTGCCACAGTCTCCTGCCAAATGTTCTCACTCCGATCTGCCTCTTACGTCAGAGATAACTGTGCATGCGCACAACTCTGTGCGTGATTGGAAATTTGAAAGTCGCCTTGTTAGCATAAGGTGTAACCAATCAGAAGTGACCACACCCTATATATTCCGTGTTCTGAGCTGCAATAAACGAGTTCCTGCTTCAACTGAGCTCCCTGTCATGTTTGATTGTCTCCAGGGACAGTGGAGGCTGCGGAATGGGTGGACAGTCGGCTCTTGCCTCCCTTGCTTCGCCTTGTCGGGGCGTGCCTCTCCCTCCCTCCCTTTCCCTCTGCTGACTTGGAGGGTCACAGAAAGAGCTAGTCACAGAAAGAGCTAGTAATCCTGACGGTGAGCAGGACCGGTGGGGGAGAGGCTAGAAACCCTGACAGCTGGTGCCCCGTGTGAGGAATGCCCGAAGAGGCAATGCAGACCGGATCAACGATCCCTTGGTTGATGAGCTGAAACTACGGCGGAGTGAGCAGTGGGTGGTAAGAGTATTCCGAGGAAAATGGGACAAGCAACCTCTAAGGATGAACCTGCGCTTAAAGCGCTGAGATACATGCTTAAAAGCCGAGGGTTAGAACTCTCAGATTCCCAGGCAGAAAGAATCTGGGAGACCTTTGTGAGGGTAGCTCCCTGGCTCCCTGTCAGGAACCCTTTTGATTATTCCACCTGGGACCATGTTGAATGACTGATCAGAAAGGGAGAGCTAGACTGGGGTGAAGATCCCCCTCTGGGAGTGTACCCTACGCTGTCAGCCCTTAAGGCATGTTTCGGGAACACTTGATCTTTATCGCCCTGCTAGGCGGGTCCCGCAAGGAGTCCCAGCAAACAGGGAGCTAATAGGCAATACCCAAAAGAACCAGATAAACTAACTCCTAGGGAGGCGTCTGCACCCCTGGAGGAAAGGTAATGGGAATGTTTTGATGAGGAATGTCTCTGGCCACCTCCTAAGCTCCATCCTGCCCTGCCTAGGATGGATATGGATCCCTGGGCTGGCCCCGACCCATCAGCATATATCGCTGAGAGGCTCTCTGACACCGCCCCGCCGCCATCTTATCCGGCGTTTCTGGCGACCATTAACTCTGGCGGGAACGGGCCAGTGCTGCCCTGTTATCAGGCATTTCCAGTAAATGTTAACCCTGGCGGGAACAGGCTAGCCACATGGTACCCCAGGGAGACCCAAGAGCTCAAAGAACTAAAGAAGGCAGTCTCAGAGGATGGGCCTAATTCCCTGTGGGCCGAGACCATCCTCCAAGGGTTAGCTCATCAGCACTGTACTACTCAGGATTGGAAGAGCTTGACAAAGGCAGTCCTTCCTGGTCCCCTGTTCCTTAAGTGGTGTGCCTTCTTTAGCGAGGAATGCCATGTCCAGGCAGAGAGAAACCAATCTGCAAACCCTCCGATTCCCGTTACCTTTGGGATGCTCTCAGGGACCACTGACCAGTTTGCTACAGGTCTCCAGCAGGCTGCCATTCCCACCCCTTATCAGGAGCAAGTAAGGGCCCTTGGGCTGGCCGCCTGGAAAAAACTGGAGGAAGGCCCCTTGGAACTGCCGGTTTCCAGAATCACCCAAAAGCCCACTGAGGGCCTCCTGGCCTTTGTAGATAGGGTGGAAAAGAGCTTGCAATGTAAATTTCCCCCAGGGCCCTTGCGGGATCAATTTGTTAAAATGTTGGTTTGGGAGGGGATGATGACTGACCACAAGTTGGCCTGTGCAGGGCTGAAAGATAGGTCCATGGAAAGGTGGATAGTCACCATCAAGGATGTGGGCACTCAAGCCCACCAGTCCCAGACTCTGGTTGCCGCCTTGCAGGCACAAACGGCCTCCTTAACGGAGGCCTTGACTGCAGCCCTCACTTTACATTCCCCAGGGAACAGAGCCCCAGACAAAGGGGGAGAAATCAAACTTGTTTTGGATGCGGTCAGATGGGACACTTCAAGAGGGAGTGCCCTAATGACCATGCTACAAAAAATAGCAGTGGAAATCAAGGGGCACCCCTGATGAGCGGGAGGGGATGGTGCCCACCTAGGACACCCTGTCCTAGGTGCAGGAAGGGATTCCAATGGCATAAAGACTGCAAGTCTAAGTTTGACATCCAAGGCAAACCTTTAAACTAGGGGAGGGGCAACCTCCAGCCCCGTTAGCCCAAGGAGGGAGGAGTTCTTCTGATTCCCCCAGGGCCCATTGGACAGTGCCCATAATACCAGGGGTAAGACCAAAGATGGACATATTCATATCGGGAAAAAGGTTCCGCTGCCTAATTGACACTGGGGCAGACCGAACTGTGCTTAGAAAGGAGGAAGTTCCCCTCCACTGGAGGCTAGTCCCAGGGCCCCCTTTACTAGGGGTCAGAGGAAATGCGACCTCTGAGGAGACTAAGGACTGGCTTAAGTGGGAAGACATAGATAGCAACCATGGGGAAGTCAGACCCCTCGTTGCCTCTGGCCTGACAGCTAACCTGCTGGGCCAAGACATTCTAGGAGCAGCCGATGTCTACATTACCAGTAATCTTAAAATTCTTTATGAAGACATACTGGGGGAAGAAGAATACCAACGACAATTTGGTTGTTCTAAGAACCCGAAGTCTAGATTCAGTGATTATAGGGGGGGCCTTTCCTTTGAGGCTTCGAGACCTAATATGCCCCTTTTGCGAGTGAAGCCACACCCCCAATCCTAAAGGCCACTGCTCCGGTAACGCCTGCTATTACATGACTCCCAGGACCTGAAGTCTGTGTGGAGCAGTGGCCATTACTACAAGCTAAGCTTCAAAGACTTAAAGAAATTACCCAAGAACAATTAAAACTGGGACACATTAGACCCTCCCTGAGCCCATGGAATAGTCCTGTTTTTGTTATTCAGAAGGCCTATGGCAAGTGGAGGATGTTACAGGATTTAAGAAAGATCAAGGAGCGGATGGTTCCTGTGGGCACGCCCCTGAGGGGGTTGCCCTGGATTCCGTCCATTCCAAAAGATTTGTCCCTCATTGTGATTGATATTAATTATTAATGATTGTTTTTTCTCCATTCTCCTCAACCCTGCTGATTGTGAGAAGTTTTCTTTCTCCGTACCTTCCACCAATTTTCAAGGGCCTGATGAGCAATATGAATGGACAGTGTTGCCACAGGGCATGGCTAACAGCCCAGCCTTTTGCCAACGATATGTCTCTCAGGTTTTGCAGCCCCTTCAACAATGGGCAGGGGTGGTCCTGTATGCATACATGGATGATATTATTTTAGGACCATCCACTACCCAATAGCTGAGCTCTGCCTACCAGAAGCTCCAAACCCTCTTGAGACAAGGGGGGTTACATGTGTCCAGCAACAAGGTCCAGATCGTGCCTCCCTTTGAAATACTAGGAACTAGGCATCACCTGGACTCTGTGTGACCCCTTAAAGCCCAGCTATCTATCAAGGACTCCTACTCCCTGGTAGAACTACAAAAGGTATTAGGGGAGCTTACTTGGCTACGACCCTGGCTCCACATTACAACAGAGGACCTTATCCCTCTCTTTGAGTTGTTAAAAGATAAAACTCCATCTGAGCTTGTTGTATTAACAGAGGAACATAAACAAGTATTTAGACAGATTCAATTAGCACTTGATAATGCCCAACTAGCCCGGTATCAACCTGACTGTGACCTTTGTCTGTGGATTCTTCCTGGCTTGGAGTTGCTTACCGCTGTTATTATGCAGCAAGGTAACCCTCTCCAGTGGGTCCATGCATCAATAGGAGGCACTCCGCGAGTGTATGCCCAGTTAGATCAACTGGCAGATCTTATAGTCAAAGGCAGAGACACCACCTTAAGACATTATGGGAAAGACCCGGAAATTTTAACCATTCCTTATCGTTTGTCCGACTTTGAATGGATCAAGCAAAATCACAATAGAGTGTCCGAGGCTCTGACAGGTTTTTTGGGTAAGATTGATTGCCATTATGGGCCTAGCAGATGGGTTGCCTCCTTCTCCAAGTTAAGTTGGACCACCCCTAGGCTCTTTTTGAGTAAGCCCCTTTCTGATGCCTTGAATGTGTTTACCGATGGAGGAAAAGAGGGGTCTGCTGTTGTTGTCTTTCCCCCTCCTCACCTCTCGCCCAAGTTAAGAGAAACCCAACATTTTGAAAAGGCTACTGGCTCAGCATAATTTAAGGAGTTGTATGCCATAGCATTGGCCCTAAGTAAAATTTCTGAACCTATGAATCTTTTTTCTGATAGTCTGTACGTGGTGAACTTGCTTCCCACCTTAGCCTCTTCTTATATCAAGTTAGATAAAAACCCCATAACCCCCTTGATGATTCAGGTGAGATCCTTGCTGATGGCACGATCCAAGCCCATATTCTTGCAGCACCTCCAAGGACACCAAGGTTTTCCCGGATTCCTCTCCAGAGGAAACCTATTAGCGGACCAATTAGCATCCTCTGCTGCTCAAGCCCTTTCCATGCAACAGGCCCAAGATTTCCAACGGGCCCAAGACCTTCATGAACTTACCCACCTAAATTGGATGGGACTTCATTATAGATTTCCTCATATTCCTATTAAAGACTTGAAAAAAATTATCAGACTTGTAAATCCTGTTTGCCTTTTCTACAAATTCCACCCCTCAAGTCCCCTGGAGTTAACCAAAGGGGCATTAAACCAAATTGTCCCTGGCAGACTGATGCCACTCACTATGCAGCCTTTGGAAAACTAAAATTTGTCTTTGTCTCAATAGATACATGCTCCCACGCTTGCTGGGCTAGTGCCCATGCTGGAGAGAAAGTTAAACATGCACAGAGCCATTTTTTACAATGTTTTGCTATATTAGGCATACCACATCAAATAAAAACAGATAATGGCCCCTGCTTTAGTAGCAGGACGTTACAAGACTTTTTTAATACGTGGCATATCAGCCACTCCACAGGAATCCCATACAACCCACAGGGCCAGGCCATAGTAGAGCGTCACAATAAGACATTAAAAGACCTATTACAAAAAAAAAAAGGGGGAATAAGCCCCCATGACCAATTTCGGATGGCCCTACTTACATTAAATATTTTTAAATTTTCAAAAGATCAACCTCTAACGGCCTTTCAAAGGCACTGGACAAATCAAACACCATATGCCAAAATAGAAGTGCGCTGGAAAGACCAGCTGACTGGGCAATGGCGAGGACCACATCCACTGATAAGTGTGGGCAGAGGATTCGGATGTGTATTTCCTATAGGCGGGCCGAATCCAATTTGGGTTCCTGCTAGGAACTTGAAATTCTGCCCTCAGACCACTCAGCAAGTGGAAGAAAGCCATGATATAGACTCTCCCCAAGAGGGTGACCTCTTGAGGGCTTGTCTTTCTTCTCTCTTCCAGGACTGACCTTTTGAGGATTGCATAAGAAGAAAAGGAGTCATGGAGGCTGGACTATTACTCCTGCTCGTGCTCACCATTGCTGCATCTGCTGCGGCCGCAACTGCTGCTACCATTGTCATAGTCCAGACAGTGACTACTGCTGAAGAAGTGACACTGTTAAGCCTTCAACAAGGACATCTTTGCAGTCCTATGTTTTCCCATGTATGTTAAACATTTTCTCCGAATATTAAGGGACCATGGAATGATAAGATGTTAAAAATGTCTGCAATGCTCCTTCACAGTATTGTGAACCTTAATGCAACTGAGGTTGTAATCTTACCCTCTGCTTCCTTTTTTACCAGAGTATGGGAAGAAGGAAATAACTAGTTTGTTTAGTCTACCCAAGCTGTTATTAGGAGGTATAATAATTGTAATGTCATTAGTTATTTTTATGCTCATGCGGTGGTGAAGATCATATCAACGGCAACAGACATTACAGCAAAAGGTAATTATGTTAGCTCAAGTGACTGAAGAAGGAGTTCCCTATACCCCAGAGTGTTCATGGGCATTTATCGCCCTACAGAAAGGTGCAAGCGACCTCTTGAGAATATCATTAGTGGAAGTGCTAGGATGGTAGTCAATGACAGGTAAGATCTCCTGAAAGATGGGGACAACCTAAGACAGGCACATCCTCGAGTACAGGATGGCATATCTCTTGCTCATACAAAAACAAAAAGGGGGAAAATGTGGGGAACTACCCTTGAATCTCAGCCATGCCACAAAGATGGCCGCTGAGAACCCTTTGAATTTCAGCTGCGCCACAGTTTCCTGCCAAATGTTCTCACTCCGATCCGCCTCTTACGTCAGAGACAACTGCGCATGCGCACAACTCTGTGCGTGATTGGAAATTTGAAAGTCGCCTTGTTAGCATAAGGTGTAACCAATCAGAAGTGACCACACCCTATATATTCCATGTTCTGAGCTGCAATAAACGAGTTCCTGCTTCAACTGAGCTCCCTGTCACATCTGATTGTCTTCGGGGACGGCGGAGGCTGCGGAATGGGTTGACAGTCGGCTCTTGCCTCCCTTGCTTCGCCTTGTCGGGGCGTGCCTCTCCCTCCCTTCCTTTCCCTCCGCTGGCTCGGAGGGTCACAGAAAGAGCTAGTAGTCCTGACGGTGAGCAGGACCTGCGGGGGAGAGGCTAGAAACCCCGACAAGCAATGGCAATAAGTACATATCTATCAATAATCACACCCTATATGTAAATGGACTGAATGCACCAATCAAAAGACACAGAGTAACAGAGTGGATAAAAAAGCAAGACCCATCTATATGCTGCTTACAAGAGACTCACCTCAAACCCAAAGATATACACAGACTAAAAGTGAAGGGATGGAAAAAGATATTTCATGCAGACAACAAAGAAAAAAAAGAAGGTGTTGCAGTACTTGTATCAGACAAATTAGACTTCAAAATGAAGAAAGTAGCAAGAGATAAAGAGGGACATTACATAATGATAAAGGGGTCAGTCCAACAAGAAGATATAACCATTATAAACATATGCACACCCAACTCAGGAGCACCAACATATGTGAAACAAATACTAACAGAATTGAAGGAGGAAATAGGCAGCAATGCATTCATTTTAGGAGACTTCAACACACCACTCACTCCAAAGGATAGATCGACCAGACAGAGAATAAGTAAAGACACAGAGGCACTGAACAACACACTAGAACAGATGGACCTAACAGATATCTACAGAACTCTACACCCAAAAGCAACAGGATACACATTCTTCTCAAGTGCACATGGAACATTTTCCAGAATAGACCACATACTAGGCCACAAAAAGAACGTCAGTAATTTCAAACATATTGAAATCCTACCAACCAACTTCTCAGATCACAAAGGTATAAAACTAGAAATAAATTTTAAAAAGAAATCAAAAAAGCTCACAAATACATGGAGACTTAACAACATTCTTCTAATTAATCAATGGGTTAATGACCAAATCAAAACAGAAATCAAAGAATATATGGAGACTAATGACAACAACACAAAGCCACAACTTCTGTGGGATGCAGCGAAGGCAGTTCTAAGAGGAAAGTATATTGCAATCCAGGCCTATTTAAAGAAGGAAGAACATTCCCAAATGAACAGTCCAAAGACACAATTATTGAAATTGGAAAAAGAAGAACAAATGAGGCCCAAAGTCACCAGAAGGAGGGACATAATAAAGATCAGAGAAGAAATAAATAAAATTGAGAAGAATAAAACAATAGAAAAAATCAATGAAACGAAGAGCTGGTTCTTTGAAAAAATGAACAAAATAGATAAACCCCTAGCCAGACTCATTAAGAGAAAAAGAGAATCTACACACATAAACAGAATCAGAAATGAGAAAGGAAAAATAGCGACGGACCCCACAGAAATACAAAGAATTATAAGAGAATATTATGAGCATCTGTATGCTAACAAGCTGCAAAACCTAGAAGAAATGGACAACTTCTTAGAAAAATACAACCTTCCAAGACTGACCAAGCAAGAAAAAGAAAAACTAAACAGACCAATCACCAGCAACGAAATTGAATCGGTAATCAAAAAACTACCCAAGAACAAAACCCCCAGACCGGACGGATTCACCTCTGAATTCTATCAGACATATAGAGAAGAAATAACACCCATTCTCCTTAAAGTTTTCCAAAAAATAGAAGAGGAGGGAATACTTCCAAACTCTTTCTATGAAGCCAGCATCACTCTAATACCAAAACCGGGCAAAGACCTCACCAAAAAAGAAAATTACAGACCTATATCCCTGATGAACTTAGATGCAAATATACTCAACAAAATATTAGCAAACCGAATTCAAAAATACATAAAGAGGGTCATACACCATAATCAAGTGAGATTCATCCCAGGGATGCAAGATGGTACAACATTCGAAAATCCATCAACATCATCCACCACATCAAGAAAAAGAAGAACAAAAACCACATGATCATCTCCATAGATGCTGAAAAAGCATTTGACAAAATTCAGAATCCATTCATAATTAAAACTCTCAACAAAATGGGTATAGATGGCAAGTACCTCAACATCATAAAGGCTATATATGAAAAACCCATATCTAACATCATACTTAACAGTGAGAAGCTGAAAGCTTTTCATCTAAGATCAGGAACAAGACAGGAATGCCCACTCTCTCCACTGTTATTCAACATAGTAGTGGAGGTCCTAGCCACGGCAATCAGACAAAACAAAGATATACAAGGCATCCAGATTGGTAAAGAAGAAGTCAAATTGTCACTATTTGCAGATGACATGATACTGTACATAAAAAACCCTAAAGAGTCCACTCCAAAACTACTAGAACTAATATCTGAATTCAGCAAAGTTGCAGGATACAAAATTAACACACAGAAATCTGTTGCTTTCCTATACACTAACGATGAACTAGCAGAAAGAGAAATCAGGAAAACAATTCCATTCAGAATTGCATCAAAAAGAATAAAATACCTAGGAATAAACCTAACGAAGGAAGTGAAAGACCTGTACTCTGAAAACGACAAGACACTCCTAGGAGAAATTAAAGAGGACACCAACAAATGGAAATGCATCCCATGCTCTTGGCTAGGAAGAATAAATATTGTCAAAATGGCTATACTACCAAAGCAATCTACAGATTCAAGGCAATCCCTATCAAATTACCAACAGCTTTCTTCAATGAACTGGAACAAATAACTCTAAAATTCATATGGAACCAGAAAAGACCCCGAATAGCCTAGCAATTCTGATTTGAGGAATCAAACAGGGGGAATTACGCTCCCTGACTTCAAGCTCTACTACAAAGCCACAGTAATCAAGACAATTTGGTACTGGCACAAAAACAGACCCACAGACCAGTGGAACAGAATAGAGAATCCAAACACTAACCCAAATATTTACAGCCAATTAATATTTTATAAAGGAGCCTTGGACATACAATGGGGAGATGACCGCCTCTTCAGCAGCTGGTGTTGGAAAAACTGGACAGCTATATGTAAGAGAATGAAACTGGACTACTGTCTAGCCCCATACACAAAGGTAAACTCAAGGTGGATCAAAGACCTGAATGTAAGTCATGAAACCATAAAACTCTTAGAAAAAAACATAGGCAAAAAATCTCTTGGACATAAACATGAGCGACTTCTTCATGAACATATCCCCCCAGGCAAGGGAAACAAAAGCAAAAATGAACAAATGGGACTATATCAAGCTGAAAAGCTTTTGTACAGCAAAGGACACCATCAGTAGAACAAAAAGACATCCTACGGTATGGGAAAATATATTCATAAATGATGCATCTGATAAGGGGTTGACATCCAAAATATATAAAGAACTCAAGCACCTTAACAAACAAAAAGCAAATAATCCAATTAAGAAATGGGCAGAGGACATGAATAGACACTTCTCTAAAGAAGAAATTCAGATGGCCAACAGGCACATGAAAAGATGCCCCGCATTACTAATCATTAGAGAAATGCAGATTAAAACCACAATGAGCTATCACCTCACACCAGTGAGGATGACCAGCATTCAAAAGACTAAGAACAACAAATGTTGGTGAGGATGTGGAGAAAAGGGAACCCTCTACACTGTTGGTGGGAATGCAAATTAGTTCAACCATTGTGGAAAGCAGTATGGAAGTTTCTCAAAAAACTCAAAACAGAAATACCATTTGACCCAGAAATCCCACCCCTAGGAATTTACCCTAAGAATGCAGCAGCCCAGTTTCAAAAAGACAGATGCACCCCTATGTTTATCGCAGCACTATTTACAATAGCCACAAAATGGAAGCAACCTAAGTGTCCATCAGTAGATGAATGGATAAAGAAGGTGTGGTACATATACACAATGGAATATTATTCAGCCGTAAGAAAAAAACAAATCCTACCATTTGCAACAACATGGATGGAGCTAGAGGGTATTATGCTCAGTGAAATAAGCCAAGCCGAAAAAGACAAGTATGAAATGATTTCACTCATATGTGGAGTATAAAAAGAAAGAAAAAAAAACTGAAGGAACAAAACAGCAGCAGACTCACAGAACCCAAGAACCGACTAATAGTTACCAAAGTGAAAGGGACTGGGGAAGATGGGTGGGAAGGGAGGGATAAGAGGGTAAAAGGGGCATTACGATTAGCAGACGTAAGGTAGGGGGGCCACGGGGAGGGCTGTACAACTCAGAAAAGACAAGTAGTGACTCTATAGCATCTCACTACGTTGATGGACAGTGACTGTAGTGGGGTTGGTGGGGGGGACCTGATGAAGGGGGTAGTTTAATTACCATAATATTGCACATGTAACTGTAGATTAATGATAACAAAATAAATTAAAAAAAAATTCAGATGGAAAAATAAATGAGGCCAGGAAAACTATGAAAAAAAAAAAAAAAGGTAATGAACAGAGGTTTTAAAAATAAGCTAATGGACTTCCGGGAATATGGCGTCTTGAACGGACTAGCAGAAAAATTCCTCCCAACATTATATTTATTCACAAAAATACAGCAACTACAACTATCCCTAAAAGAGAGACCAGAATACACAGGAAAGTGCACAGCGTACAGCTACACCTGTGAGAACTTGGCAGCCGGTGAGGCGGACGGGCGGTGATCCGGTGGGACCGAGCGCTCCCCCCCACCAGAGCTCCGGCGGCCAGACACACTGGACAGAGGACTCGGCACCCGGCGAGGCGGGACGGAAACACGATCCAGCGAGACGAGAGCGCCCCTGCACCCCAGCACTCCGGCGGGAGTCTTGGCAAGGCGGGTAAGGTACGGAGCCGCGAGCAGACCGAGCGCTCCTCTCCCCCAGCGCCCCGGCGGGAGGAGAGGATTCAGAGCCGGGAGTGGAAGTCTGCGCCCGGAGCACCCCTCCACCCCAGCACTCCGGCGGGAGTTCCGGCAAGGCGGGTAAGGTACGGAGCCGCGAGCGGACCGAGCGCCCCTCTCCCCCAGCGCTCCGGCGGGAGGAGAGGATTCAGAGCCAGGAGGGAGTGGAGGTCTGCGGTGTAGCGGAGATTGGAGGGACAGAGGGCACAGGGTCCCAGCCGGGAACGTGCAAGTTGCCCGCGGCAGGCTCCGGGAAGGAAAAAGAAAGGAGAAAAAGGGGAAGAAAAGCGCGCGCTCTACCTCAGCGGTCTTGAAGAGACAGGAGCTCAGTAGAGGGGCCGGATAGCCCCGCGAAGTGAGCCCAGCACGCTGGGAGTCCTGGGGAGCTTTGGACCCCGTAGCTGGCGACTGGGAAAGAGTGCCCGCCATTGAGACCCTCACGGAGATCAACAGCTTCCCATTGTTTCCAACCCAGC